>PVKZ01001803.1:40165-135165 GCA_004027375.1 Macroglossus sobrinus | reverse complement strand
TTATCAACCAATATTTTAAAGCCACCAACTTTTTCCTTACCCATTTCCTTCACTGTTTTAATGAACAAGTTATCGCTTTATAGATGTTCTAATAATACAACATATTACACACTTGTTTTCTCACCTCAATAACTATGTTTGCTTATTTAACTAATTCTCTTATTCCATTTTTTAAAACCCATGCATAGTATGTGAAATCTTTGAGATGGCAATAGGCATTATGTATTGGTAAAGAAGTCTCTGATACAAAGAAAGCAAGCAGTTTATCATACTTGGAGGTTTAATATTTCCTACCTTTGAGAAGAATCTCCGTGTTTAACCAATTGTATTATTAAGCCTTGTATAGCTAATACTTAAAACATGGTCAAGAGCACATTTTGCAAAATATATAATAATAAATAGCCTAAATTTTTACTTATTATACAAAATTCCAATTATTTCGAATTAATATTATTTTCACATTATAGTCAATTGCAATAAATTAACAAACATTTCTTTATATTCCTGGCACTTCTTTGTGCCTCAGAAGTTAAGTCTTCTTTAAAAGGTAAAGTCATGTTACAGATTTGAGCAACAACTATTAATCACCAGTTAATCTACCAACATTAAAATTTATACAAATTTTACTTACATCTGATTCTTTGCTGCTTGCCTCTGAGCTTTTCTTTCTTTCCTTTTCTGATCTGGTGGCTTAGCAAAAACAATTTCAATATTTTCTCCCTCCAAGTCCTTGCCATTCATTTCTTCCATAGCCTTAAAAAATTACATTTTCATCAGTGTAAGAGGACTTAAAAACAACTGATTCATTTAAAGTTAAAAAAATAATTTCTGATTAATTTTGAAAAGATGAGACAAAATAGGATTCTTATATTTTATTCGAAGATCTAGCTTTTCAACTAATTATTTTTGACTTAGTTATACAATTTGGCAAGGCCAATAAAAGTTAGCTTGAGTGTATTACCTGATGCCTGAGTTTCCTTCAATTTTTTAAAACATTCTGATTCTAGGATGACTAAAAATGATTAGTCTAATTTAGATGCCTATAATTCCCCATTATTTACCTTGACAGCACCGTCTCGCTCATCAAAATGAATGAAAGCATAATCTTTTAGTTTCTTCACTCGTTCCAGTTTCCCAAACTGACTAAATGCCTTTTCTAAAATCTCTTCTGTTACGGTATTGGCAAGGTTGCGTACAAACAGCACTTTTACCTGAAATTTAAAAGAAAACAAACTCCCTGTATATTTCCAAAGAGTTCAATTTCCAACATGCCATCACCCCCCTTGCAACTTCGGAAACAACCCATTAGAACATCAGAAAAATAAAAGACTAAGTTTTCATTTGGATAAATACCAAAGAGCATAACTACTGGATCTAATGGGCAAAAAACTTGGACGGACATATCACCAAAGAAGATATACAGACGGCAAATAAGCATACGAAGAGATGTTCAACATCATGTGTCATTAAGAAACTGCAAATTAAAACAGTGAGCTACCACTACACATTTATTAGAATGGCCAAAACCTAAAACACTAACACTATCAAATGCGAGGATATGGAGAAACAGGAACACTGCTGGTAAGAATGCAAGATGGTACAGCTAATATGGAGAAAAGTTTAGCAGCTACTTATGAATGTACTTTTGCCATATGGATCCAGCAATCACACTCGTTATTATTTACCCAAATAAGTTAAAAACACATCCACACAAAAACCTGCATGTTCATAGCAGTTTTGTTCATAACTGCCAAAACTTGGAAACAACCAAGAAATCCTTCTATAGGGGAATGAAATATTCGAGCTAAAATAAATAACTATAAAGTATGAACAGACATGGAGAAAACTTAAATGCATGTAAATAAAAGATAAGCTTTAAAAGCTACATACTACATGATACCAATCATATGACATTTGGGAAAAGGCAAAATTATAGAGACAGCAAAAAGATCAATAGTTGCCGGGGTTAGAGGGGAAGGAAGGATGAATAAACAGAGGAGGGAGGATTCTTGGGGAAGTGAAACTATTCTGTATGGTCCTATAAAAGTGGATACATGTCATTCATTTGTCAAACTCAAAGAATGTACAACATTAAGAGTGAATCCCAATGTAAACTATGGGCTTTGAGTTTTAATAATGTGTCCATGTAAGTTCACTCATTGTATGAAATGTATCACTGTGGTATGGATGCTGACAAGGGAAGACTGTGTGTGTGGGCAGAGGATATATGGTAACTCTGTACTTTCTGCTAAAAAGGAAAAACAAAAAATACCATATGCTTTGTAGTTTTATTTTGCAATCAAAATAAAAGCAGTTACTTCCTAACAATGTGAATACCATGCCCTATGAGATAGCTGTTGAACATTTAACACAACACAGGTAGTCAAAACTAATTAGGACTTGCTTTTAAAATCTTAAAGGGGGAGAGAGTTCAAAATATTAAGGTAAATTCTTGCAATCTTGTATGCTCCTCAAAGGACAACTATAAAATGTGTCCTTTTTTGGCTAAGAAACTATGGCTTCCTCCTAACACATGAAAGGGCATCCAAATTTCTTAATCTGAAGTACTAATTACCCAATGAGAGCTTAACAGGCCAGAGGAAAAAAGAATCCAAACTATCTTCCATCCTCAAGACCACTTATCCTTTCATAATATTCACAGTTCTAACATTTCACTCTTCTTTTGATTTAAGTGAACTAATTGTAGTTGCTAGCCTATAACCATTAATAAGGATTCTTAAAGACAAAAAGGTAGAATAATTTAACTGCAAACCACTACTGAGTAAAATGTTGACTCAAGAGATGTTTGTTCTGATAGAATGTCTCAACTGACTGCTGAAGCAGGATACCTAATAATAGCTAAACCTTGTAACTGCAGCAGCTCTGCTGAGGCCAGTACAGTTCACTATTTTTAGGAACAGGACTTTTAACACAAAAACCATGTAAGCTAATGGCGCCATTCTCAAAATCTCAAATTGCTCTTACAATCCACAAAAAAATAAGTGAAGCATCTCCACAGCATGTAGGCTATTTCATCATGAGTATGACAGCTATACAATTATGGCCAAGTGTCCATAAATAAATTTCTATACTCATTCTCCATGCACATGGTACTTTTTCTGGTATATGGCCTTAATAAAGAATGCTGCTCTCAGTTTCAAAAATGGTTTAAAAAAATACACAATTCATTTTATGCTTTTTCCCTCTCTAAAGCCTTCTTCCCGTTCCCCTTCTCCCACACCAACCCCTTAAAAAATTTAACTTGACTGTCATTACCTTTGCCATAACCTCGGGATCAGGATCTTCTATAGGATCAGCCCATTCAACAGTTCCAACATTTCCCCAGACCTTGACTTTACCACTCATTAACCTACGCCTTGCCTGAGCAGCTGTTTTGTGATCTTCATATTCAAGGAAGCAAAAGCCTCTGTTTTTTTTCTTGTCGTCTGGTTGGTGGTATAAAATGACGTCTGTAAGACCCTCTGAAAGTAAGCA
Organism: Macroglossus sobrinus; assembly: GCA_004027375.1. Lineage (NCBI taxonomy): Eukaryota > Metazoa > Chordata > Mammalia > Chiroptera > Pteropodidae > Macroglossus > Macroglossus sobrinus. Next base: position 131,670 of record PVKZ01001803.1, on the reverse strand, counting down.
ACCATTCCAGAGAAATCAGATAAAATGACAAGAAGTAGATCAAAAGATTTATTTTTCTAATATTTGAGTATCAAAATAAAAAATCATTTATCTTTAGAGAGAATTCTCCAAGTAATTTACCTAATTAACACTTTTCAAATGTTCCCAACACAGATATCTCTATTAAAAAAAAATATATTCTCTTAAAATAAACCCAAGGACTATTCTGCTTCCATTAATGACAAAGAGGCATAAGATTTTTACATAACTACTTTAGGAAAATGGCAGTACAGAGTCAGAAGTGGTTAGACACTTCTTATTATACAAGTAAACACTAAAATTTTTAATGACACTTTTCTAGCCTCAAATATCAATAGCTTTATTTCAAATGAAATATAATATGTTAGTTATTACATAAGAATTTCCAATGTCCCTGGAGACTAATAACAGGCGAATAATTTGCTAAACATTCTAGGCACACAAAAATATTTTCTAATAAAAGCAGCCTGTCATTTAGAAACATAAAAAATTGCTTTACAGTTCAAAGAAATTGTACCACATTGACTATATAATCTCTGCGTATAGCAAGAGTACTCGTTATTCCTATAATGTGGAAAATCAAATCACTTCACATCAAATAATCCTAACAATGTCAACTACCACCTAGAAATGCATACAAACACACAAAGAAATACAATTTTCCAAAACAAGGGATGTACAACAATGATTCTGCATTCTGAGTTCAAATCCAATTGCATTCCTTACTAACTACATAACTTCATCAAGTTATTTCCAAAAAACACTTTGTCTGTTTCCTTATCTGAATAGTTTACCTATCTCATATGGAGGTAGCAAGAATGAGTCAATAAACTGTAGTGTTTGAAACAGTGCTTGTGACACAGAAGTATGCAATTACATTCAGTATTAAAAGTCATACCTCCTTCCAAATAAATCCAACTTACCTGTTACTTTGCTAAATTCTTCAAGAATCTGTTCCTTGGTTTTACTCTTAGGAATAGAGCCTACAAAAAGCCTATTGTTGGCAACTGAGATGCAGACACCAATGTGTTTTCCAGAACGAATTTCATGATTATTATACTGAAAGGGGAAAAAGTACACGATGTTTTTATACTTATAAATCCTATTACAAATGCTTATTTTACAAAGCTATGCATAGCCCATATACTAATGCAAACTTTTAACAAATTAGAATTAACATTGTTTCTTAAGAATTTATCATTTAAAAAAGTTACCATCAAGGCACTGTATGAAAAACTTAGAGATACGAAGAGTGACAAAACATACTGAACAAATTTATGGATTAAATTAACTCCCCCGCAAAAAAAAACGCTCAAAATCTTGAAACTTAGGAAACTTTTTATCAACTAGGAGCTTACATTCAAAATGGCTGGTTTCACAATACCTTAATTTCTATTTAGATCTAATCTGCCAACCAGTTATCCTCATGCAAATATTAACAAGCTCTCTGCCTTTCTGTTAACCAGAACCTATTTTCCCATCTCCCCTTAACTTCATCAACAAAGTTGCAATGACGAATTTTCAGCTTCAAATAAATTTAAGTCTAAAAGGGAAAACCTTGTTAGTCTGAATCCAATCCTAATTTTTCCATTTTATTTTCATTAAGCCTGCAACAAAGTTGGAGAAAAACAAGTGCATTATAGTAAAAGTACAGAAGTAACTATAAAACTACAGTAAAAAGTAAACTTAATATTCAAGTAACTATATCTCATAGAAGGGTGAGATACTGCAGAGGGAAAACTCAATCTGTCAAAGTGGCAAATACTGATTGGTAACAATCAGCATTATTTACAAACCAAAGTTCCAAAGTATTCAAGTTATCTAGAAACGTGGATTATATACATATTAGTTAAAACCACCTCAAAATTTCAAAGTTGTAATAATGGCGGTGACAGCAGCAATAATTAATTAATCCCCTCACACCTGGCCTCAAAACATACCTTTAATGTAAATACACATGTATCTATATAACTCAAGAATCAACATGAGTTTCAATACAACTTACAAAACAGTCTTTGGCAAAAGTTAGCAAAAGTTAGCAAAAGGAAAACCATCCCTTTCCCTATTATTCCCATTCTTGCTAACAGCTGTAAAAGAACACAAATTCAGAAAATTGGTCCCTCCCTGTCCCTCTCTCCATCTCTAGATATTCAAATTAAACATAAAGCTCAAACATCTTTTATCTAGTTCAGAATAGCTCTACCTTCTACTCCCATGACTCAGTTTACTCTATCCAAGTTTCTTGGTCATCATGATCCCAGGACTCCCTATTCTCTACACTTATGCCACAGACTTTGTTTTTCCAATAATCACAATTTTTACCTATTGAAAAAAATCTCTTAAAGGCTTCCCCATCACCAAATAAAGTTCAAATGCTTCGACATCATACAAGTCCACCCTAAAATCTCTAGCACTTCCCTTTTCTCTCCATAATACTATCATCTTAAGCTTTTTATATCATTTCTCAAACAGTTTCAGATTGCTAAGCCTCTAAATAAAATGCTTTCCCTGACACTTGCACCATTCAAACTCCTCTGCATACTTGTAGTTTAGAGCTCAACCATCAAAATACTCTACAATCCCTAAATCCTAGAAAAGTCAACAAAATGTTAACACAGACCAATAAATAGTGCTCAACAGAGGTAGTTTTACCAACCCAGGGGATATTTGACAAGTCTACATACATTTCTGGTTGTCAACTAAGGGTGGGAGGCTTGCTACTGGTATGTATTGGGTAGGTAGAGGCCAGAGACATTACTGAACATCCTGTAATTCACAGGATAGGCCAGCATGACAAAGAATTATCGGGGGCTAAGAAACTGTGTCACAAACCGTTTTCTCATAGCATTTATATTTCATTTAGATCAAAAACTTCTTAAAAGTAGAACTATACAGGTTACCTGAAAATAGCAGAGCTATGGATGAATCTATCATTGCATGAGACTACAGACAAGCAGATTACAATACCCTAAATTTACAAATAATTTAACCTAACACAATGAATTGTTTTAAGACATGTATATTCCCTAGATTTCTATAATCTAGCAGCAAATAGATTAGCAACAGATCAATGGCTTTCAATCTGGTCATCTAATCTGTAACTCCAGGAGCTGACAAAAACAAAATATCAAAAAAAGAATGGAAAGAAATACAGTGTTTAAAGGAAGAAATACGGGTTATTTTGAAGATAACAGGATTTGATAAAATTTTCCCTTTTTTGTATTTCCATTTTCCAAATGTTCTAAGAGCAGGAGCTGTTTACTATAATACCTAAGTTAAAAAAGGCAAACTTGTAAAAATATTAAAATTCTTGATAATAACACTTCCATCAACATTAATACAACAACAAAGTAGTAATAATGAATGTTTTCATTATTATTTCCAGAAGAAAAACTTTTTCACTTCTAACCCATAACTAGCCCTGCTATGATTACTTAAGGGTAAGTAAAAGATATATTTAGGATGCCTGTAATTTCTGAACAATATTAATGACATTGAAGTTTAGTAAGATTTATAAAGTCAACTATAACTCATCTCTTTTAACTAAAAAAAAGAAAAAAGAAACCGAAACAATTTTAAGCCAACCCATAAGAGTAAATTGGCTCTCCAATGAAAATAAGTCGTTAAAGGAGCAAAGGCGACCCTCTGAACATATTATTCAAATAAAGCAAAAGTACCTATAAACAAACATTTTGAAGCAATGCCCAATCTCCTATCTACATATCCGGCACACACTTTCACATGTATATCTGAATTTATCTATCGCTTTCAAAACTAAACTTCATATCCCAGCAGGTCGGTAACAGATGGCAGAAGGGCATAACAAAAACTGTTCTGAACCCTAAGAGATTTTAATTTGCTAATAAACCTTAACTCTCAAGAATTAAGAATTAGTACATCAGGACAGTATGACGGTTTCAAAAAATTTTTAAGTGAGGTCTTTCCAAACTCTAGAAAGGTGGGCACTGACATTAAGTTTTAGAAATCTAGCTTTCAGATCCAGTACCAAAGTTAGGTGATCAAATAAAATAAACTGTAAACATTAATCAATGTTGTTTCAGTATTTCAAATACCAAAACAGGAATTGTATAGTCTGGAACATTTCTGTCACCTAGGCTCAGAATATCAAGTCACTTTTTCCTTTCCTCATAGCTAGTCACCAAATCCCCCCAAAATTTAGCAATCTCAGATTTGGAATCTGATCCAGATGTGGTTGCTCAGTCTGAACTTTTCTTATAGCAGAAAAGCCATTACCTGCCAAGCCAGTCCACTTTATTTTTAAACATTTTCTTAATTGCAAAGTGTTCTTCATATTGAGCCAAATTTGCCTCCCTAAAAATTCTAGTGTCTATCTCCTCCCCACAAATGGCGGCATTTCATATACCTGTACAAAATGCTCATCATGACTCAACTGTTCTCTATGCTTGGCTAATCATTCCTTCCCTGATACTGGCAAACTAAAGTACCTCCAAGAGTGTCACCAAATAGTGACATACAGTAACATAATACTGTATGTGCAGAATGAGGCTGAGGTGTCTAGAATAAACTCAAGACTCTTACTAACCTTTCACTTCTATATACCATGCCTCTATAATACGTAATCCATGATTACCTTAGCTTATTTGGCAACCATACCGCTCTGCTGACACACACTACAGCTTGTGATATTAGCTGTGTATGAGGCTTGTCTTTGTCTCTACTCATTTCCATCTTCCTGGTGTAAACTATCTGTCCCAGGCTATAAAAATCTTTTCAAATCCTGATTATGTCACCCAGGGCATTTATCACTACTTGCAGATTCAAGTCACCAAATGTTTCAAGGGCAGTCCAACTCTGCCCTCATTGAAATCATTGGTAAAAACTGGAATAGAACCTACAACAACATACTACTACTACTGTTTCTCTCTTAAAAATCTTTGACCTCTCCCCTTTCTATTGCTGCCTGCCTCTCCTGTGACCTTTGTTCTCGTCATCCAAACATTCATTATTCCACGATTTACCATCATGTTACCTATACCAATGATCAACATTTTAATGGCACTATGCAACTCAACCCAGGAGTAATGACTAATGCTTTCTGGCACTGACTTTATACAAGTTTTATCTCCTACTTCTTTCCATAAAACACTGCTTCAACTAGAATCATTTATTTCCTTCACTGTCCTGCTGAAATCTTTTTATCACAAACCTTCTCTAACAATCCCAACCCAAAGCAATCTACCCTTTCATCCCTCCATTACTTTTTGAACAATCTGCTTCCACTTTAATTGTAAACTCCTGTCCTGAAAATTCTAAATAGCTGAATCAAATTACCTTGTAAATATGCCCACAGTAAAAATTCTCATGCTAAACACACTAAATATCTGCTAAATTGCTACTTAAATATTTTGTGAACCAATCCCATCCACAGCATTGTTCATAATGACTACACATTACACTGATATATATAACCGCTTTGGTGAATAAAACCATCCGCAACTATAAAACCGTAATTTTTAATGTGAGTAGACATCAACTATTCAAATGTTTCTAACATATGCACTATTTTCAGCAGGATATTTTCATTATGTAGGACTAACGGGCACTGCAACACCAGTAACGCTAGGCTCCAATTCCAGCAGCATACCACATAAATACATAGCATAGTGTCTGTCCTCCCCGCTAGCCTTTTTGACACCAAATACTACATATACTTCCAAATATTCCCAGGGGGTACAAGGAAAAGCTTCAACCACCCCTCCTCCCATTAATCTATGATAATCTCTGTGACTGAAGGTAGCACAAAATAATTGCAAAAGGAAGCTAAAAAAAACCTTTAAACAGTAAATAGCCCATAGCTAATATGGGGTTATAAATTATGTTGTAAATAATGGATTAGATGGCACTGGTCATCCAGTCAGGTTATTTATCCAGCATTTACACACAGTGGAACTGTTCCTCTAAATGTAGGGGAATACAGGTTAAAAAATATATATATTCTGATGGAGAATTAAGCAAATAATTTATAAAATTGAGAAATAATTCTAAGTACACCCAAGCATTCTATTTTATCATGTTCGAGATTACTGTCATGGGGCAGATGGGTGCTGCTCAAAGTCAGGACAAGTTGCCTAACAAGATTGATAAGGTTGGCAGCATCTGTGGTAACTGGCTTAAGTGTTAGAAAGCAGAAGGTACCATAAGATGGAAATGGTCAAAGCTTAGGTGGAGAACAAAAAAGGAAAAGTGTGGGTAAAAGGGTAATAAAAAAGAATAGGAGAAAGGGGTAAGAAGAAACTTATCAGATAGGGCCTCCTTTGGAAGGAAGCCATTGTTAGTTTTCAGCATAGAAATGTTGTGATCTATGCTGTCAAATGGTAAGACTGTTAAAGGAGCCATAGAGAGCAGTAAGAATAGCTAGCTAGGCGGATTCTTTGAATGGTACCATAGACCAGAGTTAATGTTAACAGTGAGGATGGTAAAAGTTGTTAGATGCCAAAAATGCTCTGGCAGTAGAGAGGACTTCCTGAGCTCCTTTCAACACTACCTAAACCGCTACATAAAGAATCAGTCTACCAGGTGACAAACTGTAATGTTGGGCTTATAATTGCTATGTCTACTTAACAAAAGGCACTCCTAAACAAACCTGGTATCAAACTAAAGCAGTAAGACCTCAGGGGAGCCACCAGCCTCTTCTGCAGAATGAAAGTAATACCACTTACCTTGAAGAAAGTTTTAAGGTGGTAATTTAAAAGTAATAATGTAGCATGCCACAGCAAGCACTCAAGTAGTAAATATTTATTCACCATTTCACAAATTTAGATCTTGATTCCCTAGCTAAACGTCACTGAGAGATGAAATTTTTTATTCTCCCAAATACAAGGCAGATTTTGGCTGAAAATAGGGTCATTTAAGAAACTTGTAGTTGCTTTCTAACTTCACACCTCTTCTTCAGCTGTTAATATCAATTATCCCATTTTTATAATTCAGACAATTTAAAATCTATAATAGCATTTAATCTATGAGAAAAATTATTGAATCATATCAAAAGGCCAAGTACATAAACTATTATGATTTAAAGTATTCCTAAAGACACTCAACAGTAAAGCAAAAAAGAGATGGTGCTTCAATCTCATCTGATCCATAAATAATGCAAAAGAGGCCTTTTCTCAACATTTGATTATCTACAACTAGAATGACAGATCAATTATCTTACATAAAAATTCACCTTGAATAGAGCTGTAATTTGAGTAGACACTCATATATGACACAACTAGGAACAGTTTTCAAAGTATGATCCCTTAAAGAATATACTTGAGAGAGGTACTTATTTCCTCAAATAAACATAAAGCACTAAAACATCTAACTTGAGTTTTCTATTTCTCCAGAATGTTTCATTTCCTCAAAAATCTAGTCCATTCTTTCACTGTTGAATTAAGGCAAATCTCCCAATTCTATTATTATCAAACTGTAGTCACAATAAAGCAAACTTTTTTAAAAAGCAACAGCTAACACATGGAATTTATCCCATTGGATGTGTATCACTACCACTGAGATTATCTTTTAAAAAGCACCAAAATGCAAAGCCTCCTATTCATCAGGCATTAAAATATAAGCATGCCCCCCTTCCCCAGGTAAGGACTCAAAATCATAAACCCAGAAAAAAATATTTAAAAATTTAGGACTAGTTCCTAGACCAATCAAAAAGGCTCTTCGGCTATCTATGGAAAACTTCTGCATTGCAGTTCAAAAACTTAACTATATTACTAAGTCTATACACTAAGCCTACAGCAATGTAATTTTAGACTACATTATTTTGTTAAAGCAAGGCAACTGTCCAAACTGAAACATATTTCATAATGTGTATTTATTTACTGGCCCTCAAAATCATCACGGAGTTTCTCTTCACCCTATTATAGGTATAAGTACTAGAAAGTAGTCCTCTATTAGCCTTTAGAATGCGTATCATCATCTCCCTCCAATGATTTTTTGTTTGTTTTACAGCAGCAAAAGAATAGCTTTATTGGAAGGGAGGATAAAGCAATAGTTCACTTCCAGACATAGAAACAGGCCTGAGCAAGAGAAGTGTGGCTCAAGAGCCCAATGACGTTATCTTTACTATAAAGTTTCTGGAAATCATCTAGGAACAAGCTCTAGTGAGTACCCCATAATTAGTGTATTTGGTAGGAAGAATTAAGCAGGCTACAAATGTTTAATGATTCCTTTTAAAAATGTCAATAAATTACTCATAATACTAAGTAACTATACTTAAGAAAATTAAAACTTTATATAGATGAAATGGGCTAAATTCCGTACTAGCTTTTTGTATAAGATACCACCCTCACTGCCTTCTTATTCTATACTTCCATATTGAAACTGCTACTTCATTACTACATGGCATAAATGTTCTTTCATAAGTTAAATGGAATGATTTATAAAGTATATTTCCAGTACTCTTACTAAGACTTTAATTATACCTGAACTGCTTAAACTAAAATTTGGACAGTGCAAAGGTTACCAGTGAATGGCTCCCTATAGCTAAACCCCCTCTGAAAATAGGAAGCATTCTTTGAAAAGAAAAATCAGCAATGATTTAAAAATATCTACACTACTGAATTTTTTTAAAGAAACCTATATTCTTCCAAGTAGCGTACTTCCCCAACATTAAATATTTATCATATTCAATTATACACACCAATAGAGAGATTCAAGCAACATAGAAAGCAAAACAGAATATACTTTTCTTCTCCCTACCGTTAGCCTTAAAATGCAATATATCTAATAGAGAAGAAAAAATAAAATTCAGGAGAAATCTGAGGCTTCTAAGTTTGTTTAGAATTACTCATATAATAAGGCAGATAAAGGAAATTTAACAAACATCTACCATAGTGAACTATTTACATGTTTTGGTTTGAAATCAAATCTCAGCATCTTTAACTATGAAATATAGAAAATTCACTCACAGAATGTAATAAAACTATTTTGAGGAAGGGTTATAAAAGCCATGATTTGAAACATTACAATTTTTTTAAAGTTGGGAAAATAACTAGGTCCCCACATAACATCTGGTATTTTCAAATAAAATTTTGCCACTCATCACAAAACCATTTAATTCATTAACTAGAAATTTATCATTAAAATATCCTTCCAAAATATTTTTGAAAAAGGGATAACCCAGATATGGCCAGAAACTATGGGAGCCCTGTCTATAATTACTTTCCTAAATCTTTTAACATTCCAATAAATTTAAAAAAATAACCAAGCCAGATGTTTCAAAGAACCAATAACTAGAAATTCTGCCATACTACTTTATGAATCCTGAATCCGATCAACCGTACATGCAAAAATACTGCTAAAACGTGTACACAGAAAATGTGAAAGGCAATGCCTAATCAGCACTTCGTAAACCTTTGGTTAACCCTTAGGCACAGTAAGAAAAAACCTGGCTTTAATTAAAGATAATGAATATGAAGACTGAAGGAGAAAAAAACTTACCAGTTTAACAGCCTCTTGAGCTGCTTCTTTTGTACAAAAAGTGACAAACGCGTAACCTCTATTGAGACCTGTGAGTGGATCCATCATTAGACGAAGATCCCAGATAGGTCCAGCTTTCTCAAATAATGGAACAAGTTCATCCTCAAATAGATCTCTTGGGATCTTTCCCACAAATATCTGTAAATTAAATATGAAGTAAAAACCATGGAGAGTTTCTTTAGGAAACCAGACATTTGTGCATTTACTACAAAAGGTACAAGTTTTTAGTTTCTTTACCTCAGTGCCAACAGAAGGCTGCTGACCTGAATAAACGGAATCTGGAGGTGGTCCTCCATACTTCCTCTGTCCAGTAGTCACATCAAGTGTGTAGCCTGTTCTTTCCAAGAGTGCCTTGAAGAATTCAAATATCATTAATACATTTAATTCACAAGACCACATGCATGCATTTAGCAATTGAAAATCAAAATTAATCTTGTTCGAATCTTCCCAATTATCTTGGTAACATTCCCTAAAAACAGGTTTCTGGTGTCTTAGAATTTCCTCTCTAATGTACACTTATAATAATCCTAATTCATGGTGAAAAATCTCAGGATCCTTTTCGAATTATTTGCTAGTCTCTGATTACTGAGTAGTGGCTTAGTGAACAAAAAAAACTAATACTGATCCATCAACAACTTTCAAGGCAGCATGTACCTATTTTGCTAATACCTCCTAAAAAAGATTACTGCACATAATTTGGGTGAGTTTAATTCTCTCCTGAAGGAGGGAGGAGCTGGATAAGTTAGCTCTCCCAAGGCTGGATTTCTTACCCAATAAATTCCCTATACCCCACACTCCTAGGTACACAATGCCATTCTGGGCATATTGCCAACCTTCACAGAAATTACACTCAAGTCCAGAAACTTAGGAGCTACAGGAAAAATAAGCTCTTATTCATCTGATATTCAAGTATCATGCTTCACAGAACAGCATGGTTCATTCAGAAAAAATGAGAGCCAAAAATAATTTTTAAAACTTCATGAAATTGCAACAATGTGATATAGTATCTACATTTTATCTCCCTGAAAGTGAACTGTTAAAACTTACACAACTCATATTTACTCAGAGCATTAGGAGTTTCTCTTCATCCCTTATTATAGGCAAAAGTACTAGAAAGTAGTCCACCATTGGCCTAAGGAAAAAACCAAGAATTATTCCTCTTCTCCATCATCTCAAACCACAAAGCACAAAACCATTTTCTAAGTAATAAAGCCAATCTAATAATTAGCTGATAAATTCTGGAATAAAAAGAAATACCAGGCACATGGCAAAACTTATCAAAATGCTGGTAAATGATGTGGGGTCACCTCAGTCTCTGCAAATGAAAATGACTAGACAGAGCTGAAACTTTCTACTCAAAGAACATTAAGTATTTATGAGAAAATACTGTAAATGACAAAAACAAAAAGGCCAACAAAGCACTACAGATATTAAGCAGTCTTTTTCTATTATACCCAAATGTCTGCTCAAAGGTGCAACATTGGGTAACAAAAATAAACTCACATTTAATACTGTCACATAAACGAAATCACTAAATGGCTCATCTTCCCTTTTCCACATATGTAATTCCTATGCTTCTTTGCTCCTAATCTTTATATGACCTAAATAAAACCTTTTACACGTCAAGCCCTAAAAACAAAAAGGTAAAACTTGTTCTGTCGAACCACCTATATCGTCACTGCCTTCTTGCCACAATTTAAGTCACTCCTTTTCATAGAATAAAAAATAAATTAAATAAAATAAACCAATTTTTAAATAAAATTTTAATAATTCTAACTCCCAAATGTAGATTTAATTACAACTGATAAAATTTCTGTGGAAAATTAGGTTTATAGTTGAAACACAATTCACTCACAGCTAGACCTCGGAAAGCCTCAAATTTATGAATGACATTAACAGCTAACTCCATATTCAAAGTTTTGCTCTTATCATACCATTAAAACACCACCCAACACCTAAACTGTCAATAACTGATTTATCTTAAACCATAACCTTTGGTTCAAGAGCATTTGTACACTGTATTAAGAGCACCAGATTAAAACTAGTATGATCACCCCATTTTCTATGAACTAAAAACAACAAAACTAAAAACCAACACAAAAGTCAAAACCTAGACGAAATCTGAGGCCATTAACTATTCTATATGACCTTAAAAAATAAAAAAATTAAAAGTCTACACCCAGCCTTCAGTTTCCTCATTTACATTTCCACACTGCTTTTTAGAAATGAACAATTTAGCCTTAATAATCCATAGTAACAAAGAGGGAAGAAGGCACTGTTAAAATTCTAAATCCATTTCATTTGATGGTTTGACAATCCTAAGAAAAGCAGTTAACTGCTAAATGTACACTTTCCACTAGTATGGAGTGAACAGATCCCCTCCCATTTTTGGTTCCACTGTCAGTAAAAGCTGGATTTGCAGTTTTTCAAAAACCATCTAAAAACATAGTGGATGTATTTCCTTACATTTTTTGTTTAAAATACCAACAGCACGGATTTAACTTCAGTAAGTGGACAACAAAAAAACTTAAAAACATCAAATTGTTTTAGAAACAAATAGTTACAGAAAAGAAACTTTTCAAAAAATAGTAATTAGAAAAGATTAGCAAACTATCTCATGGTCTTTAACTCTCAACTTCTAAAAAAGAACACCCATTTTCACAACCAAGGAATATTTACCAAAGCTAGAAAATAGTTGCAAGAACTTTAAAACTGAAGGGAGAAAAAAAGTTTAAGACATACCTTAATTTTTGCCTCATCTGGTCCTTTGCTAGAATCTGCTACTTTGGTCCCCTGTTTTTCTCTCTGCCTGTAAGTCTTCATGACTCCACATAAAAAGGCACTTTTGTTCTGTAAAGAAAATTACCAAACATATTTAATAACTATCTCATTTGTAGCAATTACATCAAACTTAAACTACATCAAAACTACTCAAGTTTTTTATTCTTTTTACACTGACATTAATGTTACCTGAACATGAGAGAGATCACTGTCTTTAAACTGCTGAAGAACTGCCAATGCGCCGTCTTCATTGAATTCTTTTAAAGCTTCAATAGCTCGCTCATCTAAATCACTATGTGCAACCAGCCCTGGAGAAGAGAAAACTGAATTGTCAACTTTTAATATTTTGGGAAGGACTTTAAAAAAAAAAAACCATTGTTTACCAGTATAGATACAAGTGTTCCAACTAAGTATTCTTCCATTCCTCTTACTATCAATATAATGAAAAACACACATACTTTGGCCATTCTGTACTGCACTGTGAACTAAATAAGGCCTCTCAACCACACTTACAATGAGTCAGTTTCTCATCTTGTTGTGTTTAAAAGCCAGATAGTTCTGAATACTAAGTATTTCTACACTAAATATATAAACTTACAAAGTCTAAAATCAACCAACAAAATACCGAGCATGACTAACAAACCTCTACTCCATTTCAAATAACCACTAGAAAAAAGAGCCACAGCAAGACAAACTACAAGTCTATAGTTACCAAATCATTTAACAGAAATTCTACTACAAAAATACCCCCAAAAAGTCACATGGCCTGCTCCCAACACTGAGCAGCTGTTGCTACCATCATATACTTATCCATCTGGCCAGCCAGCTTTTACCTAACCCTTCCTTCTTCCCTCCCTCTACATACAATACACCTTACCTCTAGCTGACAACTCTCACAACAAGGCAAAACAAAACTCCAGTTCCCACACTTATTGGAAACCACAAAAAGTTGCTATTTTAGCTCAAAGCTAGAAATCCAATAGAAAAATTTCATAATATAATTTTGCAAGTGTTAGTTCTTACCTGCAACGTAAATTTCATCTAGTTTTTCAGCAACTTTCTGTGGTAAACCAGCATCAAGCAATGTCTGAAAATTTTCTGAATGGATAACTGCGGAAGTAGTATCCATGGGCTCTTCAGTACCATTTCCATTAACATGTTCTGTAGCCATGTTTCCAGAGATCTGTTCAAACGCAATAAGCAAAATTAAACTAGGATCTTCAAATAGGGTAGAGGACAATATAAGAGCCCCAATCTTAACTTTCTCTACCAATTTCTTCACCAGCCAGCCTGCGCCTCCCTTTAAATAAGCCTTAAAGTCACTACCGCCTGACAAGCCTGATTTGGAGCGCGGGACACTTATGTTTCTTCAGCACCACCCCTGACTCACCTGCTAACACTCCCTAGGAAAAACCACATTACAAATGGAGCCCAATCAGCATGGGACCAGCCACCGTGCCACACGCTGCTGTGCCCAGAGAATGAGGTGTGTGGATAAAGCAAAGCTGGGCTTTTCCCTCTCAAAGGTAAACCCCTAAACTGCGCGCTTTTCCCGCCTGCCCCTTATAAACCAGTAACAACAGTCAGCGAAGAACAAAGCGCTCACACAAGCTACCTTCCCACCACCCAATTTCTCCACCCTTCACCCCCGCATCCCAAAGCCCGCCCCCGACTCCGCACCCAGAGCGGCAGCCTCACCGCCGCGGCCACCAGGAGCCCATTAGAAACACGTGCTCTGCGCCTTCAAATATCCTACAACTTCCTCCAACGGAAACCCACCGAGTCCCCGGCCAAGACGACCATCACTGGCTCCCGACATCAATCCGAAGCCGCGGTCGGAGTTCCCGAAAAGCATCAGCAGCACAATCTCACCCCTCAACACCGGAGCCGCGTCGGCACCAGGCCACAGGCTCTCCCCGCCCCCCCAGCGCCGCCGTCTCCGCTGTGACACATGGCTCTCTCCGCCCCGGGCGCCGGCGACCCCCGGCAGCTCGCCTGCCCCACCGAGACGAGAGTCACGGCGCACAACACAAGCCCCCACCTCTCTCCCGTCCGTATAGTGGCTGCAACGCCCGGACCAGCTGTCCCACCCCAGGGCCAGGACCGACAACCCGGCGGCGTGAGGGCGTTCCGCGAACTGCCCAACACCGGCCGGACTGCAAGCACCACCCAAGCCCACCGCGCGGCTGCTGGACGGAACCGGCTCCTCTCCGCCCACTCCCACGCCGCGGCGACGGCCACGACAGCACCAACTCCGCCGCCGCTCGCGGTCCTCGCGGGCCACGGGGACGCCTCCTCCCTGGGGCGCAGCAGACAAAGCCAGAACGGCGGCAGCACATGGAGAAGAGGAGGAAGTGGCGGTGCGGGCCGCGGCCTACTCCCAAGCAGCCCCAGTCAACGTGCTCCTCTCCCCCTTGGAATCCATTTTCCAGAAAAGCCGGTTTCTCCCGCACCGCCCTCCCCCAGCTCACTCCACAATTGTCACTGAACTCCCCTCCCAGACCCGAGTCCTGGCGGTCGTTACCTCCCCGTTGGGCTGCGGCGGAGGAATCCTGTCCGAGGAGATGGGGTTGCGGAAAACGCGTGCTCGCTGCTCCCTGTGTCCGGCGCGAGTGGAGCTGTTGTAAAATGGCGGCCGAAGCTCACGCCGCTGGCAGCAAACCCGATCCAGTTCCACTCGCCTCCGAGCGCGCTCCCGGTGCGCGCGCGCGCCCCCGCGTGACCCCCCCTTCCCCTCCCCTCCCCTCCCTTCGCGCGTCCGCTCCTCACTCACTCCCTCAGTCCCTGCCCTCCTCCAGCTCCTCCTTTCCCCCTACAACCACACCACCAGCCTCTGTCTGCCTTTTCTCAGTCTGTCGTTTTCCCCTCACTGCTCCTTTCCCCCACTGATCCCACTTCCGTCTGCGGCCGCTCAAGCTCGAGTGGCCGCCTTTCTCCTCGCTCGCACGCTCGTTGGCTCACTCCCTCCCTCTCTCGCTCTCTCGGCCCCGTCCCCCAGTCCCTGCCGAGTCGGCTCCTCTCTTTCTCTCTCCCGCGCTGACGTGACGACGTAGCCTACGCCTCGGGACGCGCGCCTGCGGTCTCCGCCCTCTCGCCCGCCGCCTCCCTTGCTTCTCACCCCCACGGGGGCGCGAGACCCCGCCCTTCCGCCCCGGCGGCGGCGGCGGAGGGGCCGGGAGTGAATGAAAGGCCCGCCCCTTCCCCTCCCGACACTCCCCCTCCCGCTCTCCTCCAGGCGGGGCGGGCCGGCTCATCGTGTCCCACTCGTTCTCTTTGTCAGGAGACAGGCATCTCCCCACTCCGCCCCGCCCCACCCCCCGCCGCAGAACCACGCGCACGCCACCCCCACTGAACTCCCACCCGCGACACAGCTGCCCTGTCCCGGGCCGACGGGGCAGGGGGCTCGGAACGCGCTCGCGGGCCCCCCGGAGGGCACCCACCAGTCGGAGCGCGCCCGGCCCCCGCCCCCGCCCCCAGCGTGGCGGCCGCGTAGCCGTTCCAGGCGGTGTCCACGCCGCCCTCGCCCCCAGCTCTCCTCGCTCGGGGAAGCTGCAGGCGCACGTGTCCCCCGGGGCGGGGCGAGACAGACAATGGGGCACCGGGGGAAGGGAGCGGCGTGGAGGTCCGCGGACCTTTGGCTAAGCTAGCTGGTGGGACGCAAGTGCGGGAGTCATTTCGGGGAGACCGGGTATCCCTGGCTGGACAATGGGACCTCCCGGGGCCACGCGCCGCTTCGCTTTCGCGAGAACCTTGGACAGAGGGAGGGACGTCCGAAGCTCAGACGGGGAAACCCGGGCTGCTTTTGAGAGGGAACGGGGTTGGCTCCGCTGAAGCGAGGAGCGGCTCCGGCCTTGGGATGATACGAAGGCCAGATTTGGAAGCGAAACCGCCTGGTGTAGAGTTGTGCAATACTCCATTTCAGTCCCTGGCCTTTTAAGCAGTTAAGGGCTTCCTCATAGCACGGTTTGAGCAACTTGAAGCAGCACAAAGCTGCGTGATGAGGGCAGCTGTGAAGAACATACCCGTTTCTTTTCGAAATCCTTGGCAACTAAATCTTGTGTGAAGTGACATTTCCTTTGTAACCGGTTTATTAGGTACACGAAAGACAAGACAAAGGCATTTGAATTTCGGACGCGATATGGATACTAATTTTATCCAATGCAGCTCTAATGAAAAATAGTGTCCCACAGGTTAGAAAACAAGCTTATTTTTAAGAGTTCACTGTTTCCCTAAATAAGCTCTATGCATTGGCAACCGATTTGTGGTTCGAGAAAAAAGTTAAGTGAGCACTCTTCAAAGTGCCTAGTTTAAGCACGTAAAATGCTAGGTTATTTTCATAGGTTCTTGGATCAAATCATGAAATACTTGGCCAAAGTACTACGTAGCTAACCTGTTTAGCAAGGATCAGAGATCTCCACTACTTAAAATCTCTTAATGTCAAACATGTACCTGCTGTGGTATTCAGGTAATTCAACAACAGGGATTTTAGCTCATAATCCAAAAGTCATAGATAATGCTGTAAACGAAAAACAACCAAAATGCTTAATATAAAAATGAGTTAAAGAATGAAAATAATAGATCTGAACCATACAACGCTTTTTATTTAGACCTTCCTGGAAAATCAACGTTCCTTTAAGGGAGAAAAAAGGTGCTTCTACCTAGGTAATGTCTACCAAATGACCAAAGACTCCCAAAGTAAAATCTCTAGCTCTAATTGCTTTGTTTAGCTACCCCCCCCCCCAACCTTTATTTGCGCTTTCAGGCACTCTAAATCAACATTTAAAAAACTGAGGTGATCTTCCCCTAATCTTCCATTTCCAGAGTTCCCATTTCAAGTTGCTCATTTGCATCCAGCAGCATTACCTGGAAACCAGAGTCACCCAGGTCACTACCTTCTGCCTGAATGTCATTATCAGTTAAGTCAAGTCTTGTTAATTTTGTCTCCCTAACATATTTCCACTTCTCTCTGTGTTGCAACCGAGGGACAAGGCACCATCATTATTACCATTTCAACTAATGGTATATAGCCTCCTAATTTATCCACTCTTACAGCTTTCCTAATTCATTCAAAACCCAAGTCTCTCTCCCTCTCTTCCTCTCTTTCTCTCTCCCCCTTCTCTCTCTCTCTCAACACACACACACACACACACACACACACACACACACACACACACACACACACACGTAGATATATTGCAAATAAGACCCTTTGAAGCATCTGCTTGAAAACGTTCATTAGCTTCCCATTACACTTAGAGCAAGAGCCAAAATTCTTAACTAGATCAACAAAACCCTCCATGATCTGTCCTGCTACCTGTCTCCCCAGCCACAGCACAGACTTCAGCTGGCCTCCCCTCAATTATGGTATTTCTCAGGTTTGCACATACTGAGGGCCAAGACAGAGAACTAACTGATGCCCTGAGCAAGCTTGAGAAAAAAAGGCAATCAGCCATGCTCTCCATTTGACATCTTTTTATGTGAAACAATAGTATAATTTTTCTCTTGACCTATAGAACTACTTATTCCAGGCTTGACTTCAAGAATTACTATTACCGAAACATTGGGAATCCTTAATAATACTTTGTTTAAAAAAAAAAAGATTGATTCACTTGATATGATAGTACACTGAGATGGATCAAAATGTTTATGAAAGATCTGGCACAAGAAAGTACTCAATAAATATGTGTCCTTACTTCCCTCGATCCTCTTTAGTACTTAGAACAGGATTCAACCCTTAGTAAATATTAGCTGAATAAAGCCAAAGAATAATAAACTGAGACCCAAAAATCCTTGGACCTAATACCAGATCTGCTTGGATAAATTATTTCACTTCTCAGTTCTATTTTGTCATCTATAAAAGAAGTGTATTGAAACAATTTTTAAGATCTCTTCTAGTTTGGATATTTTATAATTTCTAAAAACTTTCCTAAATCTCTTTCTCTGGCTTCTCATTGCTTAAAAGTATTCCAATATCCTATTTGCCACTTAAAATCTTTCCCATTTAGATTGCAACTTCCTTTCATAGCAAAATAGCCAGCTATTCCCTTTATATGGACTTTTGCTCCAAACAAAACTAAGAGCAACAACAGAGATTGATAATATCTGATTTTGAATAGGATCCCCAGCATGGACATAGAGAAATTGACACTCACTGCTAGTGAGAGGATAAATTTTTTACAAAATAATTTGGCAAAATGCTTACTGCAGTATTGTCTGTAATTGTGTGTGTGTGTGTGTGTGTGTGTGTGTGTGTGTGAAAATAAATATAACCTAAACATCTAGTAATAGGGGACTAGTTGAATAAATAATACATTTAGTAGAATACATATAGTAGATTATTCTAGAGCCATTTAAAAAAAACGAAGTAATTATAAATGTTCTAACATGGAAAAATACCCAGGTTACATTCTTAAAAAAAAAAAGAAAGAAAGAAAGAAAGAAAGAAAGAGAGAGAGAGAGAGAGAGAGAGAGAGAGAGAGAGAAAGAAAGAAAGAAAGAAAGAAAGAAAGAAAGAAAGAAAGAAAGAAAGAAAGAAAGAAAGAGAAAGAAAGAAAGAAAGAAAGAAAGAAAGAAAGAAAGAAAGAAAGAAAGAAAGAAAGAAAGAAAGAAAGAAAGAAAGAAAGAAAGAAAGAAAGAAAAGAAAGAAAGAAAAGAAAGAAAGAAAGAAAAGAAAGAAAGAAGAAGCCACCTACAGAACAATGTAGAGTATGGAATTTATTCATTCCGTTGAACACCTTCCATGTACCAAGCTCCATCGTATGCTCTAGGTTTACAATAATGTATGTCAGGATAGATATAGGTAATCCATGACTCAATAAGCTGTGTGTATGTGTATAACTAGGTATGCACGGATATAAAAAATTATTTATACAGAAAACAGTTACAATTAGAAGGACAGGGTGGAGGGAAAGCATCACTTTTTATTTCATACACTGGTGATTTTTCACTTGGTAATATAAATATTTGTTTTTTAAAAAGTATATTTAATTATTTTTTTACCTCATTACTGTCTTTATATCCATGTAACCTTTGAAGTACTGAAAAGATGAAGATGAAGCTTATGGACCCTTTCTCAAAAAAGATTTTAAATGAAAAATATATAGAATTACATATGAAATGCATTAAATGTATATGAAATTTGAATACATATGCAATACATTAAAATATAGTTATAAAAATATTTAAGCAAACCAAGGTATAATTCTACAGAAAAGAGAGGAGGATGTTAAAGGAGAAAGCAATCAACTTTGTTGAATGAGTGCAGTTAAGAGTTTGGGTTAAGACCAGAACAGAAAAGTGGTCTTTAAGAAGAGTAGTTTCTGTAGTGACAGCCAGGTTAGAATGGGGTAAGGGAGCAATAAGAGCCAGAATACGTGGACTGCCTTTCAAGACCTTGAGAGACAGCTCAGAGAAACGGGTGTTTGCTTAAAGGAGATTTAGGTTTAAGACAGGGTTTTTTGGTCTTCTTTTGGCTTGTTTTCTTTTTTAAGATGGAAGAAGCATATTTATATACTTGTGCATAAAATCCAATATAAACAAAAAGGTCAAGGTTGCAGGAGAGAGGAATTGAACAAAGGAATAAGATTTTTTAAGACAAGAATGGAGAAAATAGATGTAAATATTAGAGAGGGAGAGAATAGGCCAACAGAAGTCAGGAGGAACATAGATTAAATATTCAAAGACTGGCAAGGATAGTTCATGAAAGACCACACACAGCAAGAAAGGAGACACAAAGTTGTCAGGACTTTGAGCCTCCTGGGTCCTGTTGTCTCCCTAGGTCCAGTTCCTATGAGTGCTGATTGTATAATCATTCCAGCATTCAGTCTCATATTCCTCAATTACCCTTTAATGCCCAACTCTTCCCATGTATCCTTAAAGTAACACTTTCTTTATTTGACTAAATTGAGTTTCTTGACTTAGCATAAAGGGCCCAGTTAAAACACGCCCATATAAGATTTAACTATTTATGTGAATCAGTTGCATTACTGTGTCCATTTCTCATCATGTATGATAACATGTATATAATCAATTAGCTTTTCTCTCCATGTATATGCATAGTGATTAGTAAAGTCATTGAAAGACCAGCAAAAAAAGCTTGAAGAGATAAAAGTCCTGGATCCTAGATAACTAGATCACAGAATCTTCAAAGAAAAGAAAAGGATAATTATATAGTTTATCACACTATTAACTTGCATATCTTCAGTCCTGTTTTTATTGTGAAAGATAATATGTGTTCCTAATAAAAATTTAAGCGTTATATAAATATATAAAATAGAAATAAAATGTCCTATATCCTCATTGCCAGAGATAATTATTATATAAAAATACAAATAGTATATATTTATTCTGATTTTTATCTCTCCACCTAATAATATTATATTCAGATATTTGAAAATAATTGGTTTAATATCATATATGTAAAATCTTATTAATATAACTTGCTTTCTTAACTTAATACGTATATCTTGGACACCTTTACCTATCTTCTCATAATCATCATTAATTATTGCAGTTTTACACTCTTACAATAATAAATATACTCTTATCCTTCAATTGAAACTTGACTTTGGCTTTAGAATTAGGCTAACATCTGCATTACATGATCTCATTTCATCTTTAGAAGACAAAACTAACTTAATGCTAAATTTATAATCTTACATGTTTCTACTTTAGAAAAATATAGCATAAAAATAAATGAATACATGTAATAGTCCAACTGGAAGTAAAAAAGAAAAACTATGAAATACAAAATGTAAATTTAAAAAGAAAAAAAGGAGGAAAAACAGGAAAAAATTGTTTAAAAATAAGAGAAAAATGTAATTGATTTATATATCCCCAAACTATTTTTCCTTTGAAAGAATCAGTAATGCAAACAAATGTCAGACAGTCTAATTGGGGAAAGAGGATAAAAAATCAATTCAGAAAATTGAGAATGACAGTAGAATGACCGTGATTTTTAAAAATCATGAATATATTATGTACTATTTCATAATATTTGGGTATAAATTTAGAAATATTGATAAAATTAAATTTTTTCTGGAAAAATATGTTATCAAAATTAAGTAGAAAATAGAAAGAGACTAAAAACTGTGGAAGAAATTGTAAAGATGTTAAAGAATTAACTCCCTATAGGGTTTTTGGCCTACATAGTTTGAACATTCTTTCATGGAAAATATAACTACAATGTTATATAAATTGTTACACATAATAGTAAAAGATGGAAAATTTCTTAGTTTGTTTTATAAAATCAGCACGCACTCATATAAAACCTGACAGAACATATGCATGCACACACACACGTGTTTAAACAATTTCTATTGGGAAAAATGTAAAAATTCTAAATAAAATAGGTGCTTGCAAGTTAAATTCTACAATTAAAAAATAGTAGAGTTTATCCCCAAACACCTGATCTAATATATCACATTAATAGATAAAAAGGAGGAAGCTATATATTCATTTAAATAGATGATAGATAATAAAAAAGCATCTGATAAAAGCAAAATCTACCTCTGAGTTTCAATAATAGTAAGCTAGGGACAAAATTAAACTTCTTTACAATAATAAAGAACAGTTTTATGAAATCCAGGCAATATCACACTCAATGCTGAAATACTGGTGCATTAAAGTAAGTAATGCAAAAGGGAACTTCCCCCTTATTACCATTACTTAACAAATTCAGAAAATTCTAGCAATTAAAATAAGATGTGAAAGAAATAAGAAGCATAACTGTGGAAAAGAGAAGATAAAGGTATCATTATTTACAAATGATAAGATAGTGTACTTTTATAACTAATAAAAAAGGTCAATAAAGTAGTCAGATAAGAAAGCAATCACCAATACCATTAGATTTTCTATATACCAGCAATACCTGGTAATAAAATATGGTGGAAAAGACTTCTAATTCACAATAGTGATGATTTTACATGTGTATGTGTGTGTTGACACACATATACATGCAAAAACATATATAAAACAGTTGTCTTTGAAAAGAATATGAAGATTATATGTCAGGAAAATTACAAAACTTACGTTGAATAATATAAAAATAAGAAGTATAGATGGAGAGATACTGCACAGTCCTGGATGAAGCTGACTAAAAGTTGTTAACAATTGTCAATAGTTCCTAAATAGATTTATGTCAATAAACGTCCGGAAATCAAGTTAGCAATATATGTCAAGGACTTTAAAATGATGATATTCTTTAATCCAGTAATAATTTTACTTTTAGGGCTTTATCCTAAAAAAAAAATCATGAAACTTCAAAAGATTTAAGTAAAAGAGGTGCATATATAGTAGTATAATATACTTTACGTAGAAAGTATATTTTTTATTGAGCACTTGCTATATTCCAGATTCTGTGCACAATAATAGAGATACAAATGAACAAAACAGTAATTGTTCCTTCCCTTACATGACCAAAAGTGAGATGAACAGTTACACAACATGGTGATTAGTTCAATGATAGAGGAAAGTATGTTGAAGTCCTTAGGAAAAGAAACTCACTGGGACTTAGGTGTCAGAGAAGGCTTCCTGAGGAGGTGAAGGATCCTCCAGGCTGAGTGAACAGGCATTAAGGTGTTCCTGAAGGTTCAATGCTGGGTCTTTTTCTTTGTTTACATTACACACTCTTCCTAAGCAATCTCTTTTATTTTCATGGCTTTAGTCACAATTTATATGCAGGTGACTTCCAAATCAATTATTCTGGTTCATATCTCTTTTCAGCGATTCAGACCTGACTATCCTACTATCTATGAACATTACTACCGTGTGATATATATACCTCAAACTCAACATTTTTTGCTTCATTCACATCCCTCCCTTCCAGTTCTTTCCCCAGCATTCCCAGCAACAGAAAATGATATTGTCATTCCTTATGCTGCCAAGCCATGCCTTGGACTAATTTTTAACTCTTCTCTCCCTTATCCCTCTATAACCATGCAATCTATACATACTACTGGCCTGGCAGCCCAAATACTTCTTAAAACCATTTTCAAAAGTATTCCTTTATTTTCAGCCACCATCTTCTCCCACTTTGATTATTATACTACCCTTTTTAATTGTCTTCTTGCCTCTGGTGCTGCTCTTAGGGCCAGTTTCAGGGAAGGATGACCTAGTCCCACAGGGCCCTGCACTCAAAAGAGCCCCTGGTTTGTTATGCTCTGTTGTCATCTTGCAGTTATTTTTAAAAAATTTTTTAAATTTTTAAATTACAATTGACATACAATATTACATTACTTCAGGTGTACAACATACTGATTAGACATTTATATAACTTAATGAAGTGATCACTCAATATATCTAGTACCCATATGACACTATATATAGTTCTTATATTATTGACTATAACCTTATGCTATACTCTACATCTTATGACTATTTTGTAACTGCTAATTTGTACTTCTTAATCCCTTCACCTTTTTCATGCATGCCCACCCCCCGCATTATATCTGGTAATCATCAAAATATTCTCTATATCTATGAGTTTGTTTATTTTTTCTTTAGATTCCACATATAAAAGAAGTCATATGGCATTTGTCTTTCTCTGTCTAACTTACTCCACTCAGCACAATACCCTCTAGGTTCATCCATGTTGCAGATGGCAAGATTTCATTTTTTATGGCTGAGTAATATTCCATTGTATATATGTACCATATCATCTTTATCCAATCATCCATTGATGGGCATCCAATTTGCCTCCACATCTTGGCTATTGTAAATAATGCTGCAATGGACACATGGATGCACATGTCCCTTCAAAGTGGTTCTGGGTTTCTTTAGATAAATACCCAGAGATAGAATTAGTGGGTCTTACTTTGCCTCTTGTTATAACCTTTGTTTTAAAGTATATTTTGTCTGGTATAACTATTGCTACCCCAGATTTTCATATGTTTGTTACCATTTTTATGAAATATCTTTTTCCATCCTTTTACTTTTAGTCTGTGTGTTTTTTGATCTGAAGTAAGTAAGTCACTTACAGGGAATTTATAGGGAAGTTAATCACTTATAGGATATTCTTATCCATTCAGTCACTCCATCTTTTGATTGGAGCATTTCACCCACTTACATTTAAAGTAATTGTTGTAATCATTGACATATATGTAGTTATTGCCATTTTACTATTTATATTTTTGTTTTCTTCTTTTTCTTCTTAAAGAAATTCTTATAAAATTTAAAATTTCTTGTAATACTGGTTTGTTGATGAACTCCTTTTTTTTTTGTCTTGAAAGCTCCTTTTGCTCTTAGATTCTAAGTCATAGCTTTGCTGGGTACAGTAATTTTGGTTGTAGGTTCTTAACTTTTTCATCACTTTGAATATATTGTGCCAATCCCTTCTTGCCTGTAAACTTTCTGTTGAAAAATCAGTTGACAATCTTATAGAATCTTCCTTATACGAAACTAATTGCTTTTCTCTTGCGCCTTTTAAGATTCTCTTCTTCTTTAAACTTTGGCATTTAAATGATGTTTCTTGGCATGGGCCTCTTTGGGTTCATCTTGTTTGGAACTCTCTGTGCTTCCTGGACTTGTATATCTATTTCCTTCATTAGGAAAGTTTTCAGTCATTATTTCTTCAAGTAAGTTTTCAGTCATTATTTCTTCAAGTAAGTTTTCAGTCATTATTTCTTCAAGTAAGTTTTCAATTCCTTGCTCTCTCTCTCTCTCTCTCTCTCTCTCTCTCTCTCTCTCTCTCTCTCTCTCCTTCTGGTACCCCAATAATGTAAACGTTGGTATGCTTGATGTTATCCCAAAGGCCCCTTAAACTATCTTCATGTTTTGGGATTATTTTTTCTTTTTACTGTTCTAATTGGGTGGTTTCTGCTACCTTATCTTCTAAATCGCTAATTCGCTCCTCTGCTTCATCTAATCTACTGTTGATTCTCTCTGTGTCCTTTATTTCAGTTATTATGTTCTTAAGTTCTCACTGGTTATTTTTTGTTTTCTATCTCCATTTTTATGTTTCTGATATCTTTGTTGAAGTTCTCATTGAGATCATTGAGCAATCTTAGAACCAGTGTTTTGAACAAGCATCTAGTAGATTGCTTGTCCCCATCTTGTTTGGTTCTTTTTGTGAAGCTTTGTTATGTTCTTTCATTTGGAATATGTTTCTTTGTCTCCCCATTTTGGCTGCCTCCTTGTGTTTATTTCTATGTATTAGGTATAGCTGCTATGTCTCCCAGTTTTAGTAGAGTGGACTTATGTAGTAGGTATTCTGCAGGGCCACCTAGCATGAGCCACAAAACAATCCGCAGATGTTTTCCACCTGAGCTGAGCTTGGAGGTGACTGGGAGAGGCTAAGCTGTGAACCAAGGCTAGCTGCCACTAGTGCCAGGCTTGGGGCTGCTTAGCAAGAGGTATGGGACACTCTAAGGCCAGATGCTTCTTGTTTTGGATTTGTGGACCTTTTAGAAATTTTAGGAAAGTCTGAAGCATCAGCCTAGACAGATTGTGTTATAGAAAAGCCACTGCAAGCAGCTTGGATGAGTCCACAAGTTGTGTGGGGCTGGGTCTTGGGGAATCACTAGGGCAGAGCCAAAGGTGTAAGTCAGATTGATGGAGACTCAGACACAGCAGCTGCCTGTGTCTTCAGGCGAGGATGCAGAGGGCTTAACAAAGGAACAATGGCTTCTGCCAGCACTTCTGCCTGGGAGAAAGCTTCCCCTCCATCTCTCACCATGAATCCAGAAAATTCAGTTTCTCCTCTATGTCTCTGGTACCTTTTAAGCTGCTGCCCAGCCTCAGAGCTCAGAGTGGGCAAGTCTATCAGCATAAGTCCATGCATAGGCCCTTTAATAGGAATACCTGAGACTCCAGCAGCCCTCTGTCTTACTCAGCCACAATTTCTGCTCATTTTCACAGCCAAAATTGTGGAGACTTCTCTTCTTGGCACTAGAGCCCAAGACTGGGGAGCCTAGTGTGGGACTGGGACCCCTTGCCCCTATGAGGGACCTCTGCAGCCAAGATATCCCCCCAATTTTTAAACATCATATGTGAGTATGAGAAACAGCCTGTTCCACATCTCTGCCTCTCCTACCAGTCTCAATGTGGCTTCTTCTGTATATCCTTAGTTATAGGACTTCTGTTCATCTAGATTTCAGCAGTTCTCAATGATGGTTGTTCTGTAGTTTAATTGTAATTTTGAAGTTCTCATGAGAAGATGCAAGCACAGAATTTACTCACTCCACCATCTTGACCAGAAATTCATAATTTTAAATATTTGTATCTTTGAACTTGTATTTTGTGAGTGAAGTTTAATGGGACAATAGAGTATGCGTGTGAGCATAAGAGATAAACGCAGTATGTGTGTTTGCCATTTCTTGTTGTTATGTGGGTGAAGCATCTTGAAGAGTCTGAAAAGGAGCAATCAGAAATGTGGAGAAAATAGAAGAGGGAATAATGTTATAGGCACCAAAGGAAAAGAGCAGTTCAGGAAGGAAGAAGTGGTTAACATGGTTAGATGCTGCTTAGAGGTCAAGCAAGAATGGAACTAGAGGTTCTTTTGGATTTGATGACAGGGTCATCTGGTGACCTTGGCAAGGGCAAATTCAGTGAAATGGTGAGGACAAAGGTGAGAATACAAAAGGCTGAAGTGTGAGTAGATCAATATATGAAAGGAAGTGTAGGTGACTATCAAGAAATGTAGCTGTAAAAGAGGAGCAATGGATAACTTGTTAGAAGGAAATGTAAAGGCAAGACATATTTTAATTTTTATGTAAAAAAAGACATGAAACTTAAAATTGGGATAAGCCAGGAGTAAGGGAGAAGTTGAAAATAGAGGAGAAAGATGGGATTATCTTTATATCTAAATTTTTAAGAAAGCAGGTAAGCTCAATAGCCAAGGGCAGGGATCTTTATTTTGTTCACCATTTTGTGCCTAGAACAGTATGTTTCCTAAGATTAGTGTACAAAACTGTACCACTGTTTGTGGTACCACCCAGTTTCATAAACTGGGTGGCTTAATACAACAAAAATTTATTCTCTCACAGTTTTGGAGGTTAGAAGTCTGAAATCAAGGTGTAGTCAGGGTCGTGCTCCCTCTGAAAACTTCCTTGCCTCTTCCAAGCTTTTGGTGATATGTGGGCAACCTTGGGCTTTGTTTGGATTTTAGTTGTTTAACTCTAATCTCTGCCTTCATTGCCACATAACATTCTCTCTGTATTTCTGTCTTCACATGACAATCTTCTTATAAGAACACCAGTCCTTCTTATAGGAACACCACCCTACTCTGGTATGACCTCATCTTAACTACTTTTATCTGCAAGGACTATATTTCCAAATGAGGCCACATTCTGAGGTACTGGAGGTTAGGAATTTAATATATCTTTTTTTTTTTTGAGGAAATAATTCCAATCCATAACAAGCATAGGAAATCTTGATTCAATATTTGTTGAATGAATGAACGAACGTGATTTGAGAACCGGTGAAGGAATTTTCCATAGACCAGAGGAAGGACACCATTTTAGTGTAGTGAGAGGGAAGGAAAAACAGTAGATAACACATAATAACTGGTATAAGAAAAGCATGTCATCTGAAGTCTTCAAAATCCTCCTTGAAGAAGGGGTGTAGAGATAGTGTAGGAAGGAGTGTGCTACAGTAATGTATATGTGCTATGGTCTGAATGTTTGTTCCTCCCAGAATTCACATTTTGAAATACTAACACCAATGTGATGGTGTTAGGAGGTTGAGCATTTCGTTGGTTATTGGGTCATGAGGGTGGAGCCCCCATGAATGGAATTAGTTCTCTTGTAAAAGAGACCCCACAGAGGTCCCTCACCTCCTTCCACTGTGTGAGGAGGATACAATGAGAAATCTTCTACTCAGAACAAAGCCCTCACCCGACCATCCTGCACCCTGATCTTCTACTTCCAGTCTCCAGAACTGTGAGAAATAAATTTCTGTTGTTTACAAGCTGCCTAGTTTGTGGTATTTTGTTACAGCAGCCCAAATGGATGAAAATAATGTGCTTCTTTGCATTAAACAATGAGATCTAGTACAGGCTTAAAAAGGACCATAATTTCCAGGTAAAAATAAACATAACTGAAAATTTTAAGTATTTGTATGTGTTATGAACCTCAGTATAGCTGTTTTTTCTATTGGTGGCAAAGCCATGGATACTGCTAATTACTCTGTGGTGTATTGCCTCCATTTATTATTGAAGAAAATGCTAAATTTCAGTTATTGCTTAGTGAAAATAAAGATATAAATTTTTCCTCATCCAAATTCATAGACACCTTGAATTCTATTCATGGATCCTTGGAGGTCAGTCAATCCCAGGTAAGAATGCTAGGTTTGAAAGGAGAAAGTGAAAGAAGTCAAAAAACTGAGAAGCCAGATCTTTTTAGACACTGATGTGTGAACACTGGAGACAGATAATATAGGACAGAAAACCTTGTCCCAAACTCTTCAAAATTAATAAGGGGCAGTAACTGGAAAGTTGGACAATAACAACTTTAAGGCGGGGCAAAGAGTGGCAAGCCAGGTGGCATGAGCATGAAAAAACCAGGGGTTTGTACATAAAGATGGAGAAATAATTGTCAAGAAGCAGCAGTAGGGAGCAAGGAAGATATTAACTCTAACTTCCATAATTAGGCATGGAGATGGACGTAATGCACAAAAATAAGGAAATAGAGTTGAGGGTCTGTAATAGCTTCTTAGCCCTGTAGACTGCATGGTGGAAAAGCTTGGGAAAGAGGGCACCTACTGGGAGCATTATGAACTGGAATGGCTGCAAACAAATGTGAGAAGATAGATTGTAAAAGGCATTTAATTCTTGGATGGTAATATAAAACTACTATTCAGATATAACCCATTACTGTTTGGAATATTGGTTGCTGTACAATTTGTCATCATGATAAAATTTAAAGCAATCAAAATTTCTATTCTTAGGGAATTGGTTAAATAATTATTGAATATCTAAAAAAATGAAATGTTTTCAATGTTGCCAATAAGAGCAATGACTAGAAGAATTTTTAATGGCACTGAAAATTGTCATATTAAATGAAAAACCCCAGAATAAACCATATACACTATAATTTAAATTTTATTAAAATGTACATCTGTATAGAAAAATACATAAAAAATCTTTAACCATGCTTATGTCTAAATGGTGCAATTATGAGTTATTTTAATTTTATTCATAATATCTTCCTTATTTTTATACTTTTATAAAATACATTTTTATAAAATTTTAATAGGTAAAAAAGAAAACAAAAATATAGCCTTTAGGAAATTAGATACATTTAAACTTCCCAGAACCTCATGACTAAAATTGAAAATGTATGTTTAACTTACCCTGGAAATTTGTGTTCTATAGATTATTCTTTATTCAAGTTAAAAAATGCTAAGTAATCTAAATATCAATTAAATGGCAAATAGAAAATTGCATTGGAGAGTGTTTCTTACATTTGGATTTCACTAGACATAAGGTTAATAGGTTATATTTTTATTCTATGGTAAGAAGAATGTTTAAAGATGTTTAAAGTTTTATTATATGAATTATCTATTAACCATAAATCTAGAATAAACATGATCACAGTATTGTGCTTATTGTACTTCCTGAGATATGGTTCTTTAGTAAGATAGACAACAATACTATAGGCATGACTGATATCACTAGTTGATAGAAGTGTTTAAAGTATATGCAACAAACTCATATTTCTAAGATGTCACTGAAGCTGAAGTAATAAATCCCATTATTTTATTCATGTCAATAATTAGTTTTCTAGAGTTTTGTTTGTTAAACTCACTTGAGGAATTCTTACGGAGAAGATTAATCAGACATCTTGCAGATTGTGACATTTCTGCAGAGTGGAACGTGCCAATATCTTAGGATAAATATATCGCCTTTATTGGGAAAAATTATTTAAAGCAATTTCTTGCGGAAAGTGTATCTTTAAATAGCAGCATATTATTAACATGACCCCCAAACATCCAATTAGTTACTTATATGCAGGTTGCCTCTCTTTTTTAAATTTTAGCAGCCATTGTTGATCATTGTTTAGGTACATTAATTAGATGTTGCAAAATGGTGAGATTCTAATTATGTCATTTATTAATTGAGATTCATCAATAGAGAAACTTCCTCACTTTGATTTTCTGTTACTACAGTTGGTGCTGGGAAGTCCCTTTATTTGCCACTTCTAAAATTAATAGTTAATTCACTAGCATCCTCTAAAAGCATCAGATAAATTTTATTATGAACTCAAAGATTGGAACATATTTTATTTCAATCTATTGTTATTATCCTTAATAATGGTCAAATTTTCCACCTTTTGGAAGTAAGAGATGCTGAAAGATGGCTCCTGAGTTCTTTTAAGACAACCCTAGCAGTCTCTGATAGGTTTCTTGATCTGCACTATAGCAAGATACACAGGGCTCATCTTGTACATTTCTTGCCTCAGATCTGTAATCAGTCATTTCTCCAATGAGCCTGGTTTCCTTTTAATGGTAAATGGTAGAGACAATTTGGGCCCCATGGGTAAGATTCATAGGTTTTGATGCAAAATAAATCAAGTTTTCTTTTACAGTGGTTCCCATTTTACTCAGAGCAAAATCCTTTCAATGGCTCATAAGGCCATACATAATCTGCATGCCATTTCTTCTCTCTCCTTACCACGCATGCTCCTGTCTTTGGGCTGTGCCACGGGAATGCCATTTTCCAAGACAGGTGCATAGCTCTGTCTTTGCTTATCTCATCTTCTCATGGAAACACAGCCTGTTAACTCATTAAAATCACATTACTTACCTCCTTAATTCCACTCCCAGTGTCCTATGTTTTTCATATACTTCATAATATATTTATTTATTATGTAGTATCCTTCTCTTCCTTCTAAAATGTAAGCTCTACAGGGTAGGGATTTTGGTCATTTAGTTCATTGCTGTATCTTCAGTGCTTAGGACAGTACCTGTACATGGTAGATATTCAGTTCCAATTCGTTCAATCAACAAATGAATGCAACCTTAGGGTATTTCTGAATTATCACAAACCTAATCTATTAGCGTGGCTTAATTTTCAAAGGAAAAAACTGAATTTAAAGCAAACATCCATCAAGAAATTGAGCTATATCTAGGTATGTGGAGACAATTTTATGAATTTCAGAACTATCCTGACATTTCTGGGTATGTGGTCAGACTCCAAGCAATGTCTGTGCATTTATTTTTGAAAAGAAAATGTAATATAAGCTGAGAATCTCCATCAGTGATGAAAATTAAAAAATGAGAATTGAAACGTACCCCAAAGAATACACCTATTGCTCCACTAGAAGTTTAACGTGCTTAATACCCATGTTCTCACTAATGTAAATTAATCAACTATTAGCAATATGCCCCAACCTGTACTTTTGTATAAAAATAGTTGATTAAAGTTATTTGGCTTGAATTTTTATTTCTGTTAAAATCCATATTTTTAATAACTGCAGGCCATATCATCAGTAAAAAGTTAATTAGACAAATATGGATTCCAGGTTACTATTGACATAGCAATAGAAGGCACAAAGGAGAGCAATGAAATAAAGAGGCAAACTGCAACTCAACCTAAAAATGAACTTCCCAATAATAGAATATACCTCCTCCATGTCATAGGCCTAATCTGAAATTCAGAATTGTTTAAGCCTTCCAGGTTTTTTAGGATGGCTTGCAGGGTCAGTAGAGCCTGCTAGGAAGAGAACGGAAATGGGGCAGATAAGGATAGGAAAGAACTAAACCCATGCCTGATCACAGGGACCAGGTCTCAGTGCCTTGGAAAAATGTCTGTGACAAAAGGCTGAAGGGCTTCTTTTCTGAGGGGCTTTGTGAAACGAGAGGTACAAGCAGCGCTATACACATTTCTACTTTATCAGGCAAAGCACCAGGAGGAGGATATGAGAACCTAACATCCCTCTGGACCATGATAGTGTCAGCACCAAAGGAGATTTTGGTATTCTGTGGAAGACACTGGATGTATCAAAGTACCCAAAGGAGGGGCCATAGTAATAGGAAGAGTATCAAAAAGGACTTCGGGAGATGATCTATTTGAGAACAAACGTGAAATACTCTAATGGTGATGCAGAACCACTCTGAAGGCCCTGTGTCAACAGATGAGCCATGAATGAGTCAGTACAATTTAAAGTGATCTTACTCATTCCTACAGATTAAGAAATTGAGGAAATATAAATTTTCACTGGAAAAAAATGGGGTACCACACCATTAGTAGATTGAGCATTGGATTGAGGGGTGTAGTTGTTACCATTTCAGTTATTAACTAGCTGGGTTACCTTGAGCAAGTCAAGAATCTGAATTTAGACTGGAAGGGTCTTTGTAGTTGATTAGGGTCAGCCTCCTTCCTCCAATTCACACTAATGGGAGACTATCGCATGGAGGAGGTATATTCGGTATATTCTATCATTGGGAAGTTCATTTTCAGGTTGAATTGCAGTTTGCCTCTTTATTTCATTGCTCTCTTTTGTGCCTTCTAGAGAAATGCTTAAGTTAACTGCTCCTCTGGGGAAGTATTTAGTGGGATAAGAACACCATCTCTTGACTGAGATTGCCAGATTTAAAATTCCAATTCTCTCCCTTTCCTGTGACCTTCATTAGATTACTTTGCTAAATTTCAGCTTTCTCACTTATAACATTAGCATAATAGTACTACAACATGGGATTATTATACACTTTCAAATACCTAAAAATGGTCATCATGCCTTCCTCTCATTTTCATTTCATCAGGTTAAATATTTCTAAGTCCTTAAAATATTGTCCAGAATAACATGGTTACCTGAGCCCTTGTTTTCTTCCTTAGGATATAGTTCTTAAATGTCACGCCCAAACTAAAAAAACAATATTTTAATGTGCAAAGTACAGAGATGATTAAATCATGCTTTCCAGTGATCTAGATCTTAAGTAGCCTATATTTTAAATCTCTCATTCTTAGTTTACTCACATATAAAATATCGTTTCCCATTCAGGTGTGGAACCTGCAGTTAATAACACTAAAAATGGCTACGTACCTTCCACTGAAACTGTTTTAGGGAATTCAAATATTATAGCTTTTTAGAGTTCTAGGCCTTGCTCAAAAACATTAAGAATACTTTTCTAACATTTCAGCCTTATCCTTCACTTTGCCCTCACGTTCTAGAGCATATCATCTTTGCTCAGTGTTTATACCTGAATCTTCCCTGCATTGGGAGTTGACTCAAAAAATTCACTAGTTCAATCTTCAGAGACACTGCTTGCTTTTGGCTATTCTCGGCATATTATTACTGACAATACATAGGAAGTAGCTTACATTTAACTTCCTTGGCAGAACCCAGAATGGTGCCATCTATAACATAAATGCACTTTGCCAATCTGATTTGGATTATATCTAAGTTAGTGTAACATTACAAGAATGGGAAGAAAAAGAGCAAAAACTGCAGGAAAAGGTCAGAGGGCTCATTTTGTCTATTTCACAACTTTTAAAGTTGTTTGCCAGCTCTGAGAAAGGGCACTTTTGCCTCCAAGTTTTGTGCAGGACTCCACTTGGTCTTTTATCACTCATTTAACATTTATTCTACAACCAAGTATGTTAAGGTACCTAGGCATTTAAATCAGTGAAACATCTTATGAAGTATGTGTTAGAAAGTTCCTTATAGAACAGGGCAAGGGGGTGGGGTCAAGGGTGCAGACTATGAATGTCAATCAACTCATGAGTATATAATAAAGAAATGCAACTAGGAAGTCTCCAATACACTACTTGGAAGTGGGTTTTTATAGCTTCATGAAAATATGTTGGAGTTATAGGATTGTCAACTGCTGCATTTTATATACATTACTTCATTGAATAAACTGAAGGTGCATCTTAACTCAAAGGTTTTGTCTAAGGTCCAGCTTTTCTCATTTCATTTGGTAATCCAGGATGCTTATGTGTTAGCATATCATACTAAATTTTTCATTGCTACAAGCCTCAAGAGCCCCTACTTTCCCACGAAGTATCTTAAGTTCATTTTCCTAGAAATATACTCAACCATGTTCTTGTACCTACTCTAATATATGGATACCTCAAATACTAAGCCATTTCATTTCACATCAATACTTTGTATTTTAATGTGAGAAACACTTCCACTGAACAATTTTGTACATTGTCTTATTACTTGGGGCAAAATCACTGTACCTGGCCACTTAGCCACAGGATTATTGTCTCATGGGCTTCTTCTGAGCTCTATGGGTTCAAAACTAAGTTTTCATTTAGGCAAGACAAACATTTTAAGAAAAAGATGACAGCTCATGAGGAAAAAATTTGGCGTTTTGACTATGTTGTTTAAGTATGAGCTTGGGAATAATTTCAGTGACCTTCTTCATGACCCTTAACTGCTATGCTGTTTGATCTTTATTCTCAGTACTACTCTTTTTAGCTTAAACAGCTTTTCAAATTATAATTATATTAAGACGAAACATTCTGA
The DNA here is from genome assembly GCA_004027375.1 of Macroglossus sobrinus. Classification (NCBI taxonomy): domain Eukaryota; kingdom Metazoa; phylum Chordata; class Mammalia; order Chiroptera; family Pteropodidae; genus Macroglossus; species Macroglossus sobrinus. The sequence goes on along the minus strand of PVKZ01001803.1, from coordinate 96,949 downwards.
TATAATAATCAGAATTATCACTGTGATGCCTGGTATCCCTTCATCCCCATAAAAGGCCCTCTCTCTCCACTTTGCTTTAATCTCTATTATTAAATAGTCAGTATAAACTTTCACTCAGCTTTAATTATATGTATTTTAAACTCAACCAGGTGACCAAAGACAAGACATTCAGTTGGAAACTTGATCACAAGGCTAGTTGACTGAAATATAGTTTGATACACATTCCTAGCAACAGGTCTAAATAAGTTTTATCTACTGGTTAACAGGTTATTATTCTCTAGGGCAGTATGACATGATCAAATATAAATAGCTTGAATCTTTTGGATACATTAATCTAGACTTGATGTTGGTTGAGAATCTATTTGCTCAATTAAAATATAATCAATTTTTATCTGCATGTTTTCTTTCCACATCCATAAAATGAAGAACTTTTTCTGATCACCAGCTTTCCATTCAACAGCCAAGTCAATCTTGTAGTACTAGGCCTAAAAAAGGAACAACATTTGAGATTTACAAAAGCATTAACATTAGAACTCACTTAAAATTTATTTAAAAAAAATACTAGTGTCCTTATACTGGTCTATCTCAGAAGCCAGATCCGTATTACTTTTTCAACAGAAATTCAGGTTCGGGATAGAATCATCACAGATTAAGACCAAGGACACAACATTAACTATAAGCAAAATAACTCCACTTACAGAAATGGTTATCAGCTTAGGGAACGTCAGAAAGAACGGGCTTCTTTCAAAGGGCAGACAGTGATCCTTCACTGTTGGCAGATAAAAGAACATTATTGGGTGGCAGCTTTTCCTCTACAAGATTTATAATCTAATAGAACCTTGTTATAAAATCCAGACAACAAAAATTTATTTCATTTTTCGCATATTGGTCTTATCTCAGAAGCCGAATCCGTACATGTTCTTCTTCAGGTACTCAGCTTCGGGATAGGTTTCATCATTGATTAGACCATAAACCAAAGCAACATTAAAAGACAAGCACTATTAGAAAATCCTATAGCAGATCTTGTAAGTCACACAACTTACTTCAAAACAAAATAAGGCTGCTGCTCGTCAGTGACATCCTTAGCTCCCTTCATTAGTATTCAATACTCCAGGATGCTGTTCAAAGACAAGAAAATTATCTTTTAATATACATACAGACTAAACATGATGAAAATACTAGTCCAACACATACCTGGTAAGATGGTCAGGTTTTAATCAAGTAACTTCCCATATGTTTTGGAATTTTCCTTTGCATCTAATAAAAAGCAAATTTCAAATGCTTTGCCGTCTTTTATTGCCGTAAATCAAGATTTATTTCTCCAGTTTAAGACGTAAGCCCAACAGCACTTACCTCGGCATATTCATTTATCAGCTCCCTTACACCTAGCGCCATTGTTCCTGCGGGGGGGATCAATGTTTTAAACTAAGCATTCACACAAATACCACAATTCAAGGTTTTCGGTATTAAAAAAACCTTCCCCGTCATTAATCCTATTTGCGCCACCTGGGCACAATACAATTCAGCCTCCAGGAAAAATCAAGAATCCATTTTGAAATAATCGTTTGATCTGGCGACAGAACACACTCGCATTACTAATAAAGGCCTCTTATTCTTAATGTAAAACTAACCCCTCGCTCCAAATCCTGGGAGTGTGATTTTCCTGCCGCCATTCAAGCTCAGCCAGCCGTTCAAGCTCAGCCAGCCGAGCACCCAGATTAAGTAACCAGGCCGCGCGCAGCGGTGGTGGCCAGCCGCAGCAGCAGCCGCTACCACGAGTAAAGACAAGTGGCGATCCGGCTGCGTGTTTGCCACATACGTACGAGTTCTCAACAGACAAATCTCTAAACCTGTTCACAGCACTGCAGCCTCCGACTGAAGCCCGCGCCACGCGATTCATTCGCTTTCTGGTTCGCGAGGGCTACTCACCAACTACCTAGGAAGGTCTCTGGAGTCCCGACGCGAAAGAACGCACTGCGCTGCTAGCAGTTCCCTATATAGCCTTTCTTGAGTCAGACTCGGGCTGCCCCGCCCTCTCGCATCTATTGGACGCGAGAGAGATGGAGGCGTGGCCGTTTGGGGAGGGAAGAGAGCGAGAGCGCGCGCGGCGGCTCTTTTATTTCTGGGGCTCGTTCTGGGGCGTGGTGCGTGCGCAGCCCGCACGCCGCATGCTATTTGGCGTGCTGCTCTGCGTCCCTTCCGAGTCTGGCTCTACGTGGCGCAGGAGCGGCGCCAGAATTCAAACGAACAGGCGTAGTTGGAGCCAAGTCCGCTCTGGACGGATTAGGTGGCTCGTGACTGGGACTGGATTTGAGCTTTGCAGCTCAGGGGCAGCCTCAGTTTATGACCCATTCGAGAAGTCGAGCTGACTGGTTGGCTGGCGTCTGGAGGGAGTTGACGCCCAGCAGCCGCCTCACGCGGGGGAAGAAATTGGCGGGCAGAAATGCTCGCGTGAAAAAAGCATGTGAAAGCGCCGCGTATCTCCTCCGGTGCACAGCCGGAATAGCGCACCTCGCGAGAGCCGGCCCTCCGCGCGGCACGCTGCGCAGGGCGAGGTCCTATGGGGCCCACCCCACCCACACACTTCCTTGTGCTGGCGCTGCTCTTAACGCTATGTTCAGCACAGAGAATTCTCCCTGAGACAGCAGACCTGAGAGGTAAACACTCCGTTTGCCAGAGGAGAAAACTGAGGCTTAAAGCGGTTAAGTAATTTGGCTAAATTCACAACTGAAAAGCTTTGCTATTTTAAATTCCTTTATACTGTTTGTTACAACGAATGCAGGAGAAAGATTAGTTTGAGAACTTTTGCAGAATACTTTATTCAAACGACACTAAATTTCAGTAGCAACGGGTGTATTTAGTATGTGAGTAAAATATATGTATATGTGCACACAAGCACACATGACACTTGAACATATCAGCACTTGAAAATCCAAGTCTTCATAAAGCTTGTTACTAATTATTATCTATGTGTTTATTGTCCTTGTGTAAGGAACACATGGTTTTGTGCACTGCTGTTTATTTTTCTGCTTAGAACAATAACTGGTAAAAAGGTTGAACGGACGAATGAATGACTAATGAGCAGTAGCTTTTTAGAAGATTTAAATGAAGACCAAATTCCAGAATAAAATAGTGAAAAGCAAATTTCTATAACAGGATCCAAAGTGATGAGGAATTTACTTGCTAGGCTTTAGGTATGGTTTTAGACATCGTTTTGCAATGCACAATGTAAATTTGTGTATTGCTCATCACAAAATAAACAATACAAACGGATATAAAAAACAATGTAAAAGTTTATTTGCATATTACTGGGAATCTTCTCCATATTAACAGTAACCACTATTAACAATTTTTGACATTTTCTGTGAATATGAGATGGTCCTTGGCTTATGATGGGGTTATGTCCCAATAAACCCATTGTAAGTTGAAAATATCAAATAGAAAATGCGTTTAATACACCTAACCTACTGAACATCATAGCTTAGCCTAGCCCACCTTAAACATGCTCAGAACACTTAACATTAGTCTACAGTTGGGCAAATCATCTAGCACAATGAATACAGGGTAGATAAGAGTATTGGTTGTTTACTCTGGTGACCATGTACCTGACTGGGAGCTGTGGCTTGTTTCCTCTGGCCAGCATCAGGAGAGAGTATAGAACCATATATTGCTAGACCTGGAAAAGAGCAAAATTCAGAGTTTAAAGTATGGTTTCCACTGGATGCATATCACTTTTGCACCATTGTAAAGCTGAAAAATTGTAATTCGAACTATTGTAGATTGGGAACTGTCTGTATAAATATATGTTCATATTTTTTTACATACAGATAGGATCTATATATTTTTCTGCAGCTTGCTTTGGGCCCTCATAAATGTCAGACATCTTTTTATATCAGTGCGTATAGATGACTTTATTCTTGTTTATAGCTTGCATAACATTCAATTGGATGTATCATAATATATTTAATCATTTTCCAATTTTTCACTATGTCAGACAGTGCCGAAGTGATTTATAGATTGTCTCATGCTGAGCTCATGAGAATATCTGCCAGATCAATTTCTAGAAGTGAGTCAAAGGTTCTGAGAACTTAAATTTATTGTAGATATTGTTTAATTGCTCCCACCTTCCTTCTACTCTCCCAAAATGGTTGTGTTGTGATTATATTTTGAAGTGTGTTTTACTAATTAAAAAACATGCATGATTGATATGGCAATTATTACATAATTGAAATTGAAAATGATTACTGCCTTTGTTAGTTTTGAATCAGTGATGTGATGAAGACCATCAAAATCATTTGGTCAAATCAGTATATAACAATGAATTACTTGGAGAGCTAAAAAGTATGGATTCCTGGACCCTCACCTGGAACTACTAAAGCATGTGTTCCAAAAGTGGGACCTAGGAGACATTTAAACAAGCATCTGAAGCAATGTTGTCCAAGAGGAACATAACGTGAATCATAGCGAGTTGCTTATGTAATTTTAAATATACTAGTAGCCACATTTAAAAAAAGTTTAAAAGATGAAATTCTAATACATTTTATTTAACCCAATATAACGAAAATATTTTCATTTTAACATATAATCAATGTTTTTGAGATATTTTACCTTTCTTTTTTTTGTACATAGTCCTCAAAGCTGGGTGTGTATTTTACATTCACAGCACATTTCAATTTGACTGTTCACATTCAAGTGCTCCATTGTCACATAGCTAGTGGTTACTGAATTGGACAGCACAGGTCTAGGGTGATTTATATATGTAAGAAATTTGAGAACCACTGTGTTAGGGTAAGTGCAGTACTGAACAACTGACACATATTCTAGTCTTTTTTTTAAAAAAAGTTCCATATTTTAACTCAAACTAATAACTAACAATTGCATTGCAAAATGAAACAAATCCAGAGTCTGATTATTAACAACACTGCCCTCCAGTGAACATGGGTGATAACTGTGAAGCCAGTACACAACTCATTCAAGATGGTTATCTCTTCAAGGAACAGAAAAACATACTGAGGGTTGAAACCAGTCATTGCTCCCACACCTAAAACAGTCAAGCAGATTGCTACCAAGTATTTGAAGGGATTTAAGAAAGACCATATAATGGTCAGGGCTGAAGTTAAAAGTGTCCTTGAAGAATTTAGCCTACTGAAAATAAATTCTTATATTCTGTAACAAATATCATATTATCATTTTAGTCATTTTTTGGGGAAGAAATGTTCAATGAGCTCTGGTACATACAATATGCTTCAGGGAAGGCTAATGTAAATGCACAAAGTCCTTATCCTTTCTGAAGGAGTTTATAGTAAGAAGTATCCACCCAACTTTAGACACTTTTGCTTTAAAAATTAGTCATTTAAGATTGTGGGTAAGATTATACGGTGAACCGAAAAATGTTTCAATAAGTGGAGGGGAAAGGTTAAAAGCAGAGTTTAAAAATTAGTACCATCATTTAGATGACATATTGTGAGGGATACCGCTATAATTTTGGCCATGGAAATGGAAGGCAAGGAAGAGAACAAAATATGGTAAAAACTTATTTGCCATTAGGGTCTTGTATGCACAGGATAATCTAATCTTCAAAATAATCCCAGTATGTATTTTTAACCTTATCTTAGAGATGAGGAAAATGAGGCATAGAGATCTCAGTTAACTAATATTCTCAAGTCTTCTGACCCCAAACTCATAATCATGTCACCAGGACATGATATTACTGTATTGAAGGAAGAAATAGTAGTATGGTGATGAACTATAGAGGAAGAGATGAATTGGAGTGAAGCCTGGGCAGCCAAGAGAATGGTCACTCCATTGACAAGAAGAGGAAAGTCAAGAGTTACTGATTTGAGAGCAGAGGAAAAATGATTCAATTTTGGTTATGTTAAATTTTTAGTGGAACATTCAGTTATATTTGTCCACTGGACCATCAGATATGTAGAACTGAAGCCCAGGAGGAAAGTCAAAAGTCACTGAAGTCATGTATACACATGAGTGGGAGAAAAAAAAAAAAAAAGCTAGCAGCAGAGGCCTAGAATTAGTACCACAGTATGTGCAGATATCCTGCAATAGACAACCTTTGAAAACATAGTCAATATACATAAAGATCTGATTAGATAATGCATGAGAGTCTATGGCCATGCTACCATGAACAAGCCTGATCCTGTCTGATCTCGGAAGCTAAGCAGGGTCGGGCCTGGTTAATACTTGGATGGGAAACCACCTAGGAAGACTGGATGCTGTAGGCCTAAAAAAAAAAAGGGATTGTAAGCTAACAAGATCCTTGCCATCTGTGAGATCAACCAAGGGTTGCCTCACCTAAAAAAAAAAAAAAGATACAGCATAAGAAACAAGTTCACTATTACAGCTTTTGGTTAAATCATGGGAGAAATAGATATGCCTCGGTAAGTATTATAAGCATAATTAACCTATTCAGAAGCAGGAAAAAAAATCAGCCTTCAAAAATAAGAATCATCTGATAAGGGGTTAATATCCAAAATATGTAAAAAAAAACTTCACACAACTCAATAGCATGCACACACACAAACCAAAACAATTAAAAAATGTGCAGAAGATCTGAATAGATATTTTTCCAAAGAAGACATAGAGATGGTACATTAAAAGATGCTCAGAGGGGAGGGGAATTGCAGGGCTGGGAGAATAAGGTGAAGGGTTAAAGAAGTACAAATTAGTAGAAATTAGTAGTTGATAGCTGGTCATGGGAATGGGGAGCACTGCCGAGGGAATGCAGTTAGCATTCATATGTTGGCTAGGTGGAGGGCCATGGGAGGGAGGGAGGAATTGGGGAGGTCATTTTATGAACTATATAGATGTCTAGCCAAAGTACTGTATACTTGAAACTAATTTAAATAAATTTAAAAAAATCAATGCAAAGATAAAAAAAGATGCTCAGCATCATTAATCATCTAGGAAATGCAAATCAAAACTGTAATGCCGTATCACCCCACACATGTTAGAATGGCTATTATAAAAAAAGACAAAGATAACAGATGCTGGTGAGGATGTGGAGAAAAGAGAACCTTTGTACACTGTCAGTGGGAATATAAATTAGTGTAGCCACTATGAAAAATGGTATGGAGGTTCGTCAAAACGTTAAAAATAGAATTACCATGTGATCTAGCAATTCCACTTCTATTTATCTGAAGAAAATGAAAACACTAACTTGAAATGATACATGCACTCCATTTTCATTGCTGCATTATTTTCAATAGCCAAGCTATGGAAACAAACTCCAAGCTATGGAGTCCATTGGCGGATGAGTAAATAAAGAATATGTGACACACACAATGGAATGTTATTTAGCCATAAAAAGAAAACATTGCTATTTGTGACAACATGAATGGACCTTAAGGGCATTATGCTAAATGAAATAAGTCAGATAAAAACAAATACCATACGATCTCATTTATGTGGCATCTAAAATAAAACCCACAAAAAATCATAGATGTAGAGTACAGATTGGTAGTTGCTAGACGCAGTTTATGAGGGTTGGGTAAAATTGATAAAGGAGGTCAAAAGGTAAAAACTTTCTGTTATAAAATAAGTTATAGGCATGTAATGTACAGCATGATGACTATAGTTAATGAAATTTGAAAGTTGCTGAGAGCAAGTTAAAAAGTTCTCATCACAGCAAAAAGTTCTATAACTATGTATGGTGACATGTAACTAGACTTATTGTGATGATCATTTCACAATGTATATGAATATCAAAACTAATATGATACATGTCAATTATACCCCAATTAAAAATAATTAAAAATATATAACAATTAAAGAATCTCACCTTAGTCCATATAGTATATTTTTTTCTAGTGTCTGAATTGAACTGGTCTATAAACTCCAGGTTTGATGGCAGGACAGACAACTGTGAATTGAAGTAAATCTTGTGAATATGCCATGAAGTAGTAAAGTGTTACGTTCATAAAACTGTAAAGAACTAAATTAGGGAAAAATCAAGTATTTGTGGAAATGTCAAGGAGGCAGTTTGATAAATGAGCCTGAAATTTGGAGGAGAGTTCTGGGATTGAATGTCATTGGCATGAGTAAAGTATATAAAGTATGACATTGACTGATATCATCAGGGAAAGAGTATAAATAAAGATGAGAAGGCCCAGGACAGAGTCTTAGAGCAATGCAAACACTTAAAGTACCAATAGAGAAAGAAGTGCCAGCAAAGGAGACTCCTCAAGGGTAAAAATGGACAGTATTATCTCAGAAATGAAGAGTTTTAGGAAGATATGTCAATTGGAATGAATGTTTCTCAAAGGTCGATTAGGTTAACAGAAATGACCATTGAATATGGCAACATGAAGATTATCAGTGATGTTGTAAACACAGTCTCAAGTGGAATAGCAATGATGGAATCCCAGTTGAGGAAGACTAAGGGGAAAGTGAGGTGAGAAGGCAGAAATGGGTCAGTAGCTGAAGAAGGTTATAAGGTCAAGGGCCTGCTTTTTAAATGAGAGACACTAGAGCATGGTTACATGCTCATAGGAGTAATTTAGTAGAGGGAGATTTATGATGCTGGAAAAAGAGACAAAAGTTACAGGAGCAAAATCCTTCAGAAGATAAGAGAAGATCCTTTCCAGAATACAAATGGAGGTAGTTGGAACGGGGATACCTCATCTATTTTTTTCTGTTAAGGTATAAGGGAAGTCTATGGCCATGGCACCCAGATGCTCAATCTAATCTGATCTTGGCTGCTAAGCAGGGTCTGGCCTGGTTAGTACTTGGATGGGGGACCACCTAAGAATAAAAAAATATATATGTAATGGCAAATGTTGGGAAAGGCAGTCATGCATAACCTATTGACCCTTGTATAACTGCATAAGAGTGTGACATGGGCCTGGAACATTTTCTTTCATGGAGATAAGGAGCCCTCAGCCTGTGCCAGCCATATAGACTTGTTTAGAAATATCCTTTTCTTTTGGGGCTTGAAGTATATTTTTTTGTTCTGCACCTGGCCAACCCCACTACTTTATTGGTTCTTGTAGGGAAGGGTGTCCTTCACCTGCAGCATGAGAGGGGTGTGTGTGGATAATCTCTCTGTGTCAGCTTTAGAGCAGTATGTGCTGGCCCCAGGGGACTGACTCTATTGAGACTGATCTTGCTCTTTTTTCTTCATGACCAAAGTGTTGTCCCATCCAGTCCTGTGTGTGTTGTGTCTTTCTTGGCGACTCCAATACCTGCAAACTGCAGTGAGTTGGCATCTTGGTAGTGCTGCTCCTGGTGGTAGGCAACAGGTGTCACTTGCTTGACAGTTCGGTGCATTGAGCGAAGTCACCAATGAAGTAAACCACGGCATGGTGGAAACACATGGGGTTGGTCAGTGCAGCCATGCTAGAGTAATGCTAGCTCCCGGGGGGTGTTGCCTGACTGGGGTGCTGGCCTCCCTTTGGTTGATTGGAATAAATGTGATGCAGATAAGCTCCCAGTCAACAAGGATAAACTTGTATGACAAATGAGGGCAGAAATGCAAGAGGTGGGTCCTAAAATATTTTTTTTTATAAAAAAATTTTGGTTTCTGACCACTTTTGCACTCCCATACCATCCTCTAACTCCACATGCCAGGAGCTGCAGATGACACCTGAGGATGAATCAAAAGTCCCTGTGTAGGAAGATCTGTCTGATCCGGGCTGCTTAAAAGCTCCAATAAGATCTGTTTTCGCTCAACACAAAACCACTAATGTTGTTGCTCAAACTGTAACTAATGAAATGAGGTTCTTCTGAGAATGAAATAAAACTGAAAGACAGATATGATCAGAGGTTCAGAGAGTCTCATGTGGCTTGTTCAATACCCTGTTTAATAAGGAGGCCTGGCCAACCCATTGTCTCAGATTGAGTGGCTCCATATACTCAGGGGGGAAGCTAACCACAGACATGCCACCCCTTCCAACCCTGCCTCGCCGAAGCATGTTTTTTCCCACATTGAACATGCAACTAACGAGACAGAGACAGAGATAAGCACATGTCGCCCTTGATCTGGATTACGAAGAGTATGAAAACAATATTCCCAACAACAGAGACTAAGAGCCTCTGGAAAACCATAAAGCCTTAATTGCATTTCAGATAAAAGCTATATATGCCTGACTGTCTATATCAGAGAACAGTATCCCCAACAACAGGGATTTCCCTAAGCCTAAGAGCCTCTGGAAAACCATTCATAGAGCCATAATGCATTTTTAGCTTTTATCCTAAAATACCTGACTGACTATATTAGGGATCCTCAACCCCTGGGCTGTGGACCAATACCAGCCCGTGACTTGTTAGGAACCAGGCCGCACAGCAGGAGGTGAACTGCCACTGAGTGAGCGAAGCTTCATCTGTGTTTGCAGCTAATCCCCAGTGCTAGCATCGCTGCCTTAGCTCCACCTCAGATAATTAGGCATTAGATTCTCATAGGAGCACTGGTCCTTGGTGCAAAAAAGTTGGATACTGCTGGACTATATGATTCTACCACAGGGGTTGTGGACAGTGCAATGAGGTCTTCATGGGACAGGAGCCATTCCAGTGGAAGACCCCATTATCTCTGTTTTTGTCACCTAAAATGACTGTGGGGAAGCAGTGGAAAAGCTCAAAACAAAAAAGCACTTATAAAATACAGTCAGTCATCACATTTAGTTGTATGATAACAAATAACTGGCAAACCTTTGTAGTGTGTTAGAAAATTAATAACATAAAACTATGGCTATGATTTAATCCTTTTGAAATATCTTTAAGAAATCTATAATAGCTGGTTGTCATCTAGCTGTTTATCATTTAGAGGTTCATGAAATTCCCTAAAATCAGTTTAAAATACATAACACGCAGTTGTATATTGTAAAGCTAGAGAGTAAAAGGTTTGACACAAACATTCAGACCATGGCAACTATGTATCTACCACACCAACCCTGGACTGTTCAACAGTGGGGTTCTGCTATGTATGAGAAGTAACTTCTATTTTGTTTAAGGCACTTTTCATTAAGAGTTTTCTCATATTCAGCTAAAGCTAATCTGAATGACATGAAGGGAAATGATATGAACAAGGTAAAGACCTTTAATAATTCTGATGAGAATTAGGGAATCTGCTTGAGCAAATTCAAAATCTGGATAGAAAAATGAAAGAACAATAGTAGAAGCTATAACTTTTGTCAGTTCAGGGAAGCTATGTGGAGACAAATCTGATGGAGACATTTCTTAGAGCATTTTACACAGTCTACTGATTTTTATTCAGTTAGAAAGAAGAAATGGGATAATGCCAGTGTAGATCTCACTGTATTTTTTTAATATGTCAAATTTTTGCCAAATTTCAAGGGCCAAACTTGTTGGTAACTTAGGTGAGGCTACTTTGGCTCATTATACCCAGAATTGCTCCATGTTTCCCTCTGAGAAAAGACATAGCTTTTTAGAAAAGCCTAAGCTGAGATTTTTCTTAGGAGCTGATTAAAAAGTCTTTGTGGCAAGTGAAACCTGCCTACAATAAAGGAAAAAATACCTTCAACTGAGAGAGCAAATTAATGTATCAATGGATTATTCTGTCATGTGTCTTTGAAAATATTGTTTTCTCATTATTTCTTCCTTTGCTTTTATATAGATCACTTTGTCATTATTTTTGAGACTTCTTCCTTAAAACTCTCATTCTTCCCTGATGAAATATATACTTTAGTTATGTGTGAAATTTGACAACTATAACATTTGCGTATATGATGCTTTAGATCTCATCTATTCCCCATTTCAGTTCGTGTTTGATAACTTAACATTTCTAATTCTTCAGGAAATATTTCTTTATTAAATTGCCACTTCTGATTTCTTCTTTGAGCTCTTTTTTTCTGTGTATGCAATTCTGTTTCAACTCTTCTTTGATCTTTATCCATGGTGATTTGTTTCAGTGAGAATGATGATGAAGACTGTTGATATAAGAAATGTCCAAACCTGTAGCTTTTTTGAGTTTATTTGAGCCAAACTGATGAGGATTTCTTGGAAGCAAAATCTCAATGGATTATGAAACTACTCTGGAGAATGGCAGTTCTGTAGCTTTTTTTATACATTAGAATTAAAAGAGGAGATGTAAGGAGTTACAGGAAATCCGTTGATGGCAGATTAAGGAAGCGGGAGAAAGCAAAGCGAGCAAATCTCTGGGATTGGATAAAAAGCAAAACGTAGAGACACATACTTCTTTAACATGAGTTGGTCCAGGCTAATTAACATTTACAGCACAGAGAGATGGTATGTGGGGAACAAGATAACAATGAGGTGGTCTGTGGTCTCGTGCTTTGGTGCGTAGGTGTGCCCTAAGGGGTCTAGAAAAGGAGATAGTTTGACATTTCAAAGGTATGTTATCTTAGATGTGAAAAGACAATAGACAGGCTCACTTGAGGTAAAGACTGCTCTTTATCAAGGAAGCTGCAGGCCTAGGATGTGATTACTACCCACCACAATCCATTTTAGGTTATTAATTTTTACATTCAGACTATCCTATGTGGTTTCTTTCATTCTCTGAGTTTGTAGGGTCTACCACAGTGACCTCGCCTGAAGTTGTCAGGTTAAGTATGTGGCCCCTTTTTTGTTCACAAGATGTTTGAAGAATTTTTATTATTTTCTGTACAACCAGCCTGTTTTTATTTAGTCCTTATTATTAGGGTGAATCTGGCAGGAATTCTAGCCACAAAAGGTTGTCCCAAGCATGGGGCCTCAAAGGGATGGACTGGATCAACTTTTCCTGGAGCAATTGGAAACTTCTCAGTTCAAGAGGTAATTGAAGCAAGGGAATTCAGAAGTAGGTACCAGCAGAAGCATATCAAGCCATCAGGTCCAAGGAGTAAGTCCAAGGAGTAAGCCAAAAACTCTAAGTGATGTAAGGATTCAAGAACCAGATTGACCAGGACACTTCACTCTCTGGCTCCTGGGACACCTCTTTTCCCTGGTTCAGATGATTTCTTTGCGGCCTTCTCTTCCTTTACCTGTCTCTTAAATGTAGGAGTGCCCCATGCTTCTGTCCTTGGTTCTCTTCTCATACTATTCACCCACTCTGAGTGATTCAAGAATATATGCTATGTGTCAGGCACTGTTCTAGGAGTAGGGGTTATAGCAGCTCTGATGGAGTTTTTGTTCATATGGAAGACACAGTCAGAAAAAATATTTAGTTAAGCAAGGTAATTTCAGATAAAGATAAGTACTGGAAAGAATATAACACAAGATGATCTAATTAATAGAGCATGGATTCTACAGAGCAGAGGGACCCTTCATGCAAAAGATGGGATGAAATTGCCCCAAAGGAAACAGTGTGCAGTTTCCAGACAGAGGGAAAAGCTAGAGTAAAATAAAGTTGGTATAATTAAGAAACAAAAGGCGAATGTGACTGGAGTGCTTTTAAAAAGGCAGAGAATGGAAGGAAATAATTTTGTTTTATTTTTTTTGTGAGTGTGATAGAAAGCCATTGGGGGTTTTAGGCAGGAGAGCAGCAATATATGATTTGCATTAAAAATTTTATTTTTTTGGTTATTTTTAATCTTTTTTATGTTCAACGTATTACAGACAGAAAATTATATAAAACTGATATATACATTAATGAATTATTAAAAGTTGAACATCCCTGTAACTCCCACCTAGGTCAAGGTATAGAATTTTGCCAGCCATTCCAGATGCTCCCTATATGTACCTCTTCTTAATTGCAAGCCCCATTCTACCCTCTTAAATTAACAAAGATCAACTTATTGCTTTTCATTATAATTTTATTACCCATGTATGCATCCCTAAACCTTATCATGTAATTCTTTTTTTTAAGTCTCTTTTAATCTGTGGATTCCTCCTCCATCTCTTTTTATTTTTTCCTCATATCTTATTTGTTGAGGAAATCAAATCATTTGATCTATATGGTTTCTTTGATTTTTGCAGATTGTATCATAGTATATTTTAACTTATTTCTCTGTCTTCTGTACTTTTAGTACATTGAAATATTTAATTTTGTCAAATGCTTTTTCTGTATTTATTGAGATAATTAATATGATTTGTATCTTCATTTTGTTAGTGTGGTTTATCATATTGATTGATTTGTGGATGTTGAAATATCCTGCATCCCTGGAATAAATTTCATTTGATCATGGCGTATGATCCTTTTGATGTATTTTTGAATTTGGTTTGTTAATATTTTGTTCATAATATTTGCATCCAAGTTCATCAGGGATATAGGTCTGTAACTTTCTCTTCTTGTAATGTCCTGGTCTGGCATTAGTATTAGAAATTTCTTTAGTTACAGTTCTGGAGGCTAGATCTGAGGTCAAAGTGTCAACAGGGTTGGCTTCTTCTAAAGGCTATGAAGGAAGGATCTTTCCAGGCCTCTCTCCTTAGACTGTAGATGGCTTTCTTCTCACTGTTTTTACATTATCTTCTCTCTGCTATTGTCTGTGTCCAAATTTCCTCTTCTTACAAGGACACCAGTTATATTGGCTTAGGGTTCATTCTTATGACTCATTTTAACTTAGTTACCTCTTTGAAGACCTTATCTCCAAATATGGTTACATTCTGAGGTACTGGGGGTCAGGACATCAACAGGAAATTTTGAGAGAACACAATTCAGCTCATATCAATCACATATATTCAAATGACTCTAAAATCTTTATCCATGTCTCTTGTCCTGATTTTTTTTAAGCTTCAGGCCATGTAGCTTAATTTTTCTTTGACAGGTACACTTTCCCACCATGTATATATTCACAGTGGTTAATATAGTTGGTTGGATGAGTAAGGTACCTAGTTGGCAGTTGGATATGTGCTCCCACAAAACTTCAAACATAACATGTCCAAAATTGACTTATTTTCTTTTCCTTAAACTTGTTACTCTCTGTATTCATTACCTTGGTAAGTGTCACTTACATAGTCACTCAGTTTCCCCGGTCAGAAATCTGGGGTTATTATAAACTTCTCTCTTATGCGCCATCTCTAAAAAGTCATGAAGTTCTTTTGTTTTATTTCCTTAACATATTTTTTGCTATACCTTTTTCTCCACCTGTGACTGCTACTTTCTTGATTCAGAGCCCCTCTTTATCTCTTACTAGGATTTTCTTTCCTCCCTTAAATTAAAATTGGATTTATTTATTTAGGGATCTATAATAAAATATAACATGGTTCTATATTCAAAAATTCTAGTGGAATGTCTGGTCTCACTCCTATCTCTCATCTCCCTGGTTCACCTTTCTGGAAACAATTATGTTATTTGTTTCTAGTGTTTCCTTCCAGAGTTGTTTTATGCATATGTTCTTCCATGCATATTAAAAACATAAAATGTATGTGTTTGTCCTTTTTTGACTTAAATATTGGCACACACTACCTGTTATTCTGCAGGGATTTTTTTTGTAATTTATTAACTTTTGGAGATCATTTTCTATTAATATATAAAATAGTTTTTTATGGTTTTAAAGTATTTCATTTATGGCTGACTATTGAACATTTAGGTACTATGAATAACCTTGTATATAACCTTTAGGTGCTATGAATAACCTTGTATATAAATGTGCAAGTGTGCCCATTGGATCATAGGATAAATTCCTCCAAGTGGAATTGCTGAGTTGAAAGGCATATAGATTTTTAATTCTGACAGATGTTGCCAAATTGCTCTTCAATTTGTCTTTTGCAGTACTTTTAAGTGATCTCTCTGCTTTGATTTCACTCTTTGTAATGGTGCCAGAAGCAATTTATAAAATGAAATGCTAATCATGTTACTTTGCTTCTTAAAACTCATCAGTGACTCCCAATTACAAAAAAATAATAAAAAAAAATCCAACTCCTTGGTATAGAAAACATAATTCTCCTTTTTGGGTATTTGCTCATTTAGCCAGGTTCACTTCTCACCGTTTCTTTAGGTACATTTAACACTCTGGTTAAACTACTTCATATGTCTTGTACAAGCTGTGTTTCATGCCTCTGCACAATACACGCTATTTTTCTGCTTGGAATACCGGCTCATCCTTCAAGACTCAGTTTAGTTGCCTCCTACTCCAATGGAATAGAACACACCTTCCTGCTACCACAGTGCCAGGTACATATCTCTAAGATTGCCATATGTTACTGAATAGTGATTACCTTTCTTATCTGTTTCCCCTAGCCTAGTTATAGAATTGATTCCACACAAAGATAATATAAAAGGAATATATAATCCAGTCAGGCAATAAGATTTATCGAATCCAGTCAACTAGTGAAGGAAATTAGCTGTAGCCTCAGGTGGGGTAAAGCATATTATCTGCCCAAATGAGATGATAAAGAAATCAAGAGAATTTATAATGAAAATTGGGTAAACATGAAATGTGAAAGACTCCCAGGGGAAGCATTATACCAATATGTCCAGCCTCCTACTTCACACTTTATGTCCAGAAATATCAGACTACAGTATATAATTGTTCCTTAGACTAACCATACTGATTGTACATGTGCTCTCTGCTTGGAACTTCCTTCTCTATTTTAGCTGTGTGATGAATGCCAGCTCTTTCATCAAAATCTAGATCAGGGACTGGAAAACTCAGTCCCTAGAACTGAGAAATCATTTCCTCTATGCTAATACTTCTGAAATTTGAACTTTTTAAAATTGTTTTTATTGTAATTTATTTATTTGCATAGCTATTGGCCTTTCCTAGCAGAATCAACAGTTCTTTAGAGAAGAATTATATTCTATTCATTTTTATATCTTCAATATTTTCAGGCCAGTGTTTCAGACATAGTAGTTGCTCAATAAATGTTCAGCTGAACTGACCGGATGCTGTTATTTGTCATCTATAGTATAATCCAGTGGCCAAGAGCATAGGCTCTGGAATAAGACTGCTAGTAATCAAAGCAGGCTGTACCATTTATTGGCTATGTGACCTTGGAAAAGCTACTGAATCTCTTCAGTGCTTTCATTTCTTTATCTATAGAATGAAGTTATTAGTATCTGCTTTATAGGATTGCAATGGGAATTAAGTGAAATAATCATATATTTAGCAATATGTTTAGCATATAGCACGCACTCATTTAAGCATATGGCTGGCTGTATCAAATAGTTTCTTTGATTAATTTTATTAAAAGCAGTGCTCAGATTCCAAAAGTCACTCCTGAAGTCCTTGGTAATGCCAACTCCAGATTCCATGTTCCAGACTCTTTAGATGCTTCCCACCCCTCCAGTCCTTCCCTCAGTACCCCAATCTGATGTTGATTCTTGGCAATATTCTTAGCCTGGAAAAAAGAAGCAGAGTTGATCAGGATCCAATAGAATTCATTAAGAACTAGTGATGGCAAATTAATCTATACCCACATTTTGAAGAGAGGATTATCAGACTCATACTTTAGGGAATTGATGGATTCCAAAAAGGATTTGAGGTGGCTACATAAAACACACACAGAAAATTAAAATATTAGAGAGAAAGAAAAAAATGAGATTGAAGACTCAAAGCAAATCAGAGGAGATGTTAGTTAATACACAATGTGTTAGTTTGCTAGGGCTGCTATAATAAAGTATCACAAACTGGGTGGTTTAAACAACAATTTATCTTCTCACAATTCTAGAGGCTAGAAATCTGAGATCAAGATGCTGATAGGGTTAATTTCTTCTGAGGTCTCTCTCCTTGGCTTATAGATAGACATCTTCTCCTTGTGTCTTCATATCTTCCCTCTACATATGTTTATATCTTAATCTCCTCTTCTTAAAAGGGTACTAGTTACACTGTATTAGGACCCACCTTGATGGCTTCATTTTAATTTAAATATCTTTTGAAAGATTCCCTTCTCAAATACATTAACATTTTGAGGTTAGGACTTCAACTTATGAATTTTGGGGAGATAACTCAACTCATAACACAGTAAACCTGTAGCATAACATCTTATCCAATGGCAAGAAGAGAAACATACATTTGGTTCTATTATTTCCAAAAAGCAAAAAGAAATAAAAAGTTTGGTGGTTATGATCTCTATTAGCCACAGGAAGATATAGAGGCTGAAATTTCTAAGTAGAATGCCCAAAGGCTCAAAGATGGGAAAGAACTGCTCCGGAATATAATGAAAGAGAGCTGGGCCAGGTTAGGTAGGTCCATTTAGAATTTGGTAAGGGGTTTAGATTTTATTCCAGCTGCCATGGGAAGGTTCTACGTTGGGGGCAATGTGATATAATTAGTGTTTTAAAATTTTAGCTACTCTATGAAGAATGGGTATAAATGGGCAAGAGTGCAAGCAATGATACCAGCAACAGTGTCACTCAAAGTGCTGGTCTGCAAAGAGATGGCTTGCTCCAGAGTAGTAATCAATGCATCCCTTCTTTCATCAAGAAAATATTGGTATGAAAAAATCATTAGCTTAACTACAAATTATGCTTTGTGAAATAGTTGACTTTCATTTTGGCTCAAGGTTCTTATGCTGTCATAGACTGGAAATGAAAAATTCTTGTCTGTGGGTCTCTGGGTTACATCTTCAAATCTATTTCAGTTGTTCAGGTCAGAGATTTCAGTGGCTGGGACTAGAATGATAATGACAGAGTTGGTAAGAAGTGGGAATATTAGGGCTCTATTATGGTGGCAGAAATGATAGGACTTGTTCACAAATTCACTGGGGTGTAGGATAAACAGGAATTAAGAATAACTCTTAGATTCAGAACTTGAGTAAGAGGATGGATGGTGTTGGTATTTACTGAGTTAGAGAAAAGAGGGAGAGAAACAGGTTTGAGGGGAGAAATCAAATGATCTGTTTTGGACGTGTCATATTTGAGAAGCCTATTCGACATTTCAGAGGAAATATTGGGCAGATAGTCTTGAATTCCAGAGAGAAGTTAGGGATTTACATTTTTTAACTTATTTTTTGAAGAGATAATTTCTTCATGTTGTTCAAAAATCAAAGTGTAAAATATTATAAAATGTTAAGTCTTTCTTCTATTCTTGTTCCACATCTATACAATTCTTACATTATTCTCTCCCCTCTTAGCTTCTTGTGTAACCTCAAATGTTTCTATATATTTATACAAGCATACACATTATACACATCTTGTTTCTGTTCCCTTTTTTATACAAAAGGCAATACTCATATATATTGTTCTCCACTTTTCTTCTTTCTCTTAACAGTCTTAATATCTTAATCTTTCTATAATAGCATATAGCTGTCACACTTTTTATTTGCATAGTATTTGATCATCTGACTACACCATAATTTATTTGCATAGTATTTGGTCATCTGACTACATCATGATTTATTTAAATTAAGGCTTCTATTAAGGACATTAGGATTATGTTAGTCAGTTTGGATGGCTATGACAAAATACCATAGCCTAGGTTGCTTAAACAGTATACATTTGTTTCTCATAGTTCTGTAGGCTGAGAAGTCCAAGATCAAGGTTCCAGCATTTCAGTTCTTGGTGAGATCCCTCTTTCTGCCTGCAGCTGACTGCCTACTCTCTATATCTTTACACTGAGGAGAGAGAGGAAGGCCTGTTGTCTCTTCCTTTCTTATAAGGGCACTAATACCATTATGGGAGTTCCACCCTCATGACCACAACTAAACCTAAGTTCCTCCCAAAGACCCCACTTCCTAATACCATCATATTGAGGGGTAGGATTTCAACATATGAATTTTAGGGTGCGAGACACAAACATTCAGTCCACAGCAAGTGTGGTTTCCAACTAGATTGTTTCCAAGATCCCTTTTAAATTCTGAAATTTATGATATTCTTTATCAAATGATGATTCTCAATACTTTCTCTGCCTCCCACCTCCTCCAAAAGGAGGCATAAATTATGTTCTGGTGCTTCTAATTATTTTGAACAAGTTATCTTCATGATTAGCTAACAAACTTCAACATTTTTTGTAACAATTTTTGAGTTTCAGCAATGTTCTAGGTGTATGGGATATAGGAATGAATAGACTAAGTTCTCTATTATGGAGTTTACATTTTAGGGGCAAAACTAAACAAGATAATAAGTAAAATATATGACATGTTGGACATGATAAGGTCAAGAGGAAAAACAACTAGAGAAGAAGATGGGGGGGGAGAGAGAGAGAGAGAGAGAGAGAGAGAGAGAGAGAGAGAGAGAGAGAGTGTGTGTGTGGTGTGTGTGTGTGGTGTGTGTGTGTGTGTGTGTGTGTTGTAAAGCTGTTGGCATTTTAGATAAGCTAACCAGAGAAGGCTTTGCTGTGAAGACCATATTTGATTAAGGTCTGAAGGAAGTGAGAGAGTGAGCCCTATAAATATCTCAGAGAAGAGCATTCTGGGCAGAGGAAAGGTATCACTGTTTAAAGTGTTTTTCAATGATTCGAGTGTTTGGGTTATTGGAGACCTCTTTGAGTACCTATTTGTTTGGATCTGTCTTCTACCACATCTCATTGACTTACCATCTCTCTCACCTAGCTCACCAGCTTGCTTCTCTGGATTCTAGGATCGCTACACAGAGTAACTTACTCGTTTAGATCTTTGTTCCCATCTTTTTTCCCAGGCTGCTTCACATCTACTATCCTCTGCTTGTTTCGCTTTGCTCTTCTTCCATGCTGCTGTCTTGGTCCCTGATTGCTGCTGCAATATGCCTTAGTTCTCTTCTATAATAACTTTAATCCAAGACAAGGCCCATTAGAGTAAAGACTGTTCAGAATGAAGTTAAATCTGGTAAAGTGACCAAATAATTCCTCTTTATTAAATGGGGGAAAAAAAAGCAATGCAGATATTTCAACTACATAAATAAACAAAAAAGGAAACAGGAAAATGAAAGCCAATATCCAGGTCAGTTACTGATATTTAAAAACACCCTCAAGCTTTAAGCTTCTTTGTCATTCCCAGCATTACTTCACTAAGGTGAGTCCTCTTTAAATTCAACAAGGTGGATTCAAAGAGATCCCATTGTTCCAATTAACTCTACTCACTCAGCTCTGATCTTCTATTCCAACTTTTGTGTACTGTATTTTGTTTCCTGTTTAGGGCTTTACTTAATCCCTGAGGTCTGTTTGATATGCTATTCCAGCTTTTTAGGAAGATTCTATCTCCATTTTTTTCCTTCTCTCTAGTTTTCACTGGTTTCCAGCATCTGGATTACTGTATTTATTTTTTTTTCCCTGCTTATTGTTTTGCTGTACCATCCCTTCAAGTCAAAGCCCCTGGTTTTGAATTCCTATTCCTGAGAGGACAATGTAACTCCTCTGCTCTAATAAAAACATGTCAGTTCTGTCTTTCCAGTGGGGTTAGCTATTGGGAGGCCATTTTATAGCAGTATCAGAATACATGGACTGGTACTAAAGTAAAATGGTTAGCACTAGGAAGTAAGCACAGTCCAGGTGGTGGAAAAATTCAACAGACTCAAAGATTTGTGATAAAGAAACCTTATTAAAATTTTTAGTTAGGAACAATGCCAATATTTTATTAGTATCTTAATGTAAGGGCAAAAGGAACTTTGTAGGACAATTAAAAGATTTACTCCCCTTAGGACCATGTAATAGGAAAAGAGAATGATTATAAAATCCTTAGACTAGCCATGTTAAAAAAAAAATCTATTTCACTAGAGGTTTTTACCAAACTAAAAGGAGTTTGTTTACATGTGCACATCAAAGTCAAATGAGACACGATCAGAGGTGTGCAGCAAAGAAAGTTAAAGTTTATTATTTAAGGAAATAGCACCAATCCTGGAAGCCCAGTTGAGCTAGTGCTCAAAGACCTGGCTCTCTTCTGGCCCCTATGAGATAGGTTATATAGAGGAAGAATTATTAGTCATGGTAGCTAAGGGAGTTGGGGTTATGGGCTCTACTGATTGGTCGGGGCTATGGTGAGAGGCAGTTGATCATTGCATCAGGTTCTGATGTCAGTCAGTGTCTTGTTCTGCCTTCATGGGTCTGGAGCTGAAACACAACTGAGGTCAAGATGTTATCTTTAGTTTGAGGGAACTCTGTTTCTGTGGTCAATAGACCTGAGGCTTTGATCCTAAGACTGATGTTGACCAGAATCTAATGTCCTAAAGGCTTAATGATTAAGGGAGTGGTTGCGTAGTATGTGCAAAGGCTGAAGGATAAGGAAAGAAGAGAAGCAGATGAGTCATGGTGTTATTAGACTAGGAAAGTCAAGTTTGAATGAAGAAGAAAGAAAAGAAAAAAGTCATTTTAAAGAAGTGAAGTTCTTGCATGGTTACAAAGTCACTAGACTTTTCTCTAGCAGTCAGCTGGGTTTGAGGAGTGGAGTGTCCTACAACATGTCTTATTTTTTAAAATAAAGATACTAAATATAGATTGAGTATGTGTACCAGGCACTTTACATGTATTATTTCATCCTTATAGAAACCACTGAGGGAGGTAGAATAATTAGTACAGTGCCATATAGTGATGGAGGAGGGTTTGAACTGAGAGGTATTTCTGTTTCTAGAGCCAGTGCTTTTTACCACTATATATACCATTTTTCACCTAACCTTACTTGCTCATAAGATACTTGTTAAAACTGCAGATTTATAGGCCTCACTCTTAGACATTCTGGTTCAGTGGGTCTGGCATGGAGCCCTGGAATCTTCATTTTTATGAAGATCCTTGAATAAGTCTAGTGGGCAGTCACATTTAGGACACCCTGCCTTGTACTGCACTGTCTCTGTAATGCTAGGTAATAAAAATAAGCTTTTCTCTATTTCTAAATTTCCAGTGTTTACATATTCTAAAGAATTGAAACCAAATCAGAGCACATTATCTTATTTGTTATGAGAGGCAAATGTTTTTATTTAGAAATAAAAAGCCAACTTCTAGTTATAACTCTCCTTTTCTTTAACATATAAACGTGATCATGTCTTTCCTTGAAAACGAGCCACCACTGCATCTTTCTCTTGCCTTTCAAGCTTCTTGAAAAAGTCACTGACATTCTTGGTCTGCAATTTCTTACTGCTCCTTCATTTCTCAACCATCATTCAGCTTCTGCTTTATGGCTCTTCAGAAATTGTGCTCATCACCAATAACTTCCTGGTTGGATTTACATCACCTCTTACCTGATGTGATTTTCCTAGAATAGGTCTTAATTCTATTAAAGCTTATCTGAAATTGATTAAATACTTTATCAAATTGCTCATTTCTTCACAGAAAGGTTGTTGATTACATCAAATAAAAAGTTCTGTCTGAGATCAGTTTTGAAACCATTTTTCTTTTACAGTTGGCAGCTGATTTTGAAAAGCAAGAAATAAGGTGTGCAGTCCAAGAGAAATGATGAGCCAAGTGCTAAAATAGACATTTGGAAGGAAAAAGCATGGCCAGATGGGACAGAGTCCAGAAGGAAAAGTGGATAATAGGTGGAAAGAACAGTGGAGTGCTATGTCTGATTAAACTCTTTCAGTAGAGGCTTGAATGGGAGGAAAGATAAATCTCTGTAATAATTTACCTATTGACCTAATTATGCCTTATAAAGAGCTAAAAATTTAATCTCACTTTATTCTACCCAGATACATCAGGATACATTTTTAATAAAGTAACACGTTTACAATTTAGAAAAACATTCCCCTGAATGCCTGACCTTGTCCTTTCAATTCAATGATCTAACATAACTTAGAACCCTGATTACAGCAATGGCTACCTAGTTAATTTATATTAAATGTGGCTACAATTAAATTTCTCCTCTTCAAATGATTAAGTGTTCATTATTTCAAACTTGTTTGGTTATATCTCTAGTTTGACCTGTAAAATAACTTTTCTTATTTTTTTTTTCCCCTTCCATTACTTATCTCATCTTTCTATCATAAGACTCTAATTTTCTTTCAGTGGATGTTCCTGAAAACCTTTTGCATCATAATTAAGTAACCTCTAAAAACTCAGCACTATCTAATAATTTATTCCAACTGTAATCTTTACTAAGTGCTTGGCTTTATTTAAGATAATGTTAGTATTTCCATATATTTCTATAAAGCACATAGGTTATTCATCCAATTCTAATTTTATTCCATAGTTAGGACCAATATTATCCAGATTTTTAAAATTTACATATTCTTGCCCTCAGTCTTCAACATACATATATCATATTGCTTAAATTATAGTAAATACTCAGTAAATGATTAATGATGATGACAATACTTCATATTAGTCAAAGCCTTTTAACATGCTATATAACTAATATTGTACAGTGGGTAAGGCATTATTTCCATTTTTAAAAAATAGGAAAATAGATGCTGAAAAGGCAAGTGACTTATCTAAGGTTATTCGACAAAGCAGTAACTGAACTGTCTTCTCATATCTACAGAAGTGTTTCTCAAAGGGCTGGCTGGTCCCAACTCTCTTGACAAGAGCTTACTATATTTTTAAACAGTTTACCATGTGTTTCATCCACTTGTCTAGAGTTGTGGCTTTAATAGCTATTCCTTGGTAAATGTGTAGTTGTGCAAAGAAATACCCTGGACACAAATTTCCCAGAACAAAAAGAACCCTAGGAAGTGAGGTTCGAGGATCATTCATTTTTTTCACTAAATGAATCTGAACTTGACAAAACTATAGGTACTTGTTTTTTTTTTTTAGAAACCTGACTTAGATGAAAATGGACAAATTTTAATTTAGACTCATGTATATCTCTCTTTATGTTTGTTAGGTAGATTACCGTTGCCACTAATATGGTGCTTTGGTAGAGCAGACGTTACAGCTAGAGTTTATTGTATGGAATCCAAGACCCTTTTCACTACATCATGCTGTCATGTCACAATTATGAAAAAAATAAACAAACAAATACATTGTTTTCATGACTTTAAGGTAGTAGATAGGTTTTTTTTTTTTTTTTAATAAAAAGAAGTACAGAAGAGAACATTATTACATTTTAAATACCTGTTATATTTTACTGCTGCTGAAGCTTATGCTACAGGCTGGCTAATACATATGCCCTGCTTTGGACATAAATTCTATTGTCACTCTAAGTGAAACTGTTTTATGACTAGGCCTTGTCAAGGCTGTGTCCCTCTGGCATGGATTGCCCTTTCCTTCACATTGTTTCTTGGCTAATTCCTTCAGCTTCTATAGGTGCTGACCCAAATGTCACCTTTTTAGTGTAGTTTTCCCAGGTCAGACTGTTTAGAATTGCTACAGTCTGCCCAACACTGCCCATCTGTCTCCTCTATTTTTTTCCTGTAGCACATATTACCTTCTAACATACTATCTAAGTTTTATGTTTATTGGTTTTTTATATTTCCCTATTAAATTGTAAGCTCTACAAGGCCATGAATTTTTATCTGTATTATCCTCAGCTTGGCTAAGAACAGAGCCTGGCACATAGTAGATGCTAAATAATTATTGATTAAATAATGTATAAATCCATGCATTCTGGTACTTCAGTAATTACACTCTCTCATGGACTCCAAAGTAGGAAAACTATATATCAAAACCTGCTAATGAATGTGATAGTTACTGAGATTTCTCTGTAAGTTCAAGGAAAAACAGAGGGAGTTCATAGGGGCTTAAAAATTTTTTAAATACATTTAATTCAGAGAAACATTGGGTATTTATATTAAATTGGACACGTTATATTTACAATTTCCTGGGTAATTGAAAAATAATTTAAAAAATGAGGTAGAAGCCCTTTTATTTGATGCTATAGTTGGTATGCATGAAAAACTGCTCAGACTTTTAAAAGCCTGTCATTTAGGCCTTTACAAAATGAGTGTGGATTGCCTTCCATTGATGAGGATTCCAATTATCATCTACGTAAACCTTTTATAGCAAATATTGATGTCAACAATGTAAAAGCAGTGTTATTTCAAGGGTCAGAAGTTCATACAAATATTTCCAGATGTCAGTGCCAAATGTTGTGGTTTAATTTTTAACCAGAGATGTATTTCCTGTAATGAAACCCATAGACTCAAATTTATTTTCAGATCGGGCTATATCCATATTTTATACAAGTTTTTATTTAAATATATATAAATTATGAGCAGTTGGGTAAGAAAATATGCATCAGACTTAGAGAACCAAAAACGTTAAAGTGGAGAATCATTTAAAAAATAATATGTATCTAAAATATAAAAATGAACATTTTACCAGTCTTTTAGTGTCAAAGCTTTTATTAAAATTATTTTTAAGTAGTATGCTGATGTTTTGATGCTACTGAGT
Source organism: Macroglossus sobrinus (assembly GCA_004027375.1). Taxonomy (NCBI): domain Eukaryota; kingdom Metazoa; phylum Chordata; class Mammalia; order Chiroptera; family Pteropodidae; genus Macroglossus; species Macroglossus sobrinus. Next base: position 70,931 of record PVKZ01001803.1, on the reverse strand, counting down.
TTAGAATTCTTCTAGATTTTGACTTCTATTTTTGATTTTTCATAGTTTTCTTGCCCACATACAAGTTAAAAATTTCTTTTTGATTACCTGTTCTAAAGTCATTCCAAAGCATCCAACTTGATTTTCTTTTACCTACTAACAATTTTTTAAATAAGTTACTATTTTGCATATTATTTAATTTTGTTATATACCTGAATACAAGTACAATTGACATAAATAGGTTTAGGATTAAACAATGGTCCTCAAAAAGTGGAAACGTCAGCTGGTGAGAGCCTTCTAGCTTGGGCCTGAGACTTCCTCCTGTTCTGGGAGCATATATATGTTACTAAGCAGGAATGGAAAGCATTTGTGTGATGGTTAAATGATGATCAGTTGAAAGAACCTCTACGATACTCAGCTTTTCCTAGAGCTCCTAGAACAATCGGAGGAATAACATCTTAGTGTGACTTACTCATATTGTCTACTAACATTAACTAAGTTCTCCAGGTAAATGTCCTTCTTAAATTTAAAAGTATTGCTACAAATTGACCTAGCAATAGAGGGCATTTTTTGTTTGGGACATGATTTTATTCAAATTATTTCATATGCAATTGAAAAATATTTAAATGCCTATTCTATCACAAGAGGGCACTCAGGTTCCATTCTTTAAAGCAAGTGCTGTTTCAGACATTGATTTGAGAGGAATTACCATTGAAATAAAATTTAAACCTACAAATTGAATTTCAAGTTTAGTAAATTGGCAGAACTGGTAATTTGTGATTCTGTTTAGAAAGAGAATCTTGATACATTAATACTATAAAAGGATTTTCACACAGAATAAAAAATATGCAAAACTTTGCTATGCTATATTTTTTTTGATTAGTCATTTTAAGGTTTCATTATTTGAAATGTAATGATTATTTTATTATTATTGAATTATTGCAATGAGGTTTCAATCATCTATTACACAGCAATCAACATTATTAAAAATCTACTTTTTGTTATTTCTATTCTTTGGACAACAGGTTTACTGCATTTTAAAGAGTGTATCAGATGTTGCATCAATTTATTTAAATTGTCACTTTAATAATTGTAACTATATTAGTTATCTATTGCTGACTAACAAATTATCCCCAAACTTAGCGGCTTAAAGTAATTATCATTTGTTATCTTATAGTTTCTGAGGTTTAGGAAATGAAAGCAGCTTAGCAGGGTGGCTCTTGCTCAAGGACTTTCACAAGGTGGCAGTCAAGCTCTTGGCCAAGGCTGTAGTCATTCCAAGACCTCAACTGAGACTGAAGAATTTTCTTCCAGGCTAACTTACAAGGACCATTCTACAGGCAGCCTCACAACCTGACAGTTGGCTTCCTCCCTGGCCAAGTAGTCTAAATGGGTGAAATAGTGAGTGGCCAACATGGAGGCCATAGTCTTTTCAATAACCTAATCTCCGAAGTGACAGCCTATTACTTTTGTCATATTTTGTTAGAAATTAGTCAATAAATCCACTCATACTCTTGGGGAGGGGATTACACAAAGGAGTGAATCAGGAGATAGAAGTCGTTGGGAACCAACACAGAGGCTGCTACTACATAGGTGGACAAAGATGGGACCATGTAAAGACAGAAATCTTCCCAGATAGTTACGAGTAAGGATTGTTACTTTGTCAGCGTATGAATTTGAACATAACAGAGCTGTATTTAGGTTTTTGAAAACTGGGTGTGGAATGCTCTTCTTTGGTGAGGATTCTAGACAATTATCATCTACATAAAACTTTTATATTAAATATTGATGTCAGCAATGTAAAACCAGTGTAATTTTAGGGGTTGAAATTTTAACCAGAATAGAATTAAGATAAATATTTGAATGTGAACACAAACTGTCTTTTAAATTTTCTTATTAATCAAAGATTGTGTCTGGCATAAGTAAGAAGAATGAGTGAAAAATTGCTAAAATTTGAAAGAAAACAATCTAAATTGTTACATTTGGGGTTCACAATTGGAAGGTGCTGGAATTGGTTTTTGAGTCCATGTTCTTTAGCCAGAGCCAGCCCAGGACTACGATATGGTATAGAATGTGCAAAGGGCAAATGACCAGTCTGAAGAGTTTTCTGTGCTCCTAAAGTAAACTCTTATATCAAGAACCTCCTGGGGCCTCAATGAGTGGACAAGGATCTCGGTGGTTTTATTACCTCAGGGGGACCTTTAGTGTTCCTCTCACACTTTCCTTACAGAGTGATGTAATTGTCACTCATCCAACTTTACTGCCAAAACAATGTATGGTGGGTTTTGCTAGTTTTGTGGTACCCTGATACTTCATCATTTGGGCACTGGTTTCACGTTAATTTTGTAACTTTTCCAAGTATAAATTAAAATATGTTGCTCACCTATCTTATTGTATTGTTTGTTTTATCTTAAATGTTTATTTTAAAATGCTCATTTTGTTTATTTTAAAAATAAGTGATAGAGTGACAACACAAAATTAAAACTGTCAAGAAAGTATATTCTAAAAGTCTTGCTCTTACTCTCAGTGCTCCCTTCCAACTTCCCCATGTCTAGGATAGCCTTCCTGAGCAATTAAATATACATATAAAAATTATATCTATAGATACAAGAATTTTTTCTTAGGCAAACAGTAGCATTCCATACATAGTGTTCCATTCCTTTCTTTTTTCATTTAACAGTATATCTTAGCATTCTTGCCATGTCAGCACATAAAGTGCTTCTTCATTCTTGTTTAATGAATGCATAATATTCCATTGTATGGATAGATTATAATTTATTTACCCTCCTCCTCTTTTTGATAGATTTGAGGTTTCCAATTCTCCGCTATTCAAACAGTGTTACAAAAAGCAAAACTGTTTATGGATTTTATTTTTATTTAAAAAATTTAAATATTATTAATCAATGATTTGGGAAGCATGTTTAAAAATTTTACCCTATCTAAAGGTTATTGTTATGATATCAAGTAACAATGTACAGCATTATAGATATAGAAGCTAAAAATATTAGCCTGAATTTTGAGTAGCCATAAGATATAGTTCAAATTTTCTCATTTTTCTTACTGTTTATTATGCAAAATTTTAATCATACAGAAAAGTTAAAATAATAGTATAATGAATACCCATATACTTATCATCTGGATTTAAAATTTGTTAATATTTTGCCATACTTGCCTTTTTTTTTAATCCACAGAAAATCCCTACAATCGATTTGTTTCAATGTATCTTAGTACATTTTCCCACGAAAACTATAGTATAAAGCAAATAGGAAGAGAAAGTTTTGGCTATTGAAGTTTTTATTTGTTCTTCTGAAAAAATGAACTTTATTATATTTATTCTCAACAAAAGATTTGCTACAGTATGCTGGCCTCATAAAACTCTCAGCTACACAATGTTTGGCATTGTACAAAGCATAAATTATATGAGCCCAAGGAACTTAATCAATGGGCTTAAGAACAAAGGAGACCTGTGCCCACAGAACCTGTGTTTTTTAGTCTTCCTATCCTTCTTCCTTTCTTCCTCGCTTCCTCCTTTTTCCTCTCCCTCCCTTCTTTCCTTTCTACTTTCCTATTATTATTTTGATAATAATAATTGCAGGAAACCTTTATTAAGCACTTTCCCTGTACGAGGTATTTCTCTAACTTATACACATTAACTTATTTAATCCTTACAAAAATCTGTAAGATAAGTATTATTATTTTTACTGCCATCTTAAAGACGAAGAGGGAATGGAAACTCATATAGAGGGAAAAAATGGCAGGCAACTGGGCTCTTGTCAAGAGATTCCATTTCTGTATATACTCAAATAATTCCTTAACAATAATCTAGATTTGGTTTATGCATCTCTGTTATTGGCCCTCACTGAAGAAGAGAGTTAGAAGTTTGTTGAAGGTCCCTACAGATTCACCAGAGTATGCTATATTTTTCTTTGAAGACCATTTGAAAATAAAAAATAAAATCTATGATGAACTTACTTAATCAGTTTTAAATACTTATTTTATAATATTAAAGTGAGAGAATTAGTGATGGCTTTGTAGTGTATTGACTAGGCTGAACTAGATTTCCCAGAATTTCCTGTCCTATGCATTTCTGTTTAGGGTAGGCTGCAAGAGAGATTCTTGTGCAAGATTAGTAGGGTGGAAGTGAAGCAGTAATCAATTTGTAGCTCATACACATTGCTGTTATCTGCTGGTTCACATTGTTGAACCTGCATCCTTCCCTAGATCCTCTTTCAGTTTCTCTGTCAATGTATTAGCTCTGTGACCAAGAGCCCCAGTTTCTGAAGGATACGCATGCCACCAACATCGGAGGCAGCAAGAAGAGACATGGGTTTCAGTCCTTGTGGACTCCTGCTTATGAGTTCCAGTTTGTTCTTACTCATCCCCACTATACACCAATCTTTCCTTCCTGACTGCCTGCACTGTGGACTTGAAGCTCCTTCATCAGGTTTAGAAACACCAGCCTTATAGAGAGAGCCTGCTTAACCAGCTCCCACAATCCCCATATCAAATCCCTTCATACAAGTGGTTCTAACTGAGGGAGATTTTGACTCTGACCATTTGGTGATCTATGGAGACATTTTTGATTATTATGATGGGGTAAAGGAGTGGGAAGTATATGGGGCCAGGCAGGAGGGTTGTTGCTGGCATCTAGTTGGCAGAGTTCAGGTATACAGTTAAATATCTTACAATGTGCAGTACAGTATGCCCCCTACCTTTCTCCCCCCCACCCCACATACACATAGAATAATCTGGTCCAAAATGTTGATTTTGGAGGTTGAGAAACCTAGAGGATTTTTGACTAGATAATTCTTTGCTATTGGGTGGGATGGAGTGGCTATAGTTCTGCTTCTCAAACTGAATCCTGACTGATGCTAACATTTTAAAACATAAATATTTTTTGATATCCTGCTTGTCAGCAAAATTACATTTTCATCAAAGATCAAATAGATGAAAACTTTTAATGAACATACACAACTATCAATTTTTGATGATATATTTATAACTATAGAGCATGGTCAGATGCCAACTTTTTGAAACACTGTATAATAAAAGTCACAAAAGTTATCTCTCAAAATATTATTTTTTTAATTGATAGACTTTTTTTTTAACCACAGCTGTTAGGTTTACAGAAAAATTGAGCAGAAAGTACAGAATTCTAGTATATCCCTCCTTCTCTTACAATTGAATTTTCACTGTTTTTAATATTTCCATTAGTGTGGTATGTTTGTTACAATTGACAAACCAAATTGATACATTATTATTAACTAAAGTTTATAGTTTACATTAAGGTTCACTCTGTGTTTGTATCAGTCTGTTCAGGCTGCAGTAACAAAGTACTTTAGACTGGATGTCTAAAACAACAGAAATTTATTTACTCACAGTTCTGGGGGCTGGAAGTTCAACATCAAGGTCTGGAAAACTCAATTTCGGGTGAGTGCTCTTTCTGGCTTGTGGATAGCTGCCTTTTTTCTGTGTGCCCTATTGCCTTTCTTCTGTTCTTCAGGACGGGGACCTTGGAGGAGAGGGGGTGGAGAAAGAGAGAGAGAGAGAGAGAGAGAGAGAGAGAGAGAGAGAGAGAGAGACAGAGACAGAGAGAGACAGAGAGAGACAGAGAGACAGAGAGAGACAGAGAGATAGAGAATGCTCTGATGTCTCTTATAAGGATACTAATCCTATACTATCAGGGCCCCACTCTTATGACCTCATTTAACTTTAATTACCTCTTTATAGGCCCTTCTCCAAAAGCAGTCACATTGAGAGTAGAACTTCAACATAAGAATCTTTGGAGACACAGGTTGGTCCATAGCAGTGTTGTATAGTTCTGCGGGTTTTGAAAATGCATACTATCATGTATCCACTGCAGTATCACACAGAATAGTTTCATTGTTCTAAAAATCCGTGCTCTTTCTATACATCATTCTCTCAAATCCCTGGCAACCACTGATCTTTATACTGTCTCTCAGTTTGCCTTTTTGGGAACACCAGATAATTGAAATCATACAATATGTAGTCTTTTCAGGCTGGATTCTTAGCAGAATGCATTAAAGTCTGCTCCATGTCTTTTCATGGCTTGATAGCCCATTTCTTTTTATTGCTCATATTCCATTGTATAATTTGTTTATCCATTCACCTATTGAAAGGTATCTTGGTTGCATCAATTTTTGGAAATTATGATTAAACTTGCTATAAATATTTGTGTGCAAGGTTTTGTGTGGATATACATTTTAAACTCATTTGCATAAGTATCCATGAGTGCAATTGCATTGAATCATATGATAAGACTATGTTTAGCTTTGTAGGAAGCTGTCAAACTGTCTCCAAAGTTGATGTACAGCATTGCATTCCCACCAGCAATACATGAGAGTTTCTGTTGCTATTATTTCTCTATTGAATTGCCTTTGCTCCTTTGTCAGAGATCACTTGACAATAATTGTGTGGGTTTGTTTCTGAGCTCTTGATTCTGTTCTATTGATCTATTTTTTTTCATTACTACCACACTATCTTGATTGCTCTAAGTTGTATAGAAAGTCTTAAAGTCAGGAAGTGTCAGTCCTCCAACTTTGTTGTTCTTCAATACTGTGTTGGCTATTCCAAGTATTTTTTCCCCTTTCTATTTAGACTTTAGAATCTGTTTGTCAATATGCACAAAATAACTAGCTGAAAATTTGATTGGGATTGCATTGAATCTATTGATCCGAATGGGAAGAACAGAGATCTTAATAATATCGAGTCTTCCTATCCATGAATGTGCATTTATTTAGATGTTCTCTGATTTCATTCATCAGAGTTTGTAGATTTCATCATCTAGGTCTTGTACATATTTTGTTAGATTTATACTTAAGTATTTCTTTTTTGGGGTGTGAATGTAAATAATGTTATATTTTAAATTTTAAATTCCAATTTTTCATTGCTGGCATATAGGAAGTCAATTGACATTTTAATTTTCCTTGGAGACAAGCAATTGTTAAAGAGAATAAAGTACTCTGGGCTTATTTCAGAATGGTTACTTTTCTCCTCCCCATGCCAGAAACAGGAAGGGAGTGTCTCTCTGATCTTCACTTTGAGAACCTGATGGGGCTCCTAGAGGTAAAACCCATAAAAGTGCAAGGCCTCCCCTGAAGGCGGGCCCCCAGGAGTTTTTACATCTCAATCTAGTCCAAATCCAGTCTCCAGGAATTAGTGAATTGTACTTTGTTTCTCCCAAGCTCTAGTAGTAGCTTCTGCTCTAGTAGCCATGATTCTGTGTATTTGCCTGTCTCTCCAGTTTCCAGGGTGGTGATTTGCCCTGTGACCTCAATTCTCTGGTGGATCTATGCAGAGATGTTGATTTTTAGTTTGTTCAATTCTATTGTAGATGTGAGAATGGAAGTCACAATTTCTAAGCTCTTTACATGTCAGATGGAAATTGGAAGTCTCACAATATTCTATAAAGTATCAGGTATCTGAAGTGCTACAAAAATAACTGATAAATAGCATTATATTGAACAATATAAAAAGTTTTACAAATATAATTTTTACTTTAAGAAGTACAAGATCATTAAAGGGAATTTCAACTGTTTGAAAGAAGAATAAAGTAATTGAAAAAGCAGTCTGTAATAGGTCCCATCACCCAACATCAACACTATTCACATGCCAGTAAATATCTCCTTTCCTCCTTCCTTCTCCTTTGTGCCTTCCTTCCTTCACATTCTTGTGAAGTGCCTACAGTCTGTTATTCTCTGTGTTAGATGTAGGTTCTTTTAAGTTTCTTATACCTGTATTATTATGTGCTTGTGTGCTATGTGATGAACTTAATTCTCCCAACTAATTTCCTCTGGTCCATCTGGTACTGGTCTGTTATCACAATGTCCTGTGATGTCATCTGGTTTCACTTGGAAAAAGGTATATTCTACTTTTAGGGATACACAAAGGACTAGACAACACCTGTTAGTACTTGGTGATGAGATAATACAAATGTGTTTATATAATTGTTCTTTAGGGTATCACAAAATAAAAATATAAACATAAATTCACAAACTTTCCAGAATACATTTGGTCATTGGCAATTTCTATCTTTTTTAAAATAACTATTTTTTATTTTAAAGATAAATTTATTTATTTAAATTAGTTTCAAGTATATAGTACATTGGTTAGACATCTATATTATTCATATAATGATTCCCCCAATTGCTCCCTCCCTCCCCTGGCCTCCCACTTAGCCATTATATTAATGCTAACTGTATTCTCTGTGCTGTGCTCCCCAAATCCAGGATATGGAAGCAGCCTAAATGCCCATTAACAGACAATTGGATCAAGAAATTATGGTTTATATATACAATGGAATATTACTCAGCCATTAAAAAAATGAAATCCTACCATTTGCAACAACATGGATGCACCTAGAGGTTATTATACTGAGTGAAATAAGTCAGATGGAGAACGATAAATACCATATGATTTCACTTATATGTGGAATCTAAGAAACAAAAAGAACAAAGAACACTTTTTAATCAGATGTGTATTTTGGCCTTAAATTTTTAAAAACTCATGTACTCGTAAAATGCCTAGCTTTTTAAGTAAAACCACTTTGTGATGTACCTTCCACAGAATACTATTTGTGCAATGTACAAAAAGAGATATTGACTAAAATGCCTTATTATATGTATATAAATTCATTTATGTGTATAAAAAATCTGGTGTACATTTTATTCTTAGATTACAGCAGCAATATTTAACCCAGTAAATTCTTAAGCTTTATCAATACCTTATTGAGTTTCTTTACATGTTTTTATGGCAGAAAATCTTTCCACTATTAGGAATTGAGAAAGGAAAAAAAGCAGTCCCTGACATTCAGAAGAAGAATGTCACAGCTCTGCCATATTTTTCTCCTATGAGACATAAACAATCTCACAAAACACCAACTTTAGAAAAAGTTACTCTGAAACCACAATAAAATGAGACAGAGTGAGGCCACTTTATAATTTTGTCTAAGCACAGATATAAACAAGGTTACAGTCTCTTTCCCCGGAAGTATCCACAAAACACCCCTCTCTCAGCCTAAATGAGTGACTGCTATTTCTTTACCAATTACATGCTTTATCTTTGTGCTAGTCTCTCCCATGAATAAGACTGAGATACTCAGTCACAGATTGTCCCCCAAGTCACCTAACAAAGTCTAAATCCTGCAATTGGTTCTTTCTACCAATTTCTTGCTAAGACATCTCAAGATTCCCCATGGTGTATATTTTCCCTCTCTGTATCAAGGAATAAACGCAACTTGTTCACCTACAAGTGTGTTTCTGCTGGTTCTTTGGCTAGAGAGCATTGGCAGAATATATAAATGAATTAAGACATTAGTTTATTTAACAAACTTTAATTAAGCTTATCGTATGTGGCTCCAAACTGCTTGAGTGTTTTGTTTTAAAATCTCTAAAAATATGAAAGTTACAGACCCCCTTGGTAGAAAAATGAACACCCACTCAAAAATTCACCCATACTTTTGGGGATTCACAGATTTCTTTGATTAAGAGTCTGGATCTAAGAATAAGATACACTTTCTGCTCTTAAGGAGTTCAGGATCAGCGCAAGGGAGTAAGTGACATATTTCTTTATTGGGAACATTTCTTAAGTAGAGATGATTTGAAGTTAAAAATACCTTCTAAATAGAGAACCTAGGTTATGACCAGGGTACAGTTAATTCTGAAAGTGTATTCTTTTTTCTTCTGCGATATTTTAAAGATTAGATAGATTTATTATCAAATTATGGCAGCAACACATTTCTGATGGGGGTGGGGGAAAGGAGGGAGAAGTATTGCAACATGTGCAATTTAACATAAACATAGTGCTCCTCTAAAATGTGTCAGGGTTGTTCCTTCTTTCTCATTTCCAGAGTCTCTCATTCTATCACTGAGACAGACTATGAAGGTGAGGGAATTGTTTTCTTAATGAAAAATTGTGTTACAAGATCAGAGCATTTGCATTTGAGGTGACAATTACAGAAAAGCTGAAAGTCATGTCCTTTCCCACAGTTCTGGGACTTGAGGTCAAGCCCTGAATGTCTGAACTTTCCTTGGTAGCAAGACCTGTATCTTATTTAGCTCTGTACCCTAAACACACGGAAAAGGTACTCAATAAATATTTGTTAAAGAAATGTATAGTCTCAGAGGTACAGTACTTTCAAACTCTTCTTCTATCTTCTTCCTTCCCCATCACATTGGTCCAGATCCTAAGACTACCTTTCTGCTGATTTTACCATGCCAATTGTTTCTTTTCCTATGATCTGTCTGGAGTTCTGTCCTGAATCCCTGATCAGTTCGACTGTCTATACCCTGAGAAGACCTAATCAAGCTGATCCCTGTTCTTGTAGACTCTCTACATTGCTACCAACAATGTCTCACATTGCTATGAGCAAAAGATCCAGTCTGACTCTTGGTGCTGTGCACAACCCTATGGAAAAATGATAGAGCAGAGAAACTTAAACCCCTCCCCCCATCTCATATTTCCTTTCCTTTCACCTCTCTGTGGTCGGGCTTATAGGGAATTTCTGAATTAGCAGATCCCACTGTTCTTGACCCAAATTTAAAAGCACAGATCATTTCAAGAGATACTAGAAAAATTCTCTTTTGTCTTATGAAGTAGCTGGGTTTTTCCTCTGGAGTATCTGAGATCCCATGAGAGAAAGTGATGGAAATCTTATGCATTTGTCAGTACGTGTACTTAATGACTGCCCGGGTAGTCAGTGCTGTGGAACTCCTTTATAAAATTAAAATATGATCAATGTCTTTCTGGTCATAATATCTTTAATTTTTTCTTTCCCTTATTCTCTCTTTTCTATCCTGTAAGGTTAAAAGGGTTATGAACTGTGTTCAATTACAAATGCTCTGGGGCATAGATATTTGGTAAAATAAACATTTACGTGGCTAAAAATGGATGTGGTTGTCCTCATCTGGGTTGAGAGGTGACTGGAGTGAAGCCAGCCCTAGCATTCAGAAGTGCCACTTCTCCGAGTTTCCCAAGTATCAAATGGTTGAACTTTGCCAGTTCATCAACCTATAGGAAATGAGTTGTGCCGGGTGTAGTGTCTGAAAAGCTGGTAGCTGAAGTCTAGGTGTATGTTTTCCTCTGGCTATGTCTGTTACTAATTTTTTTCTCATTGGCTGCACAGAAAGTCAATAGAAGTTCATTCATTGAACATCTCTATTAACAGGCCCTCACTATCCCTTGTGGTGCTAGCCCTTCTCTCCAGGCACCCGCTTCAGGATTTAGTGTGTGGAGCTTGGTCTAAGGTCCAGCTCCCATGCACCTCTTTAGACAGGCTCCCCTGGGCAAGTGTACACAGTGGCCCTGATTACCTACTCTTTCTCATTTTTATGCCAACCTCCAAACAACACAATTTCACAGAAGCAATGCGATACTCAGGGTTTTAGAGCACAGTAGGATTCAGCAATGCTCATTGCCACTTTACTTCCTCTCAGCTGGGTGGTGATGATAATGAGATCATACCTCTGAAGTGTCTAAGGATATAAAGTGCTAATAGTAATAATTAATACTTGTAAATTGTAAAAAGCTTAATACCAAGCCCTAATCACTTGTTAATCCATTCATACATCACTTCAGTGTTGAGGTTTCTCACCCATCTGTCACCCTGTTTGTGCCTCATCCCCATCTCACTGCTTGCTCCCTTCTGCTGGCCTCATTTGCCTCCTTGTCCAGAAAAGATCCCAAGATACATCACTATATTCACTCCCTTGAAAACTCTCAACTCCTTTATTCTTCTCTCCCTCTGTCATATTTGCTGGTCAAATACAACTCTGATGAAATCCCACTCTCTGATGAGAACTAGCTCATCTCAACACCAAAGCCACCTGTCTGTTTGCATCTGAGCACATACTGTCTCCATTAACTCCTGCTCTGATTAACGTGTGGCACATGTCTGACGCGATCTTCTCTTGTGTTACAGGTGTCATATTCTTTCATCAAATCAAAGACTTTGCAATCACTCTTTATCTCTTCCATCATTAATTTGTCCCTCTCTGCTGGATTGTCCTCATCAATATACAAATATATAAACACATTTGCCATCTTAAAACAAAATATAACAAAATAAAACAAAAACCTTCCTGGTCTCCCTGACCCCTTCTCAGTAACTTCCTATTTCTCTTCTCTCTTTCATACGTCAACTTATATAAAAGAGTGGTCAGTTTCTGGTTTGTACTTTCTTAACTCATGTCCTTTCACCAACTCACTGAAAGTCAGGCTTCTGTTATTCAGGTCACTGATGACCTCTGTATTTCCCTGTGGTCAGACCCACCCCTAACTTTTGCAGGGCCCAGAGCTGGAATTCAAACAGAGGTTTATAAACCACATAACTAAGTGTTTAGAAGTTAGTTACAAATCAAGGTTAAAGACTGCTTTAAGTTTATTTTCTTATCTTGACAAACACAACTTTATAACAACCTAGAAGATCAAGTTTAATCTGAAATTCTCAGACTCTTTAAAGTTTCCTGCTGGCAGCATAGGGATAACTGTTTTTTGACACCTGACCTGCAGCCCATCTTCTTCGTGCCTATATCTTGCACCTTGTAGTGAGTTGATTAGTGTCTCTTAATCCCTGGGATCTATGAATGCAATTTTATTTGGAGATAGGGTCTTCATGGATGTAATTTAGTTAAGGATCTCAAGATGAGATCATCCTGGATTAATGGTGGGCACTAAATTCAATGACTGGATGAGAGAAAGGAGAGGGCGATTTTATACTCAGTGACACAGGGGTGAAGTCCATGTGAAGACAGAGACAGAGATTGGGGTTATACAGCTACAGGCCAAGAGGTACCAGTGATTTCTGGCAGCCAACAGAAATTCGGAGATAAGCATAGAATGGATTCTCCCTCAGCCTTCAGAAGAGCTAACTCTGTTGATACCTTGATTTCAGATTTCTAGCCTCCAGAACTCTGGGGAAATTTCTTTTGTAAGCCACCAGATTTGTGGTACTTTGTAAGAGCAGCCCTAGGAAGCTAACACATACTTCAGATGACTTTGCATACATGAGAAGGGACTCCTCAGATCACAAATGATGGCACTGACGTCACCCTCTGGAATCAGTCATCCCTCGGCTACCCTTTGGGCCAGTGGGTGCCCACACCAGCTCAGTCAACTTTCAGAACAGACCTGGAGAAAGGGACCAAGCAGGACTGAAAGTGGACTTGAGGCTATTTAGGCAGGGAGTTGTGGGATTCTGGCTATGCATGTATAGTCTAGAAGAATGAAGGTGCTTGTTGGTACTTCCCTTTGGCCCTGAGGAGTTCTTGCACTTATGGGCAACTGGAGAAGCGTTAGAGTGGGATGTGCTGAGAGCCCACCTGCTTATCTCTAAAGGTGATACTGCTAATGGCCTTTTCCTGCTTAGCTTGTTTAACCTCTTAGCAGCATTCTATCTAGTTGGCCACTCCCTCCTCCCTGAAATGCTTTCTTTATTTGACACCTGTGACCCTTCACTCTTCTGGTGTTACTGACATTTTCTGGCCACTTCTTTTCAGTTTCCTCAGTTGATTCCTCTTATTTATATGTTGTGGTGCTTGTCCCACTTTTATTTTTTTGTCTGTACTTTGCCTGCATTATTCTCAGCCACTTCAAAGAAAAACATCTAAATGCTCATGACTCTCAAATTTGTATCTTCAGCTCAGGCCTCTCCCATGAGCTCCTCACTTTTATATCCAATTGCCTTTTTTATGTCTCAGCTTGGAGCATCTAGTAGGCTTCTAAGAATTCACATGTCCAAAGGAACTCCTTAGTACCCCTAACCCTGCTCCTTCTGCAGGCTTTCCAATCTCTATAAGTGGAATTTCCACATAGCCTGTTGATCAAGATTTTCTTGATTCCCCTCTTTTTCTCACTTTCTAAATACAGTTTATTGGCAAGTTCTGTCAGTTGTGTCTCATCCCCACTGCTCTCCCCCTTGCTCTCTTATAGTCCAACCACAGTGACTGTCTTTTGTTTTCTCCAGTATCCCAAGCTTAATGCTGCCTCAGAGACTTCACACTCATGATTTTCTCTTATTGTACCCCAATCTTTGCAACTAGGTGCTCTAATATATTAGGTCTCTGCTTTCCAGTCTCCTATTTAAAATAGGCATGTCTCTTCCCAGTCACTCACTATCCAATTACCCTGTTTTAATTTTTTTCATAAACATTTAAATGTCATCTCTAGGCTTTATGAGGGAAGGAATCATGTTTTAGTCATTTTAGTGTCCTCAGCACCAAGAACTATCTGGCAGATGGTTGGTAATCAATAAATATTCTTGGAGTGCATATTTGAATCAGATAAAATTTCTTCTCTTTGGGGTAGGTTATAGGGATATTTGAATAACTATAATACAAGATAGAATGGGGCAAAATTTCACATGAGAGGTAGAAATAAAGTGCTGTGAGTATTCACAGTCAGAGATTAGTAGTATATGGTGAGATCAATGACATCTTCAGGGAGGAGGTCAAATCTAAGTTAGATTTATACAGAGGGGTGATGACAGGAAATGGCATTCTAAGTAATGAGGTATTGTAAGCAAAGAGCTAGAGATGGAAAGCTTAGAGTACATGTGGAGACAAGGGAGTTTTATTAAAGGATCAGGCAAGGGGAAATTTAGAAAACATGGTTAGGATTTCTACTAAAGCCAGTTTATGGAGTTACTGTACGATAGACTAAAGAACATGGCATTCATCCTTCATGCAATTGGGGAGTCACAGAAATTTTCTGTGCAAGGGAGAAAAATAATTGGAGCAGCACAGTTATAGAAAGTTTTTGAGAATTTGTATAAATGAATTACAGCAGGGAGAAGTCGTAGGTGGTATGTTCTGGGAGTTAGTTATAGGGCTAGTACCCTTTTCCAGAGGGGCAGTTTTGAGGCCCTGGACCCTGAGTGAGAGAGGTGGCAGAGGAGATGAAGAGAGAGGTGAGAGTGTGATAGAAGTGATGAGGGCAGAATCCGCAGGACTTGGTAACTGGTCTGACAAAACGACATTATTTCTAAGTTTTCTCTTTTAGTATCTATTTCACAACTCATTGCTGTTAGGTGTGGCATTAATCATAGTAATTGTAATTATTTGAATATTCGATAAAGGTATTATATTAATGTGCACAATTTTGTAATCAAATTTGTCATAACTCTTAAAAGCTAAGTAGCAGATGCCTGCCTTCAAAGAATGACAATGGATCGCCACATGCTAGATACAATTACAAACTTAAAATTGTTCTTATACTGTACATTTACGAGAACCATAATCCCTCAGGATGCTATTTAAAATACACTGAGCCAAATTCCATGCCTTGCTGAATGCTCAAGTCTCTTGAACTGTGATGCTTGTCAACTGGCAGAATTTAGATCCCATCAAATACAGCAGAAGCCTTTCCATGCACACTAGATTTTTTTCCCTATGAGATATACATTTATATTATGTTTTATTACACAAGATCCTAGATCTGTATGTGTGAAAGTAGGTGTATTTGGATGGATTTATGCACTGGTATGTTTATTGTCAGCAGTGGATATATAGTTAATTCTGATAGTAAGTCATCGCTAGGCTTTGAGGGATATAGTTTAATTTGCAGTGTACTTAATCACATGTTTTAATAAACTATATTAAAAAGAAGTTCTACTCCTTGAAACTCTTCTCGGCTTCTTTATAGATAAAAGTCAGGTGAGTTGTGAGCATTTTGAAAAAAGAGTAACAGACTTTATGTCACTTGGATATCAGAATTAAGAAATTTGTTATTATATTTAAATGTAAGATTTGCATTTTAGATTTTTGTGGTTGCTTGTGCAGACTCTGGAGCCATACTGCCTGAATTGGTTTCAGACTTCAACACTCTCTCTAGTTATGTGATTTAGGTTATATATTTGATCTTTCTGTTTTTTAATTTCCTCATCTGTAAAATGGGAATGATAATTGTACCTACCTATCAGGATTATTATCAGAAATTAAATGTATTTGTGTAAGACCTAACACATAATGAACACAATAGATATTAGCTATTATTGTAGAACTCAAATATACAATATACATTGCTATAAAAGTTAAATTATATATAATTACTAAATAATGATTCAGAAGTTCATGTACTTAATGTAACTACAGTAAGTATTAGGTAGAGGTGACAGTTCCTTTCCAAATCCTTCCATAGTAGTTTCTGCCTTGAGGAAACAGAGAACATTATGTCATTATTTGTACTATGCAAGTATCCCAGTAATTAGAAATATAAAAATTATGCAGATCCTTAACTACCTCAGAATATCTATTATAAATGTGGTAGGCAAATAATATCTAATGCTGAAATGGTAAATAATGACATACATTTAATTTTTGTTTGAATATTTACTTTGTTGTTAATTACTATAAGCAGTTGTACCAACTGTATCCAATGATTTGAAAGATTTAATAAATTTACCTGTATTTATCTCAAATTCTAAAAATAAAAAAGTAGAATAGAGAGGAAAGAAAACTTTTTCTTTTTCCTTCAATCATATTTTTCTTATATTTAAAAAGCAAAAGAAAACCCAAAGCAGAATAAGAAGTGAAAGCAAACATACTACTCAAGCCTTTGAAACTACTGCTATTTTCAGATGCTTTCAGCACTTTTGTTCTTTGGGTAGCAGAGTCTTCAAATCAGTGGCTTGTGTATTGTGAACACACTGAACTCATTTACAGCGTGTTTTCATCCCCATTTTGTACTGTGTCATCACTCCACAAAAATGAATACATCTGTTACTTTCCAAATCTTTGGCCATATCTTCATTCTTTTCCAAATCTTCCTAATAATGGATATTTCTTATGCTGGCACATAGGTTTCCCTCTTTTTTTTTCTTTTCTCTTACTAATTTTATTCTTTTGGAGACATTATCTATATTTTGTACTTCAATTATGTGGTTGCAATTTACATTCGTTATCACAAGCTCTGACTTTTCCATTACCTATGAGATCTTAGGGCTGTCATAACAAAATACCATAAATTGAGTGGTTTAAAACAACAGAAGATTACTCTCTCATAGTTCTGGAGGCCACAAGTTTAAAATCAAGATGTCAGCAGGGCTTCACTCCTTCCAAAGGCTCCAGAGGAGAATCCTTGTCTCTTTCAGTTTTTAGTAGTTCTCACCATTCCTTGGCTCCCTTGCTTAGTGGCCACATCATTCTGGTGGTGCCTCTTCTGGCCCTACTATTGTAGAGGCCACATCATGTCTCTGTCTTCAAATTGCCTTCTTCTCTGTGTAACTGAGTAATTCATGGATAATTCACAGGTTCTGAGAATTAGGATATGGACATATCTTTCTGGTTAGCATTAAACCTACCACACAAGGTATAAGAATATCACTAAATAATCATATGGCAAATCACAGCTGATACTAGACCTAGATGTTGGGTATTAGAGGGGGAGGAGGGCAGTGGAAAACTAGAGCACACATACCCTGTCTAAAGTGGCCAGTCCCTTCTCAGCTTTACTTATTGACATGGGAACATGCAGACCCACTATTGCTGGTTCCTCTGACATTCCCAGAGAATTTGAAAATCTAGATTTTTTATGTGCTGGCAACTAATTAAAATTTTAAAAATCTGCTTAGTAGATGACACTGTAGGAAAGACAAACTTTCCATGGGTCAGACATGACAAGCTGCCAGCTTGTGTCACTCTAATGCCCATTGAGATAGGACAAAAGATGCAAATATTCCCTTTGCTTTGCAACTTTTTTGCAGTTTTAATTCAACGAGAAACACAGATAATTTCTAAACCTGAAAAGGTCAGTTTTTTGTTGATGTCCTTCGGTAAAATGTTTAAGCTGAGAATTGTGCAAAAATGCCTGCTTAATAGAGTCTGTGAACTTTTAAAAGGTAGTCAGAAACCTCTTCTTGATGTGCCATTCAAACTTCATTTTTAGATTTGAATCTTTTTCTTTATCTTTTAACAGAGTAAATATTAACATGTTTTAATGTCTCAGTCATTCTGAAATATATGCAGTGTCCTGAATATTCTGTACTCTTTCATTTTCAACCCTTTTTACCACTGTGCACTCTCCCTCAATTCCTCCTGGCTTGGTTAAAATGTAACTTCCTCCATTAGTCCTTCTAAGATTCTAAGGCTGTGTTGGATGTCCCCCTTAGTAAACCCTGAAATGATAGTTCTCAGTGGGGACAGTACTGCCTCCTGGGGAGTAATTTGAAATTAACAGAAACTTTCTCAGTTGTCACAATGAGGTGTTACCGGAGGTGTGAGGGAGACCAGTATCCTGACATCGTACAATCGAAGGGACATTTTCACGCAATAAAGAATTGCCCTACATTTGTACGACTTTTGAATGCCCTGCTGGATATTTGCATAGTTAGGGCTGAAACTTCGTGTAACTGGAGAAATAGGTTTTATTCTAAATCATCAGCAACACTGGTACCAAACAAGAATGAAATTTGTAATAACTCTCCTGACATGTCTTTTTCTTCTTTGGCAAAGTTCTTTCTTGAGAATATATATTTTTTCCTTCAAAAAAAAAAAAAAACAACTCTACTTTTATCAATAGAAATGACTTACCAAGTGTCATTCATCCTTTTTAGTGGGTTTAGCTTGTGATTTAACCAATATGACCTTTTTTTCAGTCTTGCCACTTGGTCTAGAGCCCCTAATATTATGCAAATTGGCCCCCGCTTTACAAACTAGATTGTTTTTACCTGAAAATCCAGCATGAGAACATTTCCTCTGTGTTTTCTTTAGACATTCATTCATTCATTTTTTTAGGCATTCTTCACAGGCAGCCCAAAACTATACTGTTGATTTTGACACTCTTTTTAAATAACATTTTTTTTTCAACCCAAACAGTAGAACAATAGGATTCTGCTGTATGGCACCGTAATTGACCACCCATGTGGTGAATCCTCCACATGGCTCATAAATTTTTATCTTACTTTATGGTAGTCACTTTAAGAGTGAAAAGATACTATTATTTTCAGCTGGTATCTTCTCTTTCACAGAATTCTTATTTTTCTTTGTGGACAGAACTTTGTTCATTAGAATGGTGAGGGGACTGGGGAAGACATAGCACCTGGATGGGGCTGCTCCCTGAGGACAAGGTAATGGGGCCAGGACTAGATTAAACTTAATTTCCCCCAGGGGACTGTCTATGGCAGGAAGATTGAATATGGGGATCTGGGGCACAAGATGGCTGGTCCAATGTACGGCACAGCTGTAAAGGAACTAAGCAGCAACCATTGACCATTTTCCTCCCCTTAGACAACATGGGTTTGTTTCTCCTCAAACGAGTTCACCAAACTTGTGAAAGACTCTGAGCCAGAACCACTTAGCTAAGCCACTTCTAAATTCCTTCCCACAGAAACTGTGAGTTGATTGCTATGATATGAATGATTGTGTTCATCCAAAATTTATATGTTGAAATCCTAACACCCAAGGTGATGGTATTAGAAGGTGGGGCCATTAGGAGAAAATTAGGTGGAGCCCCCATGAATGGGATTAATGCCCTTATAAAAGATTTTCCAAAGAGAAATCTGTGACTGGGAAGAGGGCCCTCATTCGACCATGTTGGCGCCCTGCTCTAGAACTTCCCACCTTCAGAACTGTGATATATAAATTTCTGTTGTTTATAACCTACCCAGGCTCTGGTATTTTGTTATGATAGCCTGAACCAATTACGACAATAATAAATGTCTATTGCTTTAGGCTGCTAAATTTTGGGATAATTTGTTACATAGCAATAGATAACTAATAACAACTCTGTATATTCAAATTTCTCTATTTAAATTGCTGTTGTGCTTTCTGTTTCCTGACTGATATAAACATGGAAATAAACAAAAAGGAGATCTAAACCAATAATAATGTCTACTAGGGTAAAAAAAATCTTAAATTACCTTAAGTTGGAGTACTGATATTATTTATGGGTCCAGATATTACAATGCCAAACTAAAGTGATTATTTTTAGGTACCAATATAGATTTAAGAGTAATTTTATGTTTTATATTTATGAAATTTGATAAATAAATATTTTTATGTAAGTTAATAAAAATACCCATTTTAATTAAATCACTTGAATGAACTTCTTTTAGAATCTCAAAAGGAAAGCATATGAAAAAAAAGGCATATGTACCACCATTATGAAAAACAGAATGGAGGTTCCTCAAACATTTAAAATAGAACTATCATATGATTCAGCAATCTTACTTCTGTGTATATATCCAAAGAAAATAAAATCACTATCTCAAAGAGATAGCTGCACTCTCATGTTCACAGCAATATTATTTATAATAGTCAAGATATAGAAACAATCTTAGTGTCCATTGCTGAATGAATGGATAAAGACAATGTGATATATATGTATATATACATACACACACACACACACACACACACACACCCATATATATATTTATAAAAATAAATACTGTATGATCTCACTTATATGTGGAATCTGAAAAAGAAGTCAAAGTCAGAGTAACAGCTTCGAATAGTGGTTGTCAAGGATAGGGGGAGAAAAAGGAGAGATATTGGTCAAAGAGCACAACCTTTCAGGTATAAGGTGAATAAATTCTGGAGACTTATTTGAAATTTGCTAAGAGAGTAGATCTCAAGTGTTCTCATCTCAAAAGAATTACTCAGATACTCTGGCTCCCAAGTGTCTACTGGTAATAGCCATAGGAATTTGAGGAGAGCCATAATAGGGGAGGCAAGGCAGAGAATAATTTATCCATGAAGGCCCAACTTAAAACCTACTTCCTCCATGAAACCTTGATGGATCATTTTAGCTGGATGTAACCCTCACTGCTTTGAACAATTCTTAGTGTCAATTCCAGTACTCCTGTAACATTTATTTATCATAAATGGCCACATAATATATGTGCAGCTCAGAAATTCATTGAAATTTTTTTGATTCAAGTAACTAAAAATTTTCATGCATAATTTGAAATTTTACAAGTCCAATTAAAATGGATTGTAGAAATCATGATTTAAAGCAACTTTGATAATATCAATCAAAATGGATACAACTTTTAGTCCAGCAATCCCATTTCTGGGAATTTGTTTTACAGATATACTTGCAAACTGATAGATATACACACTTATTCTTTGCAGCATTGTTTATAACAGCAAAAAACAAAACAAAACAAAACAAAACTGGTAATACTTCTCTAGGAGTAATAAATCCTATTCCTCAACTATTTTTATTTCTTCCCCCTTAGTAGGATTTCTCTTCCTGGTTCCCTTGTGATTGATTGGGCAGGGCTAGGTGTGCAAACAGAAATATATCACTTTGAGGCTAGGGCCTTTAATAGCCAATGTAGAACCCTCCAGAGCTTTTTTCCTCCACCACAGTGACTGGCAGTTTGAAATGGAGACTCCTTTATCAGCCTGAGTCAGATATGAGAAGATACAGAACTGAGCATCTAGCCAAACTGCAACTGACATCTAGCATGAGTGAAAAATTATCTTAAACATTTTTTGAACTCAAAGTGGCAGCTTCCTGACAGGGAGTTTTCAGGGATTAAGGCAGAAAGTTGGAAAGAAAACTTTAGTTGGAATAGGCTTTCCAGGTACTGCTTAAATAATGCGCAATTTAGGCTACTAAAATAATCTCAGATAAAATATGAGGCCTGGAAGCTTTTGCCATCTATCAAATTCTAATTTGAGCTAAATCTAATTTTAAAAACATAGAACAAGTTGTATTCATTTATGCTCTTTGTAATTTGAAGTTATCTAAATTGAACAATTATTATAGAAACGTGCTTTTCATTTTTAATTTTCACAGGTGTTTCACATGCATGTCTCATCACTTAACTCAGTAAATGACGTGTGTTAGTTATATAACACCAACTGACAGATACAAACTATGCGGGCAAGCAATTGACCTTACAATTTCACTGAGATGTCTGACATAGTTGTGTAGAAACACAATAAAATATAAACTTACTGTGCAGGGATATTTTTATTTTTAAATAAATTTTGTTCCTTAGGTTAGGGATTTCAAAATATGAAAACCATTATGCTGTCAGAGGAACATTTCCCACTTAGTATTTCACATTTTCATACACATTAATCATTACCCAAGATATAGTCAATTGGCAGCCCACCTCATTAACTCTGAGGTTTGTTTTTTTTCTAGATTCTAAATATTTATCATGTTCAAATCAGCTTTACGCTGCTTTCCCAGAATCATTTTTATTTCAGTTTGAGCTTTTGAACTCTTTTCCTATACCTGGCATTAATTTTTTTCCATAAATGAAAATGCTGTTTGATTGAAAACATCAATAATTGCAATTGTGCCAGACCCATTTTCCTCTGCAGGCTATATCCCGCTGTTAATTGTAGTCAATCGCAGGCCCATTGCCTTCAGTGATCATTAAACTAGCCCTTTTCTTTCCTTTGGAACTGTCATCAGAGAGTGAAGATTGCACTGGATCCTTACTCAGGGATGGAAAATTCCAGCTGCATTATGCATGCCACATAAAGCGGGGCATCAACACCTGCTTAGCAATTAAATTGGATCAGTGAGAATAGCCAAGTGACACTCAAAGGATTTCTTACTGATATAGGAACAGAACTTTAAAAAATTGTAACAATATCAAAAAGTCAAACCAACATACAGCTTGTTACATCATTTAGATCAATATTTATTTCTGAGAAAATCAACTGTTATTAAAAATACTATCGTCTTTATGCACTATTATTTAATTTGTAGTTGAATTAGTGATACAAATTTATCAGAAGGTCATTTTTTTTGGAGACAGGATTTAAAAAAAATGTGTCTCAGCAGTTTGGGTAAATATTTATATATAATAAAGGATTAGAAAATCTTATTTCTATTCTTTGTTCTGAAAAGGGAAACGTGTAAAATGTAAAGATTCTGTTTCTGTTTCTGCATTTTCTATTTACTAACATTTTATTTGGATTTTCTATTACATTTGACAATTTAGTTTTTTTTGCGGGAGGCATCTCTAGGGGGCAACTAAACCTAAGTTATCTTTTGCTTGAATGATAAACAGACCACTGTACTAGAAAAATGATGCCAAATGATTATTTTCTAATGCATATTTGGTTGAATTTGCTTTTGTTGTGAAATTAACTTGAATGCAGTCATTGGCCATGATTTCAGGCTCTCAAGATCTGTGGGGGTTTAAAATTGTGATGCTTGTGCAGAAGCCGAGAAGATGAAAAGGGCACAGATCAAACTTATGTAGTAAATGCTGCAATCTTAAGTCCTCTATCAGCTCTCAGACCACAGCTGGGCATTTGGGAAGATGTAGAAACGAAAGTTAGAGGTGCACCACCTCACATACCTACACCTATTTCTCTTGCTTAGTGTGCAAGTACTCCAGTTTACTTGATCTTAAACATATATAATATGTTAAACTTGACACAGGTTGTGAACAACCTGTTCTGTTTCTAAATTTGATCATGTTTTCCTTCATGGACTTGGATCATTCCATACCTAAATTATTATCTCATAAGGCCTTTCTGTCTTATTCTTTTAACATGTCTGTCAAAAGTTATCTCTGCTTTTTCTGTTCTTCAGTATTGTGTGCAGGTATGTCTTGTAAAAATGTGAGGTGAATCGTGATATATTCTGACATAATAAGCTGCTCAAGACCATAAAGTATGGACATGTCCCTGTGAATGAGATCTCTCATTATTGTTAATAGGTAAATGACCTCAATAGAAGTTAGTACATGAAAGGCAAAAGCAGATAGGAGAGGATTTTAAGATTTCACTGAGAGTAAATATCTAGGCATAAATGTTTTTTTTTTTTTTTTTAGCAGAGGGTGAGAAGGATCACCAAAGTTGGTAACATCAAAAGACCCAGAATGCATTGGGTTCTGCAGGCTCTAGAGAAGGACTTGTCTCTTATGTTAGGTTTTCTAGTTTATTTTTTGTTATAACCAAGTCATTATTAGATTCCAAATATAAGTAGGATCATATGGTATTTGTTTTTCTCTCTCTAATTTATTTCACTTAGCACAATGCCCTTAAGTTTTACCCATGTTGCCTTAAATGGCAAAATTTCCTTCTTTTTTATGTCTGATTAATATTCCATCACATATATATTTCACGTCATATATATATACACACATATATATGTGTATGTATATATATGTGTATATATAGATATATATATGATCACATCTTTATTTATTCATCTACTGATGAACACTTAGGTTTTCTCCATGTCTTGACTATTGTAAATAATGCTTCTATGAACGTGAGGGTGCAGATATCTCTTTAACATAGGGTTTTCATTTTATTCATATATATTCCCAGAAGTGGAATTGCTGGATCATATGGGAGTTCTGGTTTTAATTTTCTGAGGAACCTCCATACTCTTTTCCACACTGGCAGTACCAATTTACGTTCCCACCAACAATGCATAAGGGTTCCCTTTTCTTCACATCCTTGACAACACTTGTTTTTTCTGGTCTTTTTGATAGTAGCCATTCTAACAGGTGTAAAGTGATATCTCATTGTGGTTTTGATTTGCAATTCTCTGATGAGTAGTAATGTTGAGCATCTTCTCATGTATCTCTTGGCCATTTGTATGTCTTCTTTTGGAAGGCAGCTATGCTCACCACTGTACCACTAATGCTGCATTGTATGTCTTCTTTGAAAAAATGCCCTATTTAGATTCCATTTTTTAATTAGATTTTTTATATTTTGCTATTGAGTTGTTTGAATTCTTTATATGTTTTATATAGTAACCCCTTATCAGATATAGAATTTGCAAATGTTTTCTCCCATTTTGTAGGTTACTTTTTCATTTTATTGATGGTTTCCTTTATTGTGCAGAAGCTTTTTAGTTTGATAGATTTCCACTTGTTTATTTTTGCTTGTTGCCTTTGCTTTTGTTATCAAATCCAAGGAAACACAAAGATCAATGTCAAGGAGCTTACCATCAGTGTTTCTCCTAGGAATTTTATGGTGTAGTTCTTATGTTCAAGTCTTTAATTAATTTATAGTTGATTTTTGTGTATGGTACAAGATAGGGGCTCAGTTTTTATTCTTTTGCATGCAGCTGTAAAGTTACCCTAGCATCATTTATTAAAGAGACTGTCCTTTCTCTATTAAATTAATTGACTGCGTATGTATGGGTTTATTTCTGGGTTTTCTATTCTGTTTCATTTATCTGTGTGTCTGTTTTTATGTCCAAACTGTACTGTTTTGATTACTGTAGCTTAGTAATGTAGTTTGAAGTTAGGAAGTATAATGCCTCCAGCCTCATTCTATTTTCTTAATATTGCTTTGGCTATTTGGGTTTTTTGTGTTTCCAAACACAATTTAAAGTATTTTTGTTCTATGTCTGTGAAAAATGCCACTTGAATTTTAATGCAGATTGCATTTAATCTGTATATTGCTTTGGGATGTATGGACATTTGAACAATATTCATTCTTCCAATTCATGAGCATGAAATATCTTTCCATTTATTTGTGTCTTTTTCAATTTCTTTCATCAATATCTTATAGTTTTCAGTATACATATCTTTCACTTACTTAATTAAATCATTCCTATGTATTTTGTTTGATGCAATTGTAGATGTGGTTTTCTTAATTTCTCTTTCTTTAATTACTATTAGTGTATAGAAATGCAGCAGATTTTTGTATATTGACTTTGTGTCCTTCAGCTTTACTGAATTTATTAATTAGTTCTAATAGTTTTTTAAATAGAGTATTTAGGGATTTCTCTATAAAATATCAAGTCATCTGCAAATAGTGACATTTTAACTACTTTTTGGTAACATTTCTATGTAAGATAATGCTGAAAATGAACATTTCGGTTTTTGCTTTTTATTCAATAATAAATTTTATGTTGCAAAAATCTAAAAAAACTAGTAAATTACTTAAATGTTGGGACAGTAAAAGGAATAATCAGTTATAAGAACAGGAAAGATAATACTTGGCTAAATTTTGACTCCTGATGCCACTTATTACCTGCACTGCCAATAGATAATTAAGGCATATCCCCATGTTAGATAAGCTACTTTAAGGATTATGGGAAAAAGTTAAACAATACAATAACTACCTTCCTACAAGGTAATCTACAGCAAACTAAGCATATATCCAAATGACAGGTTGGATGGCATTAGGATCAATTGTTAGACCATCATATGATTAAGTGTAAATCTATCTTGAAATCATTCAGCCCTTGAAATCAATTCTTCAATACTGAGCTTCCGAACTATATTCAGGGTAATATTACAATTTCTTCTTTTTTTCCCCCCTCTCTTTAATTCTTACTACCACACTTCCACCTCTGACTTATGAATGTTGCCTGTTTCCCCTTAAAAACTGCATCTCTGAAGATGGGGTATCTCCTCCCACATGCTCCTGGCTGTGCACCTGAGGCCTGGCATCCCTGGTGCACTTGGGGGGCCTGGCACACCCGGGGTATGGTTTGTGGCTCCACCTGGGGTGTGAACTCAGGACCTTCTGCTTATAAAGCAGATGTGCTAACCACTGCACTATGGAGCCATCCCCCAATTTCTTCTTTAATGGAAATATTCAAAACCAATTTCTCAAATCAGGATAATGTGATTTTATCTTCAAAACAGTAAAAGTTGTTTTAAAATTAATTATATTTAAACTTAAATCAAAAGTTAAGCGTAAAGCTAATTTTGAAGAGTACGTGCATTGGCACAAGACCCTCTAAAACAATTTGGTGATTCACTTTACATAAAGAACTAAGAATGTTGTGTTTAAGGATGAGTTTTATGGTCTGCAGCACATCTTTTCTTCAGTGCAAATATATATTATGTGCTCTTAACTCTTTCTCAAGAAATTATTCCAGACTATGATGTTGAGTCAAAATCTCTGTTTTACTTTGCTAAGTTTCTGGGGAGGATTGTCTGTGTGTGAGAAGGAAGGTCCGATGGAGGGAAGAGAGGAATGTAAAAAGACATAGGGCTGGCAGGTAAAATAAAGAGTGACTCTTTGAAGAGTAGCTTTACTTCAAACTTTCCAGGAACATTTTAGATCCCTTCACTTAGGGGCTTCTAATCCAAAGAGTGTGAAGATCAAACTAAACTGCTTGCAAAAGATGGGAAACTTAATGACTGTTAGTTTTTAAGAAAAGAAGTGTGAGTTAAAGTGAAACAGAGGGAATGAAATGATGACAAAACAAAAATAATCTTTCTGCATTTTGCCTTGGGAGAAAGACAGAAAAAGAGACAGAGGGCTTTGGGACTTCATTCTCACCATCTGAGTGAAGTAGTGTGGAAATGAGACCCAGGTCAGAATGTCCTATGAAGTTTTTCTGGGCTCTAACATAGAATTATCTTGGAGGGATTCAGAACTCTAACCCTGTGCACCAAGGAGGGTGTTGGAAAAGTCCCCGGCCATGAATAAAGCTTTTCCACCTGCTTTTTAAAAATTGATCAATGTAAATTTTTACTACTTTTTTCCTAAAAACTTCACATTCTGCATCTTCCTGTTCAGAGCTACATTGAAAGTTGGTGGTAAACTACTATTTTTTTTATAAGCTCAATTCTAAAGCATAATCTATTTAAGAACATCTTTGTTAGGTTATATCTCAGGATGATTATAAACAAACCCCATGGGATGTTATTTCATGTCTGCTAAAGTAATTTCACGCTAGCAACAACATTCAGAGTCTCTTTTTCAAGTCTGCATTAGATATCAGGGAGACTAATTTCAGCCTGTGCTAATTATTTTGGCTGTAAGAAAGAAAACTCAAATTTCTTAGAATTACAGACTTGTTTCAAAGTAAAAAATTTGACCTTTAAGCTACTGGTTTAAACTGGCAAGTCATTAGTACTCTTCCTAGTCTACTGCTTTCATCCTTTTAAGGAAAGGGTAAAAATGGAGTCTGAAAAAAATTTATGTAGACATTGGAATGGATTGTACCAATCTACAGGCAAAACAATGCAATTAGAACTATCTAAAGACAAACTTACCTCTTTGTTCTGTTCTAATTTTACCTACTATATATTTTAATATTTTATGATAGCATATAGAAAATAACATGTACATTTGAAAGTCTGAGGAAATAAAATTATATTCTCCAACAGTTTTTAGAAGAAAAGATATTTATAATTAAATACAAGCAAAGCACATATTTTCCTTTTCCTTCTAACACTTGTAGAGGGGAGGAGATTAACCTGATAAGGGGTGGGTAGAATATAGATGGAGGGTAGCAAACACTGATAGTTGCTTACCCAACAGCTATTTCTTTCTGCTGTGGTAGGCAGAATAACTCCCCTCTCCCCTCCAACTAATGTTGTCCACTTTCTAATTCTCAGGACCTGTAAGTGTTGCCTTTTATGGCAAAAGGGACTTTGCAGATATGATTAGGTTAAGGATCTGGAGATGGGGAGAATATTGTGGAATATCTCGATGGGTCCAATATAATGAAAAAGGTCTTTGTAAGGAAGATGGGAAGGTAGGAGAGTTAGAGAAGGAGAAATGATGATGGAAGTAGAGGCTGGAGTGATTTAAAGAAGGGGCCATGAACCAAGAAATGCCGGAGACCTCTAGAAATTGGAAAATGCAAGGAGAAATTCTCTCTTAGAGCCTCCAGAAGATATTTAGAGCTTCCAACACCTTAATTGTAGCCCTATGAAACTTTTTTTTTTCTGGAATTCTGACTTACAGTACTGTTAAAAAAGAAATTTGTGTTGTTTTAAGCCATAAGTTTGTGGTAACTTGTTATATCGGCAATAGGAAACTAATACACAGCCCTAGAAGATGAATCACAATTACTCTAAACTAATTGTGGAAATTCCATTGTTTTTTGCCAAATGTCCCTTGTGATTTGCTATAAAGAAAAGGTTACTTGCAATCTCTAGAAATAAATTTTTTTCTGATCCATTTATTTTTTCCCTCTTGCCTTGGATGTTGGCATGAGATGTGATGCCTAGACCTGCGGCAGCATCTTGTGACTGAGTTGACAAGATTTTAAAAGTCCAAAGGCCTAATAGTACATTGAGGATGACAGAATTAAAAGTTTGTAATGACATTGTTAAACCATTGTACCAAATTTGAAACTATCTATCTCCAGATGTTTGTACGTGAGATAATTAACTCTCATTATTGCTTATGTCAGCATTATATATGGAATCCAACCTAACTGATACATTTGGTATTTGCAATGTGATCGATGTAGTTAATGAAAAGTTGATTCAATAGGTTCAATAAAATCTCTTCAGATTTATCTTGTTCTTCATTCTGAGAAGATGACTGATTTAGTCTATTGAAGGGCACCATATCAACCAGAAGAATATTTGCTCCTCTAGCAATTCTAATCAAAGCACACATTCTTTTAAAAGAAATTTGGGAGAAAAATATGAACTATACAAATTTGTTGGCTTTGTTCACAAGGTAACAAAATTAAGAACTAAATAGGCAAACTGATTTTGATGGAAAAATAAAAACCTGGCTGACATTCCACTGATTAGAGAACCAGGCAACTAATGAATACATGAAGTAATAATGAAATATTATAATATGTGAAACACTTAATGTAGTTCCAACAAATTAGACACCAAGGCATTAATGACCAACTTTGATAAATGGTCTGGCCTTACCCTCATGCTTTTCTCTATAACTATCATAGCAGTAGAAAAATGAATTATACTTAAATAATTTCAAATCAGAGAAAAACAAGATTGTGCATCAAAAATATTTAAATTATATCCTTAGATATGCAAAATTATTCATGAGGAAATTTAAAAATAATTTTTAATTAATAATATCCAAGTCCTTTGCTTTTCTTTGACTGAGAGAATAGCTGAGTTTACTGCTATAATTATAAATATGAATTGGATTTTCTTCCCCTCTAGATAAATAGCTTGATGTATTTAACTAACAGGCCCTTCAAAATTAGGATTCTGAAAATTTTCTTCTTTTCTCTTTATCAATTTATTAAGTCTTCATCTCATTAGCATTTTGAAAAACAAAATGCTGTAATATTATGTACTACAACATCTTCCTATTTATTTCCTTTCTAAAGTCATGTTAAAAAGGGCAATTCATGTGAATTTTTCCTGAGTTACTTCAACTAGATACTCTTTTTCACTTTCAAAATTAACCAAGGAATAACTCATTCTTTCTAATTCTTTAGGAGTGACCTCAGATTACTTGAGGTCGCTTCTAGACCCTATGGGCTTTGATTTTATATATTTATTTATTTTTGTATTGTTGTCTACCCATATTCTGGGAACTTCTTGAGAGAAACACCATATCTTTCATCCATGCAGATCCCAAGCTTAGCTCAGTGGCCCAATGTTGTTAAAAAAAATGCAGGAAAAATGAATGAACATAGAACATTACTATATATCTGCCTATCGAATCATAAACTTACCCAACCTGTTCTCAGTCCTTAAGTGTAGTTTGGAACTCGCGCAAATTTTGAAGTATTTTTTTTCTCTCCTGTGTTTTAATAATCAGAAAGCTATTACACGGAGAAGTGAAATTTGAGATTTATAATCATTATTGCCTAATCAGTTTTTGTTCTGTTAATCTTACCATACATTATTAGTAAGAATGCTTGGCTGAAAAGTAAAATAAAAATTAATTCATTAAAAAGAAATAAGAAAATGTATTATCTCACAAAGCAAGAAATCCAAAGACAGTAGTTTTCAGGATTGATTAGTTCAGTTGGTTTATTGATATCATCCAGAACTTAGGTCTTTCCAGAATTTCGTGATGTCATCTGTTGGGAGCCATTCTTGCCGAATGCCCTACAGCTGGAGGCCCTACAGACCGGGTTAAAGTTGCCTGCAAACTAGAAGTTTGCAGAGCAGGCAGGCTCCCTGCAGATGGAGGAAGTTTGG
>PVKZ01001803.1:0-40065 GCA_004027375.1 Macroglossus sobrinus | reverse complement strand
GCAGTCATCCTGAACTTAGGTCTTTCCAGAATTTTGAGATGTCAGCCAGAACTAAGGTCTTTTCAGAATTGCTACTCTCCACATGTGGATTTGCATCCCTTATGGCAATAGCTGCAATAGTTCATGCCCAGAACAACAGTGTCTAGAGGCAGACAAGAGGTGCCACCTCTTCCTGGTGTTTCTTTCTTTGAAAAATATCCAAAGTTATATATGTTCACAGTTTAAAGAGCCTATTATCTTTCCTCAAAGGCCACCACACTTTGGTCTCTATTAGCTGATTATTATTTTAATCTTTACCTCAATGTCTCCAAATAACAAGCTTGTATCACATGCTTGTATTCTTGATTTTTCAGGTTTTAGACATTTTCTATTGATTTCTTAAAGTGGAAAATGAAGCTTTAACTTTATTTTTCCCCTGATTCATTTCTCCACTGTGTGTCTCTTGTAAGGTTTCATTTGAGATCTTCCTTTGCCATTATCTTAGGGAAAATTTTTGCATCTCTTTTACTATCTACTAGTTGCTATGTTTCTTGAAATGCTCTTTCTTGTTTTAACTTCTCAATAATGGAGTATTTCTCCCAGTAGTTTCCTGAGAAAGGGTGCCAGGAAGTTACATTTTTTAAATTTTGAATGTCTTTATTCTACTTTATATTTACCCTTAAGTGTCAGTGTGAGTAGGTATTAAATTTTAGGTTGGAAATATTTTTTCTTGAGAATTTTGAAGGCATTGACTTCTGGCTTCTTGCTTCTTGCTGTTGGTCACATGAAGCTTGTTTCCTGATCCTTTGTAGATGGTCTGCTTCCTCCCTCCCTGACCCCCCACCTGTAGCCTTGATTTTGTTCTTAGTATCCTGAAATTTCATGATGATTTTCTTTGATGTGGTTTTATTTTTATCTTTTGTGCTGGGTGGATGGTGGGTCATTTTATTCTGGAAACTCAAATTTTTCAATTTGGGCAATTTTTCTTGTATTATTTCTTTTATAATTTACTCTCTCTCTTCCTTTTTTTAAGTGAATTCTTATTATTTGGATGTTAAATTTCTGTCATAGCCAGGCTCAGAAATGGCTCCCAATGATTCTTGAGTCTTGGTATTCATGCCCTAGTTCAGTCCCTTTCAACATGAAAAAGCTGACCTGTGTAACCAATAGGATAGTATGAAAATGAAGAAGTATGACTTATGAAATTAGATCATAAAAGATATTATAGCTTCTACCTCACTCCCTTTGGAGTCACTTGCTAGAAGGATACTCAAATATGGTATTATTTGTGGATACCATAGTAAGGAACTGAAGACCTCTACCAGCCCCTAGCATTTACTTGCCAGGAATGTGAGTGGACCACATTGGAAGCAGATTCTTCAGCCCCAGTGAAACCTTTGGATGATTGAACCTCAGATGGCATCTTAACTACAACCTCATGAGACCTTGAACTAGAGCCGCTCAGCTAAGCTGACCTTGGACTCCTGACTTATAGAAGCTATATGAAATAATAAACATTTATAGTTTTAAGTTGGCATAGTTTGTTTTTGGCATAGTTTTTTGATAACTAACATGACCTTGTTTGGTTTTTACATTTTCTTATCTAATGCTGGTTGTTAGCTCGAGATGTCAACTACAACCCATATGGTCTCTGTGTGTGGGCTAGCATGGTCTTCCAAGCTAGTCCTCATAAGTCATGCTGGGTCACCTTTTATTGCATCTTATTCATTGCTGTAGTAACAAAGTTCTACCCAAATCCATGGAGATTGGCAAGATTCTAGGAGAGCACATGGGACTGGAAATATTGCTGTAGACATTTTTTTTCTGTAACTATTTTTTAAAAATATAATATGCCAGAGTCTATATATAAACACTGATTAGGACTCAAAATTTAACTACATGCCATTGGACCCAATGTTACATTTTGGAAGATCTCAACTTTTGTCATTAAAAATTAAATACTACCTTCATAATAATGATTAAAGAGCAAATTTTCTTCCCTATTCTCTACCTTCCTCTTTTCCTTTGCCCTCAACTATTGTTACTTTCTTTAATAAAATATTGGTTAATTTAAACTATAGTCACTTTGGCTTATTCTCTATTTTGTTGTTGTTTGTTTTTAAGTTGGGGATTTTGATAGATATACCAGCAATAGTCTTTGAATACAATGATATCTTCAATATTGAATTGTCTTCAATCTTTTATAATGTTATTTTTCTCTAATCTATGGGGAACATGAAATACTTATAATTTGACTGCTTTTTTTCTCAGTTGTTTTGAGCTTTGTTGTTGAACTGTCTAACCCCATTTTCATGCTTGCACAATAGGATCTCTTTCCAGGCAACTGAGCCTTTGCTTTAAAGTCTATTTTGTTTAATATAAGTATTGCCACTCAAGCTTTTTTTTCCTTTCCATTTACATGAAATATCTTTTCCACCCCTTCACTTTCAGTCTGTGTGTGCCTTTTAATATGATGTGGGTCTATTGTAGGTAACACGTGTATGGGTTTTATTTTCTTATCTATTCAGCCACCTTATGTCTTTGGATTGCAACATTTATTCCATTTACATTTAAAATAATTATGATAGGTATGTAGTTATTGATATTTTATTTTTCATAGTTTTGATCTTTTTTTTCTCTTTCTTTTTAAATAAGTTTAACATTTCTCATGAGATTCGTTTGGTGGTGAGGAACTCCTTTAGCCTTTTTTTTGTCTGGGGAAGCTCTTTATTTGTCTTTTGATTCTAAATGATAGCCTTGTTGTGTAGAGTAATCTTGGTTGTAGGTCCTTGCTTTTCATCACTTTGAATATATTGTGCCAATCCCTTTTGGCCTGCAAAGTTTCTGTTGAGAAATCAGATGACAGTCTTAAGGGCTCTCTCTTATAGGCAATTAACTGCTTTTTTCTTGCTGCTTTTAAGATTCTTTCTTTGTCTTTAAATGTTAGCATTTTAATGGTGATGTGTCTTGGCATGGGCCTCTTTGGATTCATCTTGTTTGGAACTCTCTACACTTCCTGGACTTATATATCTATTTCCTTCACCAGATTAGGGAAATTTTCTGTCATTAATTTTTGAAATAGGTTTTCAATTCTTTGCTCTTTGTCTTATCCTTCTGGAACCCCTAAGATGTGGATGTTAGTATGCTTGATGTTGTCCGGGAAGTCCTTTAAACTATCCTGATTCTTTTGGATTCTTTTTTTGTTTTGCTGTTCTAATTAAATGTATTCTGCTATTTCATCTTCTAAATTGCTGATTTGATCCTCTAATCTACTGTTGATTCCCTCTAATGTATTTTTCATTTCAGTTATTGTATTCTTCATTTCTGACGGATTCTTTTTTATATTTTCTTTCTTCATTTTTTTTTTATGTTTCCAATCTCTTTGTTGAAGTTTTACTGAGATTATTGCACAGGGGACATACATGTAGGTATGTCCCCTGCATGGATTGTGTGTGACTTCCTGTTGTAGTTGAGCCTGGGTTGCTGTTGGCACATCAGTGGGAGGGATTGATTGGTTGATTGGTTTTGAGGACTGTGACTACAGTGAAGGAACTGTTGTTCCCAGGCTGACCCTACAGAGAAAGATCTGCTTTAGTGGGGCTCTAGTGCCTGCTAAGTCTGCCCTTTGGATGTTTTGTTTGTGGAGGTGATTGGATGGTGCTCTGGTGTAGTCTGAAGCTGGCTACTAGGTGTGTTAGCTCTGGGGCCTCTTGGCAAGGGCTCTGTTGCAGGCCAAGGTCAGCTGCTGCCTGTTCCATGCCAGGCCATCTTGTATAAGCTATGAAGTGATATACAGATGGTTGATGCTTGCACTGGGCTTGCAGGGACATGGTAGAGGCTAAATTCTGAACCAAAGTCGACTGGTACTGGGTTTTGGGCTGCTTAGCATGAGGTACAGGGCACTCTGAGGTCAGATTCTGCTCGTTTGGGGTTTGTGAACTTTTCAGAAATTTTAGGAAAGTCTGTAGCATGATTGAAGACAGGATGTTTGTATGGAAAAGTCACTGGAAGTATCTTGGGTAGACTTGAAAGTTGAATGGGTTAGGGTCCCAGGAAATCACCAGGGTGCGGCAAACACAGTTAGCTAAGTTGAGGAAGATCAATACATGATGCTTGTCAATGCCTACAGGCTGGGCAAGAAGAGGGCTCAACAAAGGAATAATGGCTTCTGCCAGTACTTCTGTCTGGGGAAAGCTGCCCCACCAGCCCTTGCCCTGACCAGCCATATATGTTTCTGGTGTTTTTAAAGCTGCTGCTGGATCTCAGAGAGAGTTGGTCAGCGAAAAAGTCAGTGTGTGGGTCCTTGAAGAGGAATACTTGGTTCTCAAGCAGCCCTCCATCTCACTCAGCCACAATCCTGTAAGCCACAATTTCTGCTAATTTTCACAGACAGCAATTATGGGTACTTCTCTTTCTGGCACTGGAATACTTGGTTGGGGAGGCTGATGTGGGACTAGGACCCCCCGGCTCCTCTGGAGGGAACTCCACAGCCAGGATATCTTGGCCAATTTTTAACCATAAAATGTGGGTGTGGGACAAGCCTGTTCTGTGTCTCTGTCTCTTCTACTAGTCTCCATGTAGCTTTTTCTGTATATCCTTAGTTATAGGACTTCTATTCAGCTAGACTTCAGGCAGTTTTCACTGATAGTCGTTCAGTAGTTTAGTTGTAATTTTGATGTAGTCATGTTTGCCTACTTACTTATCTTGATTGGAAACTATTATTTTCTTTTCTGAATTGAGAAAATGAAGACTTTTAATTTTATGGGTTAAAAATGAAAACTAGAGGTTAGCTTTAGCTTTTGTTTGATGGAAAAAAGAAACAGAACAGGAAAAAGAAACAGTGTGGAATACAGGTGGGGAAAAGAACAGCAAGATATTGTGATGGGACATCCAATAGGTAGTTGGAAATAAGGAGAATTTGGGGAAATGGTTTTTCTTTAGGAATCATCAGCACATAGAAGGGCAGTGAAGCTATGGATGAAATAAAATAGCTCAGGAAATGCTTGTGAAGTAAAAGTGGAAACTGGGCCATTATAAAACAGAGCAGTACTTGTGAATAGAAGAAGAATGAAGAGACTGTAATTGGAGAAAGCAAAGGAGGAAAGGGCTGCAGTAAGACTGAGTTGTCAACAGCAGGGAGTTTATATATGTATATAAATATAAAGAGGCCACAGTTGTCTTCAGCAAGAGCCATTTTGACATAATTATAGGTCTGAAAATCATATTCTAGTGGTACCTAAACATTTTGGTTGTCAGCTTCTGATATAATGCTTCAAATTTTATTCATGTGTCTTGGGTATTCATGAATCTTATCAAAATTTTATGTTAGAAGTATTCAACTTAATAACTACTTTTTAAGCACTTGCTGTTTTACTACTTGGTGAATTTTTAGCTTTGAACAGTTACTGAACTTCTTAATAGATCACATCAGATCCTTATAGAACATACATTTCAGCAATGGAAAATTTAATTTTATAGCATAATTAACTTGATAAGTAAAGATAAACTTTTATTATTTATTTATTTATTTTTAAGTAATTTATTTTAATTAGTTTCAAGTATATAGTACATTGGTTAGACATCTATATATATAGTTCGTAAAATGATCCCCCCAATTGCTCTCTTTCTCCCCTGACCCTCCACCTAGCCAACGTATTAATGCTAATTGCATTCACTATGCCATGCTCCCCATCCCTGTGACAATCTATTAGCTACTAATTTGTACTCTTTAACCTTTCACTCCATTCTTTCAGCCCCCCAACTCCCCCTCTTCTCTGTCTGTCACCAAATTGTCTACTATATTTATGAATCTGTTTTTGATTAGTTTGTTCTTTTTATTCCTTAGATTCCACATATAAGTGAAATCATATAGTGTTTATCTTTCTCTGTCTGACTTAATTACCTTCTAGGTCCATCAAAGCAATATCTTTTCCCATCCCCTTCCTTTTAGTCTGTGTGTGTCTTTTAATCTGAAATGAGTCTCTTATAGGCAGCATGTAGGGGTCTTGTTTTCCTTTCCATTCATCTGCTCTATCTTTTAGTTGGAGTACTTCATTCTTTTCCAATTATTGATAAGAATGTAGCTGTTACCATTCTTTATTCCTGTTTTTGATACATATTTTTTCTTTGTAAAGAAGTCCTTCCAACATTTCCTATAATACTGGCTTGGTGGTGATAAATTTCTTTATCTTATTTTTGTCTGAGGAGCTCTTTATCTGTCCTTTAACTCAAAATAATAGCTTTGCTGGATAAATTATTCTTGGTTGTAGATCTTGGGTCTTCATCCTATTGAATATTTTTTGCCAAGCCCTTCTGTCCTGCATAGTTTCTTTTGAGAAATCAGCTGCCAGTCTTTTGGGTTTTCCTTTATAAGTATCTGTTTTCCTCTTGCTGCTTTTAATATTCTTTCTTTGTATTTAACCTTTGACATTTTAATTATGATGTGTCTTAATGTAGTCTCTTTGGATCCCTGATTTTTGGAATTCTCTGAGTTTCCTGCGGTTTTATGTTCATTTCCTTCACCAAGTTAGGGAAGTTTTTCATCATTATTTCTTCAAACAGCTGTTCAACATCTTGATTTCCTTCAGTTATTCCAATCAGACAGATATTTGGACCCTTAATAGTGTACCATATGCTCCTTAAATTATTTTTAGAGTCTTGGCATCTCATCTCTTGACATTCTGAGTGTGTGTCCATGGCTTTCCCATCCTCTAGATGGGGCATTTGATCCTTTTCTTTATTTACTTTGTTTATTCCTATGTTTATTTTATTTAATATATTTCTCATCTCAGATAATATATTCTTCCTTTCAGACTGCTTCCCTTTTATAATTTCTATTTCCATTTGTATGTTTTTTATTTCTTTGTGAAAGTTCTAATCTACACTTTCAAAAGTTCATTGAGCATCTTTATAACCAGTGTTTTGATCTCTGCATCTGTTAGATTACTTGACTCCATTATATCTGGTTCTCTGTTCTGTTCTCTTATATGGTTTCTGCTTCTTTGCTTTCCCATTTTGGCTGCCTTTCCATGTCTGTTTCTATGTACTAATCAAGCTCCTAAGTCTCCTAGTCTTATTACTGTGGATTTGTGAAGTAGGTGTCTGTCCAGTGGCACAGTCCTGAGAGGGGTTCAGTTGCAGGCCAAATTTAGCTTGAACCTCTGCCTCTATAGGGCCACCTGTTAAGATCAGCAAGCAATCCACAGATTCTGTACTTATAGTTTCCTCAAAAGGCCACACCAGAAACAGAGGCCAGCTGTGTCCAGTGTGAGTGTAGGCACTGCTCAGCAAGGAGAACCTGACTCACTGAGGATATACCTGGGTGTGGCTTGGGTGGGACCGTGAGTTGTAGGGGGCAGGGTTTCAGGGAACCTTCTGGGTAGAGTGACTTCTGTTATCCAGTTTGATGATGTCAAGGCTATGGCTGTGCTGTGCATGGCCCACGGGAAAGAGTCAGGGCTCAACAGGGAACAAAGGACACCTTCGGCACTTCTGTATAGAACGAGTCTCTCCTGGGTCCTCACTCTGTCAATGTGTCCTTGTAAGTCCCTGGTGCCCTCTGTGTGCAGCCAAACTGGCACTGGTGCTCTAAGTGAGCAGGTCCATCACTGTGAAAATCTGCTTGCGGATGTGGCTTTTTAAGAGGCTTCTGCTGCTGTTGCTGCTGTTGCCGCTGCCACAGCCTCTGTCTTATGCAGCCGCTGGAGACTGGGCAGCCTCGCGTCCTCACCCTGTCCTACCTTCTGCCATTACAGGGTGCTTTATTGGATTTATCCTTAGTTGTATGGCTTGTTCCTCTAGATAAAGGTGATTTTTCCTTGCTGCTGCTTCTTATTTCTGTCACAACTTTGATTTGTTCACCAGATGGATGAACAGAACCTCTATCATCTATGCCATATTTTCCCCCTCCAAGCAAAGATGAACTTTTAGATCTGTGCAGCATAGTGGTACCTGACTAATGTGAGTTTTAAAAATAAACAAATTAAATCACATCATAAATTATTCCTAAAACATATACGTTAACATACAATCACATATAAACTATCAATTAAAAATAATAACACAACTAATATTATTTCTTAAGGACAGAATTTTATCATGTTTCGTATCATCCTATCAGTACTGCTCTACTGAACACTTTTTTATACTTCCCTTTTATACTCATTTCAGTGTGAAATGCCTGTTTTAATTCCTGACTTTATTATGTTTTTTACATAGTGAACATTCTTTAATTTTATATTCTGTGGCCATTCAGAATAGCTGAATCATCAACATTGCTCAATAAATTATTTGGCAATTAATATAAAGGGCAGTTAGACAATGAATGCCAGCCCAACTTATTGTTTTTGTCCAATATTTTTTTTTCTGGTTAAATATGAGTTTACATTGGGGCTATTTTCTGCACTCACCTCAATTTCTTGATGTTGACTGTGATCTCTGTAGTGGGTGCTCTTTTTTTCTCTCTCAAATTTCTTGCTTCATAGCATAAAGTGAAAATGTTTCTTAGACTTTATCCTTTTGGAATACTTCTATTGAGGTATCATTCCTCATTTTCTCTACTTCCTGGGTTGCCCTACCTCTTAGGGAGAGTAATTCATCTGATGGGTGAAATGTAAAAACCTTTCAATAACTGGAACTCACTGTATTAGAAGGTGGACTGGGAGTGTCTTTGATGGCTCTTTCTTCCACGTGTGTGGCGGCCACAACTTCCAGGCAGTTGGGTATGGATCTGCTTTGTATTCTCAACTCTTCCCAAGAAGTTTTAAAATATAAACTTGAGAAGAGGTATTCGAGGTCCTTATTTTGAGTGCAGGCCCAAATTGTATTACTTACAACTTTACTTATCAAATTTAAGACACTGTTAATAGTAAGATGCCCCATTATTTTATGTGCCAATAAGAAAAAAGATGTTGTCAGTTAAACCATAGTATGTTTTATTACTTAGAATTTTAATTTTACGCTTGTTACAAGGGTCTTTTAGACATTAGTTTTCCTCTTTATGACTAATCACTATGCATTAATAAGAAAAATATAAAGAAAATAAGTTAAGGTATTCCTAAAATTTATTTACATTAAAGGTTAGATTCTGTGAGTCATATTTCACCTGAGTTGTCAGCATCTATGATTTTGCCACACATTTTTTTCTGTGCCAATAGCACTGGTGACTTAAAAGAGTGCTCCACTCTTGTCATCAGGATCCTATCCTAAGCCACTGATATCCTTTCCCACACTGATTGTGTGGGAGCTGTGGCTGGCAACTAGCAATTCCAAAACACATACCCATTTTGGATTATTTAAGATACGAAGAAAAGGTGACTTAAAATGTGTGAAATGTGGTGTTTCTGTTGTGCCCACAGTCTTATTACTTCCCAGTACTCAACACTCTTATTAAAAAAACATAGGAAATCACTGTTAAGCCAATAGATTTTCAATCAATTCTAGACATGAGTAGTTCATACTATCAGTGCTCTATTTTTATGTGTAGACAAAGTTGCTAAAATATAATTTTAGCTGTAGACTAAAGTAGCTGCAAAGCAGGCTGTGTGATAACTTTGGGTGGTAGGACCAGGCTCATGTGGTTCTTGTGATGAAGTGCATTCTATGAGGCAGTACTTTATCATATTGACTCCTTCAAGAACACTGTGTCTAAGACTGGTGTTTGGCCAATGAATTTAGATAGAAGGTGTTTTGTGTTGCTAGAAAATGCCTTAAAAATTATCTAACCCAACGTTTTCATTTGAAATATGAAGAAATCAGTTCTGGAGAATTTAAGATTTTTTTGTATAAAATAACATTGGTAGTGAGTGGCAGAAATGGGAGCTTTTTGTGAATTGCCCTGCACCCAGTTCTATTTGATCTGTAAACAGGATAATAGGATTTAATCTTCCTGATGTATGTTTGTTCTGAAAATTCAGAGTAGAGGAGATTCAGCAGAAACACTGGGTTTTCACTTGTTTAATGAATATTTCTCTGAAAAATCACAAAACAACTGATTTTCCAAGAAGTGTTATAGTGCAGTCTGAAGAGATGACCTCAGAATAACCATCATTTGAGATGCATACATTGGAATTTTTGATGAAGAGTAAGCTGGGAGGAAGCAGATTGGAATAGTATTTCCTCACCTTTTCTATGATACCCTCATCTGAACTCTTTGCCTTGCTTCCAATTCTCCTCCCCTCAAACAAATTACTAATCAACAATATAACAATTCATGAGAAACTAAAGAGCTCTGTATACCTACAAGCCCCATGTCCTGAAAAACAATATCCAGAACTTTTGTGGACTAGGATACTATCTGGTATCAGATTCAGGATTTATCCAGGCAAATTTTAGAGAAAACCCTTTTCTCCACTGTAGATTCAATTATTTCCTGGATCTTCCTGTGTTAGTTTAAGACTCTTTTGGTTGAAGTAATAAACTCAACTACCTAAAGAAAGAAAGGGCACAAAATGTCTCATGGATCACAACTACAGTCTGCACTTCAGTTCCAGGATAGAAATGGAACCTGAAATTGAAGACCTTTAGGGCCTTCTTCCTCCGCTCCTCTCTGCCTTACTGCTTCATTCTTCTCTCCTGTTGCTGATTGATTTTCTTTGCTCCTCGGTCCAAATGAAAAATATAGCTGCTAACTGCACCCAAATGTGTATTACAGCTCAAGCCTCCTGCTTCCAAAAGAGGATGCTCCTCTTTCTTTCTACAGTTTGGAGTTATTGGAGACACACATTGGTCAAACTTGGGGTCAGTTGCC
The DNA here is from genome assembly GCA_004027375.1 of Macroglossus sobrinus. NCBI lineage: Eukaryota > Metazoa > Chordata > Mammalia > Chiroptera > Pteropodidae > Macroglossus > Macroglossus sobrinus. Next base: position 29,339 of record PVKZ01001803.1, on the reverse strand, counting down.
CAGTCATGGGTCAGTCAACAAGGCTAAGGGAGGAATGTATTACTCAAAATGGATTCAGCAACTGCAGATTGAGAGGAAGGCTTTTAACAAGAGAAGAAGATACTGTAAACTAGTAATAGTCAAGTCAACCAGGTGAATATTCTGTGGCTATTTATTCTCTGCCTCCCCACTTGCAGACAGAGTATTGTACTTTCCAGCAAAGAATGGGGTGATCCACACTCCATCTGTGGTGTCATGAGTGTCTAGAACTGGAAAAGTATTAAAGGAGAGCATTAAGGGAGAGGAAATCTAATACTTTAGGTTTCTACAAGTCTTATAAAGATCCATAAATTAACTCCTGGCAATCCTTGACACTGTTATCAATGTCTATCTTCTTGAAATGTTCTCTTTCCTTAGTTTTTTATGATACTACATTCCATTTTTATCTCCAAAGTTAATAATAACAATGGTAACATTTACTTATTTCTTTCTCTGTGTTAGACAATGTGTTAAATATTTACATGAATATTTAAAGTAAATGTTTACTATCCAATTTAATCCTTAGAAAACTTTATAAGCTAGAGACTATTATTTTTCCTAATTTTTAGATAAGGAAACTAAGACTTAGGAAGTGAGCAGCTTTCTTGTATTGTAAATATTTATTTTTCTGTGAGCTCTGTCTTGTCTCAGTCACATACTTCTCTGAGGATACCACCCCTTCCCATAGCTTTAATTAGCCTTAATATGTTTTCACCTCCATAATCTGCATCTTTTGTCTAAATTTCTCCTCTTAGCACCAGTCCAATATATTTAGCTTCCTACTGGACATTACCATTTGGAAGTCTAAAACCACCTCAAACTCAACAAAACCACTTTTAAATTCATCATCTTATCTTGCTAAGCTGCTCATTCTCCATTTTGAACTCATTGTTTTACGATGGAAACTTGTTGAGTCATTCTTGATTCCTTTCCCATACTCATTTCAACCAATAACCAATTTTCATCAATTTTTCCCATTATAAAAACCTTTATCTCCATCGATTCATCCTAGTCCTTGATGCAATTATTTCTTTCTTGGACTATTCAGTAACTTCTTGGCTGACTCTAGTTCTTTTCCATCCAACATGCAGCGTGACCTTTAAAAATATAAATCCGTTAATACTATTACCTTACTTAAAATTATTTAATGGCTTTTTATTTCTCTAAAAAATAAAATCCAAACTCATGAACATACTGTGGCAAAGGTAAATAGCTATCTACTAAAAATTCTTGATACCCAGTCCTAGTATAGTGTTGCTAATGAGCTTGTCCAGGTAAGGATTACATTTCCTCACACCTTTGTAGTGAAGCATGGCTATGAAATGTGAAAGAGAGTTATGTGTTCCACTTCCAGCCCTGCCCTATAGGAAACTTCTCATGTGTTTCTATAATCTCCTCTTGATCTCTGGATGTCTAGGATGCTTAAGTCTGAGGATGGTTAAAACAAAAGATGGGGGAAGCCTGATTCTTTGGAACATGGTAAGGAATGCCCCACCAAACGGAAACACATGCATGGGATTATTCAGTGAACAGAAAATTAATTTCCATTTTTCTAAGCTATAAAATTTGGAGTTTTTATATTAAAGCATTGGAGTTATCCTGATAAATGCATATGACTTATAAGTCTCTATATAATCTAGCCTTTGTTCTAGTCCTATATCATCTAGTTCATTGTACCAAACAGTCTCTGAAATTTAACTATATTAAATGTTTACTGAATAAACAAATGAATGAATGAAAGGATCATCCTGACTTGTAACATTCTTAGTTCTCTATGCTAGTGAAGGTAGTTTGGAGTACATTTGTGGAAGGGCTTAAATATTTTGTGAATAAGGAATTGCTGTTATTGTTATTGTTCTTATGTCATTAAACATCATATCAATATACAGAATATACAGAATAACTTTAGTGAAATGTCCTCAATTAATTAAATTCACTATTGAAATAAAAATGAAAAAAAAGAGATAATTGTGGAAATAAGCTGAAAATGGGAAGCATTTCCTTGAATGACAGAGTTGGAAAGATGGCTATATGTAATAACCTCTAGTCTCTGGCTAAAAAGGTAGGCTTGAAAAATAATAGAATATTGAAGAGTAGAACGTTGCTATAGGAACAGTTACCTAAAGATCTAATCAGTGTCTTGTTGAGTGAAAAGATTTTCTCTTTAGTTTGAAACATTACAGCAAGTGTTAAAAATAGTTTTTTAAAAGCTCTACAATTGCTCTGTCAACAAATTTTCTGCTGGTTCCTGAAAAATTTCAAACAATTTTTGAAAAAATAATGAGAAATATATAATAGGCATGTTGCTTAATTTTAATAAATGTTTTTGGGTTAAGCCCATATGTTTATTATACCAAATGTATCCTAGTTTGGGTTTACGCAAAGCGGAACCTGAAGTAAAGACCTGGGGGAGAGGTAGTTTATTTGGAAGGTGATTCACCAAACAGGCATGAGAGAGTAGGCAGAAGAATTGTCCCCTTGAAAGATGGAGGCCAGGACATTTATCCACTAGTTCCATACACTATTAGTTGAGAGTTACCCCCTTAGAGTGTTAGCCTCTCAGCTGCCATAGAAAGAGGGCCAACTGACCTCTGGCAGCCTGGGGCAGAATGTGGAAAGATGAGAAGCTCAGGCTTAAAGCTGAAGCTGGAAGTAGAGTTGAGTCTAAACCCATATAAAGGTGATATGATGTAAGTACCTGTAGTGACTGCTACAGTCTAATTTTAGGACAGTAGTTCCCGACTTACCCCTATATTCAAATGCCTTTTCTAAAGGCAAATTACTTTAGTTATTGGCACTATAGCCTTTACTCAGTAAGTTATTTAACTTCTTTACATAAGCTTCTTTGTCTCTAAAATTGGGATAATAATATTACTTCCACAAAGGGTTGTGGTGGGGATTAAATGTATTAATATGCACTTAGCACAGTGTTCAGTTCATTTATCCAGTAAGTGCTGGATAAATGTTAGCCATTATTCCTGTTGTTAATAGGAGTAATAATGTACCACCAGTACCACTTTTGATAGTGAAGCCAATTCTTGCATTGAATGTCTCTATGATATCAATAATTTTATTGTGGAGTGATTTCCAGTTTATTTCACACACACATTATCTAATTTGCTCCTCACCACAGTTCTTATGAAGCACCTGGTACCTTGAATTCTGAAAATATCTCTCGGACAAAAAATCACGGGCTATTTTCAGAACATTGTTGAATAATGTAATCTCTGTCAAGTATATCTAGTATGTCTTAAACTTGTCTAAAGGTGAAAAAGTATATGTTCTGAGCTCTACAGCCCTCATTGTTAGATTTAATTTAGGCAATCACAAGTCCTTCAGTTATTGAGATAGCAATATTATTGTTTGTATTCAAAGGATAATTTTAGATTATACAAATGATTTTATGCAGTACCAAGATGAAGGCATAAACCACATGGAAAGAGGAACCAAGGTTCACTTGAAAGAAACTACAACCACCATTTACTAATGAAAACATTTTAAAGGTATGAATCTTAGAATATAGTGCTTTATTAAGAAGAAGAAGCAAATTTTAGAAGTGAACAAGTTCATATTTTTCAATTAATATGAAACAAACATCTATTTTAACATTTGTTCTTTTTTTTTTCTGCAAGGAACTCCCAAATATATTAGTCTACATGGGTTGCAAATTCTAAATAAGAAAACAAAACTGATAATATTAATGAAAAAAGCCACGTTTGGCTACTTGCCACTTGAAAGCCAATATTAGAGAATTGGGGGTGGGTGGAGAGGAAAGTTTGCTTTATCCAGGAAGCCAGCAGCCTGGGAAGACAGTGGACTAAAGTCTGAAGACCGTCTCTGAAGTTCCGGACCAAACAGAAGAGTTTTTAAGGGGAGAAAGAGGGTTTCCTAAAAACAGAGAGAAGTTGGTGTTCTTTAGTCAAAGATAATGCCTTTTCACATTAGACTCATGGGTGTCAGCAGCTGGTTGCAGCTACCTTAAAGGCATTCCTTCTTCTGTAAAACAAACTCATGAATTCTCCTCAAGACCCTGAAGTTATCTCCTCCTGCTTGACAAAGAAACACACATCAGCAACACAAAATTATACTATGAGAATGAAAGGAGTTGAAGAAAAGAGTGGGCCCTTAACATGTGAACAAAGACCTAATTAAGAATTAAGTTATTTAATTCTAGCTGTCAAAAATAGTAGGGGCATTAAAATTGCAGGGCTCAGCTACAGTAATGGTTACTGTAATAGCTTGGGCTGCTATATGACATAATAGCACTGACTGGGTGGCTTAAACAAGATAAATTTTTCACAGTAAAGGCTAGAAGTCCCATATGAGGGTCTGGCAGAGTTGATTTCTGGTGAGGTTCTCTTCCTGCAGACAGTGTCTTCTCACTGCGCCCTCTCATGGTGGATAGAGAGCAGCAGAAAACTCTTTAGTGTCTCTTCTCATAAGGATGAGTCTGTACTCTTAATGATCTCATTTAACCCTATTACTTCATTAGAGGCCCCATCTCCAAATACAGCTACACTGGGCATGTGAATTTTTGGAGGACTGCAAACATTCAGCCTGTAAATACTAACTTAGGAAAAAAATTTTAGGTACAAATGGTATCTCTTCTACATAGAACTAACTCTTCTTTATAAGCACAAAAGGAGAGGATAAAGCCAATTGCAGAAAAGGGTACTTTTTTTTTTAAGGGAGCATCCAGGCATAGTCGTTGTTAAGCTCTTTCTATGAACCTCATCAGATTTAATTCTAAAGCTATCCTCCAAGACAGAATTATAAGCGATTTAAGAAGTTTTCTAATTAGGAAGAAGGATTAGATATTAAAATCAGACTGTCCTTTAGATCTTTGGAAATAAATAATATTTAAACACATGGGTGTGAAATGATTTTAATGCAGCCTTGTCTGGAATGGAGGGTGGGTGTGGAAGAATTGATCATTCTGAGTAACTTCCAGTTCTATCTTATCCTTTCCTTGTTATATCTAAGATTTTGGGAACAGAATCTTACTTTTTTAAAGAGACGACTCTAAGAAGAAGCCATAAAGGTATATGGTTTTCAGAAGAAATTTGTTGGAATGCAGCTACCTAAAAATCTGCATTCTTCTTGGGCTAGCTGAAACTTCAGTTAAGTGTGATTAGCATAGTTAATATTTATTAAATGTCACACATTGCTTAGGGGTCCATAACAATCTCATAGTGCTCTAGGGCTCCACAAACAGGAGAGAAAAGATTATCAGAATTTTCCTGCACAGAGGCCCTGCAGCAGAGACACCCAGTTGGATACTGCCAGTTTTCTGGAGTTTCCACTTCCAGTTGCCATAGTTTCTGACACATTAAAGATTGCATGAGAAAGTATACATTCTGGAAACTATGATCCCTTGTACTGTGTATTTTTCTAAGCTATGTAAAAACCAAGTGAAGAAAAAAAGAAAGGAAATTAGAAAATCAATCCTGAGGGTGGACGAGCAAGTTTATTTCTTTATCTTCCTATAGATTAGCTCTAATCTCTGTTGCTTTTCTTTTTCAAAACTATTAACACTCTGTAGCCGCTGATGAAATTCTTAGAGGGTCTTTAAAGACCCTTTAATGGAAAAACAATGGCTTTGTTTGTAGGATGTGTAAGTGGAAAAGCAGCATTTCCTGTTTAGGGAATTGAGAAATGTTAGAAGGTTAGCTGTTTCATTACATAGTAATATCAATCACTGGCTATAAATTTGCAACTGAACGCCTTTGATGCTTTACAATGACAGACATGCTGGTCATTTAGCAATTATGTCAGAGTTACAAATATCCCACATAGAGCTCAGCTCTATACATAATGATCAAGGCAGAACAAAAGAAAGACATTTTTGTGGATTGGTATCCCAACTGAATTAAAACATGTCATTGTTTGACGGCAGCATTAATACCTGTTTACATTTTATAGAAAGAGAGGACACTATCTAGATCAATTTTACCAATTAATAACTTAGGTGTTTTTGAATTCTGATGTGTTCTGGGCATTGCTCTAGCAGTTTGTAATAAAAAACTCAAAGTTTCTTTGAGGTTTTAGTCTAGAGGAGGAGGCAGATATTTAAAAAAATGACAAAATATAAACAAATAAATATGATAATTACAGAGAGCAATATTTTCTTAAAAGACAATGAAACAGCATGTTACAATAGGGTTACATCATTTATGATGATTTTTGTTAAACAAAAAGCAACGTTATATATCAATTATACCTCAATAAAAAACAAAAAACAAACAAAAAAAACAATCAAAGTGGCTTAATCAACATGGGAATTTATTGATTCATGTAGCTGAAAAATAGAAGTATGGAAGGTTTTTGGTTGGTTGATCCAGGAGATTAACAAGTGTCAACACTGACCCAAATCATCTCTCTCTTCTGCTCTGTAGGCCATGAAGATGGCTTCCTTTTAGGGCTGAGTGCCCTCAGGGTTGGAGGATATCTGCCAGCAGGAGTCAGGGTCCCTTGAGTCCTTGTTCATATTCAGCAGGACTTCCATCATAGCATTCTAGTAAAAGGTACTGAGATTAGTTTAGGTCTCTTGTTCATCCCTGTATCAATTACTGAAGGTAGGAATAAAATCTTCTCATTAATTTAAACCAGTCAGGGATTATTCTTAGAGCTGGGAGAGGGGAGCTGCAGTACTGAGATTTCTGAAAACAAACAAACCCCAAAGTCTAAGCTTATGTGTGGCTGTATAAAAGGGTAATTAAGTTTCTAATATTCCAAGGTCTTTGTTTTCATATCAGGGCTTTGATTGGAAAGAAGTGGCACCCTAAACTTTGAAATAGAGATATATGGGCAAATTCTGATGAAGCTACGGATTTTTAGCTTCTAAATTATAAATTTTCTTTGCCACTAGAAGCAGCCCTACTTATTCTCCCTGAGAATATTAGATTGTCTTTGCTTCACCTGAGATATTTGTCTTGCAAGGGACTTATTATTATTTTCATCAGGAGCTTGCCCAATACTTCTCATTGCCAATCTCCACAAATAGCTATTCTGGGCCTCAGTAGAGTCCATATAAAATAAAATTATATAAAATTATAATTAAATAAATTATATTAAAACAGTGGTATCAACTACCTAAAACTCATCACTTCCTAATTATTTTTATTACACTTTACAATTATCTATACTCCTTAGGTGGTTTATGCATGCCGTATCTCTAGGTTGGAAATGCCACATGTTGATGTGCCCAACTCTTTGTTCAGAGATATCACATTTATGGCATGGAATTTGGAACGGTGGAAGTAGTTATACAATGGAAACTGGTAAACACTAGGTATTAGTGTGGCTTTTTTCCCCTTTAGAGAGTTGGTTACTAAACAAACATTTACTAGCAAATCTCTTAGAGCTGAATATTTAAGATGAATATCAAAGGGAAAGCGTGACCAGGCTAGAAGAAGAATAAATATCATCCTTCAAAAAGAGATAAAAGATTTGCAGACTCTTGAGAGAATTAATATGTTTTCACTTTGACAAAAGATAGTTGAATTATATTAGGCAAAAGCATAATTTTTTTATTGTTAGTATTTAGAAATTAGGTAGAATTAAAAAATGATGTGTTTGGATAAGATTGACAAGAGGTGGCTAGTGGTGACTTTATACTGTGTTAAACTACCTAAGCTGGAACTATTTTTCCATGCACCTTTCCTTTATATTTCTAAATAGGGTTGGCCACAAGAGAAATTTGCATGAGATTTAGAAGGCAAAAGTAAAGCAGCAGTCACATATTCAGAAAGTCTCTGTAGGATCATGTTCTACTGCAGCTCATGCACTTTGTCTCAGATCTGCTGGCTCACATTGGTGACACAAGATAGACAGTAGCCAAGCCTGTAGATATTACAGCTTCCCCTGGATCTCTTCTTTCAGCTCTGCTTAATCATAGGCCTAGTATGTGTGCAAATCAATGACCAGTGTAAGCTTTTTCTGCAAGTCACTTTTTCTGCACATCATTGAAATTGAGGCTTGAATGCAGTGAAAGATAGACATAAATTCTAGTTTATTTTTATGAATTTCAGCTCATCCTTGCAGATTTCAGTTCCTTTCTCTCACTTCACATTCATCTTTCTTGTTATGCCTAACATCAGACACAGACACAATAGCCTTACATAGACTTTTACTAGCTCCCACAATTGCTCAGTGTTAAAGCCCTACGATAAATCTTATTCTGTAATACCCATAGTGAATCTCTTCTCTTACTGTACCCTAACTGATACAGGGAAGCAGTTCTAATTAGGATTAACAGGCTAAGATAAGGAGTCAGCTTGCATGAGTAGAAGTATCTCAGGTAGCAAGTAGATTTTATTCCGCATGCATTGTGAATCTTTTAGATAGTTTTAAGTAAGCACTTCCTGTAATAAGAATGAATTTAGGAGCGTCATGGGTACAAGTCATCTGAGTAATTCTATTGCAGTAGTTTAGGTGAGAAATGATGGTAATTGGACTAGAAAAGTAGCAGTGTAGCTGGAAAAAAGTGGATGGATTTAATATATTTTGGAGTTAGGGTCAATGTGACCAGCTGATGAGTAGATACAGATAATAAGAGACAGAAAAGACTCAAGAATGACTTCTAGGGACTAGATTTTAATTGTTCTCATCACAAAAAAGAAATAATAATTAGGTTACATGATAGAGGTATTAGCTAATGCTATGGTGGTAATCGTATTGCAATACATAAATGTACCAAATCAACATGTTGTACACTTTAAACTTATACAATGTTATATGTTGATTATATCTCAAAAAAAAAGTGACCAAAAAATAAATAAAAAGAATGACTCAGATTTTTTACTTGAGCAAGTAGGTGGATGAGCCTTAAAAGTCTGGAGGAGGATAGATCAATTGTTTTGGAATTTTTAAATTTGAGGATCATGTTTGCCATCCAAGTTGTCTATAAGACAAGAATCTGGATCTCTCTCTTGAAAGTTCAATGCTAAGAACATGAACTTGGAAATTACCAGTGTATAGGTGATATATATAACCTATAAATTGGATGAGATTGTTCAGGAAGGAAATGAATCAACATTATTATTCTGCTATGGCACAATAATTGAGTAGAGAGTACTATCTTTTCATGTTTTTTGGGTGCACTACCATGTACTTATGGATAACTTGGTGATTATATAATATAATTTATATATTTTTTTGTGGTCCTACATGAAGGGGAATCAAATAATATGAGATAAAAACAATGCCAACTCTAATCAGAATAACCATTATTAACATGAATTAACTTTATGAGAAGGAAAATTGTGGCACAATTGATGTTATTCACATTTCTTATTGGAAGAGTGTGGGATATGACTTACATGAGTAGAAGTATCTCAGGTGTCAAAATTATAATAGCAGAATTTCTGGTTCCTGTTCTTGGAATAAAGACAATGTGTAGTTGTCTGAAAAATTGCCTTAAAGTAGACTTTCTTTTTTTTTTTAAATCAGTTTATTCTCTTTATTGTCTATAGAGGCAACTAATTCAATTCATGATGGATGTTACTTTTGGGTGAATGGGAAAATTGCTCTTTCAATTCTGTACTAAGATTATTAAAATACAGAAACACTGAAACTGGTCTTGTAGCTTCTTGTATACAATGGTAGAGACTCAGGTAAGAAAAGTATAAAAGCAATTACTGGGGGCCAGAATCTAAGTTCTGAAAGTGTTGGCTTTGAGAAATTGGCAAAATATATCTAAGTACAGATGCTCCACTGCAAAGGCTGTAGAAAAATGAGAATTAAAAAGATTTAAAAATTGAGATATAACATATTAGTTTTAGGTATACATCATAATTATTCAATTATGTTGAATAATTGGAAAATGTTATACTTTTATATGTTTTAACATCACACACACACACACACACACACACACACACACACACACACACACATACTTGCCTGAGTGGTGAGTTTATAGGTGTTTTTATTTTCTTTTTATCCTTTTCGGTACGTTTCAAATTTTCTGTATCTATATTGAAGGCATTTTTCTTTTATAATCAGAAAACATAATAAAAATCTTACTAATGGTTGAATTTTGGTTTATCAGATATATATTTGAATTTATATTTCTTTATTCATTAAGTTAATGTCAAAACAATAACTTCTAATATACAGCAATAAATGAAGCGTGTTTTCTATAATCCTTATCTTTTATAGTCCTTCAATATGTTTGTTCAAATAATTTTGGGTTATAAGTTTAGCTTATTATTTTACATTTTTTATATTATTATATACCTTAATTTACAGAAAATTTTAGAATTGAATTTTGTAAATACGTTTTAAAACATTTTTTTCCTGCTTAATTACATATATTTTATAGTATTCCGGGTAGCCAGAATTTTAAAACATGGAATAGAATAGTGGTTACCAGGAGCTAAGGGGTGGGGGCATTGGGGAGATGTTAGTCAAAGAGTACGAACTTGCAGTTAGAAGAGCAGTAAGTTCTGGAGACCTAATGCACAGCAATTGTGATTACAGTCAACAATACTGTATTATATATTTTAAAGTTGCTAAGAGACTAGATCTTAAATGTTCTCACTACAAAAAAGAAATGATAATTATGTGACATGGTGGAGGTATTAGCTAGGGCTAAAGTGGTAATCATATTTCAGTATATAAATGTATTAAACCAATATATTGTATCCCTTAAACTTATACACATTTTATCTCAATTATATCTCAGTAAAAAAGGAATTTTTTATTTCTATTTTTTAGAGATATGTGTATAAAATACACAAACAAAATTGTGATGGTGTTGAACATTTTCATAAATTATTTCATCCTCTTTAAGAAGTGGAGCCTAATTTACTTTCCCTTTGATTGTGATCTGGACTTAGTGATGGGCTTCAAATGAATACAAAAAAGCAGAAGTTGTGCTGTGGGTCTTCAGAGACTAGGTCAAAAGACACGGTGACTTCTTTCTTTCTATTGAATTGCTCACTCTGAGTAAAGTTAGCTGACATGTCATAAGCAGATGCCCATGTAGGCCAGGAGCTGAGGTTTCCTGCTGGTAAGGAACCAAGGCAACAACCAAGTGAGTGAGTGAGTTTTCTTAGAAGTGAATCTTCAAGGCTTGTCACCCTTCAGATGTCTGCATCCTGAACCAACATTTTGACTGCAACTTGGTAAGAGACATGGAGCCTGAAAAACCCGGGTAAGTTGCTTTTGGATTCCTGACCTTCAGAAATTCCTGTGAGATAATAAATGCTTCTTGTTTTATGTCACTAAATTTTGGGGGTAATTTGTAATGAAGCAATAGATAACTAACACAAATATGTTTCTCTATGAGAATAACATATTATTAGGTAATATTTTATTATATTAAAAAGTTTATCATTATGTGCTTATTGTGTACTGGACAGTCTGTTAAATTTACCTGTACTATCTTATTTAATTTTCATTAGAATCTAATGATATAGATTCAGTTATGTATCCTTATTTTACAGAAGAGAAAGACTGAGAGAGCTTAAGTGAGGAAGCCAAGATTATAACACAGAAGTTCACACTAGACGCATCGTTCAGAATTGGAGTGAATCTCTTATTAGTGTTCTTGGAAAAGTGAAATGCAAAGCATTATATACTCTTAATTCTTATGCTTATAATGGTATTTTCTTCTTTCTAGTCCATATTATATGCTTTGAGCTTCCAAGACCTCTTCTTTTTTCCTTTAGTGATAACCAAAGGAATCCTACTACTTAGTCTTAAAACACAGGTCCTCTTAATTAAAAATAAGGGGCAGTGCAGTATAATATATATATATATATATATATATATATATATATATATATATATATATATATATATATAATGTATATATAATGTATATATATTTTAACCTAGATGGTCTCTTCTATTTGATTATCATTTCTGTTCTATTACTTTTTCTTTCACTGGAACATTTGTAATTTTTAATTGGCTTTTTGTCTTTTACCCGCCACATGTATTATCTTCTAACTCATTATTTTCTTCTTTTTGTCTATTTTCTTGACTTCTCATTTTTTGTCTTTAGCACTGATTTGGTGTGGGAGGCTTTTCTATTGTTTCAGAGAGTAGAGTGGGTGATTTGTGGTTCAATAATGTACTCTTCAATCCATCTTGACTGAAGATGTATTTAGTGGGAATTCCACCAGGATTTTCTAAGATAATTTCTTATGGTTTGGTCCCAAAGCTAGCTTTCACACTTTTGTGTCTTCAAGGATATTTTATTAGGAAGTTAAGAAGAAGCTTATCAGGCTTCTATCACCATGTAGAATCACTCACCATGTTAACCTGGAAGTCCAAATTCAGTAATTTAAAATGCTCCCAAACATCAAAATAATATATATTTTGCTTGTTCATTTTTTTTAGATTCCATATATAAATGAAACTGTATGGTATTTGTCTTCCTCAAACTAAACTAAACTAAACTAAACTAAACTAAACTAAACTAAACTAAACTAAACTAAACTAAACTAAATGATATGTAGATCACACCTTTTTCAGACATCTCTTTGGAAATTTAGTAGATTGTAATTTATTTCTTATTCTTTCATTAGTGATTAGGGTATAAATATCGAATCTTCTGCATTTTCCCCATTGATTCTGTTAGTAATGTAGTTCTGTTAATATAAAAATTTAAATAGTCTTTTGGCTTCAGTCCTTGGAATTAGGAACACTCACTATTTGCTCTTTATGAAAATTTTACTTACTAGAATAAAAATATTAAGTTTTTATAAATTTCTTATTAATGAAAATTTGCAAATAGTTTTAGAAAGAATCTTTAATCAACTTTAAAAAAATCTTGCACAATACTTGGAAGAAAAATATACTATATCATAGAACATGTTTCTTTTTGAGAATTTTAGATTAAGAAAAATAGATTAATTATCGTGTATGTCTAGAACTGTACATTATTCAGTGGAGGATATAAAAGGAAACGTAATCCCTGAGTTTAAAAGGGTTCAAACCTCCTGGGGAAGAAAAGAAACACAAAGAAAAACAAGACAGTCTATAATCAATGATCAAGGTTCACAAAGAAAATACAAGATTTCCTACAAGGTAACTCTGCTTACTATTAGTTTGTCTGTCTATCTATCTATCTATCTATCTATCTATCTATCTATCTATCTATCTATCATCTGTCTATCTATCTATCTATCTATCTATCTATCTATCTATCTATCTATCATCTATCTATCTATCTATCTTCATCATCATCATCTATCTATCTACCTAAGAAGATAAAGCCAGGTATTGAATTGCCTAACACTTAAAAATACAATAAAATTTTCTGTTTTTTTCTCTGTGCAGTTGTCTTAAGCCTGTAACATATTTTTCCAAGATGTATTGTTTAGAAAATAATTTGTGTCTCAAAGATTGTTGACTGTCTTTACTTTTAATAAAATTTTTAATGTCTTTCATTCCTAAAATCTAGAAAGATAAAAATACATTTTTGGAACTGTATACATATCTCTTTAAACTTATTTTTTTTTTAGCAAATAAAAAAGAAATCAATATTTGTAGGTCAAAACTTCTTTAGGTTTTATGTAAGTAGAAAATTATGTATAATTTGATGTTAGATTGTAGCAAAATGCCATTTTTTCCCTTTTGTTCCAGCTGCTTTTAACCCTGGGCTGCTACCTAGCAGTGCTCTTCAGAACAGCTGGACATGACAGCATAAGCTTTCTGCAGACAAAAAAAAATTCACTGGAGTAAAAATACTGACAATACAGTGTTATGGAATAAAGTTCTTATTAGTGTCTTTGCCTTGGATAGTTTCAGGTGTCCTTTTCCTTGTCACAGGACTGTTCAAGAATATAGGAGTTTAGGGCTACTTTGAAATATCTGCATCATAATTCTCAGGACAGTTTTTCTTAATATACCAAATCTCTTAAATTCCTAGTACAAAAAAAGGAAGAGGAAAAATAGAAATGGAGAGAGACGGAAAGAGGGAAAGAGGGAGAGGAGAGAGAGAGGTCAAAGAAGTCCTACAAATTGGAAACAACCTTGTTTTGCACACTTTGAGATGTCACATGGCTTTAAATATGTTGTTTAATAGCTCTGTTTATAACTCCAGAAATGAAAGTACTATTATTGTCCCCAGAGGATGTTGTATACGTTAAATAAGGAAATGCAAACTTTTTGAGACTATGTGGGTGTTGGTTCATATATCTCACTCTGCCTGATTTTTTCTATCCAGCAGCAGCTGCTGACAAGCCAGGTAGCATCTATGTATAAAATATTCACTTTGTTTATTTTCTTCACTGACCCAAGTCAGAGAGATACATCACAGATCTGCCACAAGACGTTCTGGAGCACATGGGTCATATTTAATCCTCTTAAACATAACTCAGATTCTTTTTCTTGGGATCTCACCTTCTGTTTTGGGGCACAAATGACTTCCTTACTCCTTTCTAGAACCTTTCCCAGGTAGAATTACCAAGACACATGTACCTCTGCCTTAATTATTATAAGCTTAATTTGTATGTAACTTTCTCATAACAATATCATTAACAAGAGGATCCTGTTGCTAAGGGCATCTATATGGCCCATGCATTGTTGTATCAGGTGGATCCTATGCTCTATCTGATCAAATTCTGTTGCTGATTTGTTTCAATTTTGTGATAGCAAGAATGGAAACATTCTGCATTTTCTGTCTTATTTCTGTCTTCTTATAAGGTCTTGGTGACTTGTAAGCATTCCTTTGAATTCACTGACATTACTCATCCTATGCCTATTAACCAATCCTGATACGTTTTCTTTTTCCAATATATTTGCCTCTAAGCAGTGCTGCCCCTCAACATCAGTCATTTATATTTTATTGATTGGCAGCTGAATCCAAAAATATTCTCTCTCAGGGCATAGTGCTGTGTAATTTCTCATTTGGCTTCTGTTCCATTTAATTATTGCTATTTAACAAACTACCCCAAAACTTAGTGGCTTAAAACAACTCTTTTATTATATCTCATTATTTTGTTGAAAGGGAGTTTGGGGTTTTGTCTATTCCAAGTGGCACTGATGGAGGTCACTTGGTTGTTTTTAGCTGGCAGATGGACTGGTCTGGAAAGTCCAAAATGGCTTTGCTCACATTCTTGCCACTTTGATGGAAATGGCTGGAAGGCTGGCCCCAACTACTCAGGATAGTTAGATTCCTTATGTAGAGTTCAGGGTTCTCAGAGCAAGTATTCTAAATGGCCCAGGCAGAATCTGAAAGGCTTCCATGATGTAGTCTTAGTATTTCCAGAATGTTAATTCTGTCACATTCTATTGGCCAAGCTATTCACTAATGCCAGCCTAGATTCAGGGAGAGGGAAATTGGAATTAGTTCTTCAATAGAAGGAGTAGAAAAGAATTGGTTGTCATCTTTAATCTATCTCACTCTTCCTGCAGATTCAGTCTAAAACCTGATTGCAAGATGAGTGGCATGGCAAACAATTTAGAAGTGATTACCCTGCATCTCTGAATTCACTTTATTAGTATGTGTGTTTTATTATTTATTTTATGAACCAAGTGATAGAGATAAGTACATGTCCCCTGAATTTTGTTACTTAAGTAGTGATTCCAAGATGAGTTGATTGTAGATGGAGTCTACTGCAGCCATGACAATGATGACAGTGAACGACAGCAATAATTGCAACTGCCATTACTGTTCCCACCTCCACCACCAACCATTTACAAAAGGCCTGCGTGTGGTGTGCCAGATACTGTACTATGAGCATTACATAAATTGGCTCTAAATCTCAGATAATTATACAAGAAAGGATTTATCATCTTTGTTTTGTAAGTGAACACAGTGAAGCTCTGGGCAGCTAAGTGAATTGCTATGGAGTATAAGCAGAGAGAGGTGTCTGGGAACAGACAGTCAAATTCTGCCATTAACCACCAGTCTGAACAAGTTCCTTAATTTATATGTGCTGCAGTTTCTTCTTCTGTAAAAAGGAGACTAATAGCACTCATCTCTGAAGACTGTAATGGTTAAATATAGGCATTAAGGACAGTACCTGACATTTGGTGTTATTATTATTATTATTACCCAATGTCACATAGCTGGTAAACATGTTTACTGAATTGTGAGTGCTGCAACATGGGATGGGAAGTGAACAGTTCTAAAATACCCAAGAAACCTTATTGACTTGGGGACTGGTTTAGAGTCACAGTAAGTCTGCACCTTGTTGAAATTGCAGAGGTAATCATCTATTTTGTAAGGGAGTACAAAAATGGACAAAATAGTCCTAACCAACAAAAGTTCCATCTGTATGATGGCAGTGGGAAGCCGAGTCAAGATGTTCACGGGTGCCTGGGAGCGAAGGGTGACCAGGCTCCTGGGCCTGGTGCAGAGAGTCACTTTGGCAGCTATGCACTGCTGTTGTGACCGCGGGGCATGTTCTATGCCATGAAGAGGGGACGCGAGGATTGAGCA
Organism: Macroglossus sobrinus; assembly: GCA_004027375.1. Classification (NCBI taxonomy): domain Eukaryota; kingdom Metazoa; phylum Chordata; class Mammalia; order Chiroptera; family Pteropodidae; genus Macroglossus; species Macroglossus sobrinus. Next base: position 12,919 of record PVKZ01001803.1, on the reverse strand, counting down.
TAAAGCACAGGTGGACCAATTTCATGAGGCAAGATTTAAGAAGTTAGCCACAGAAAAAGAAGCCTGGACCTTTGTCAGAAACTTTGGCAGCGCTGATGGTTCAGAAGGGCAGAAAAATAAACATGTATAAGAATCACAGTGAAAGTCAACAAGTGACTCCATGAGCCCCTGGCTGAAGGGGATGAGAACTCAGAGCCATGTGCAAAGCATGTAAAATGGAACACCTAGGCAACACCTTTAGTTGGCAAGAACATGGCCTCGTGTATGGGAGAATACGTAGTTGTCTACACTGGCGGCTGCTGCTCCAGTAACGCGCAGAGGAAAGCACGAGCAGGAATAGGTGTTTACTAGGGGCCTGGCCACCCTTTAAACATAGACATTAGACTTCCTGGGCAACAAATGAACCAAAGAGCAGAAATTCATGTGGCCTGCAAAGCCATCCCACAAGCAAGGGTGCAAAACATCAGTAAGTTGGCTCTATATACGGACAGTATGTCAATGGTATCGCTGGTTGAGTTTGAGGTTGGAAGAAAAACAGATGGAGAACAAGATGTGGGAAAAAGGTGATCAACAAATAGAACTTCTTAGAGCTAGAGAAATTTGCTCAGGGCATGGACATTCAGAGGATGTGTGTTCCTTTGGGGTTTGTAGGCAATGACAGATTAGCAAAAGGAGTTAGGCAAAACGAAGACTGAATGAAGTCATTGTCATTCTGGGGAAAAATGGAGCCAGTGGCCACTTTGTTATCTTACGGGTGTGAAAAATGAACCTACAGGAGGTCCATTGCAGTAGATAGGAAGATACACTTTTAAACAAAATCAGAAAAGCAAAATGGCATCTGTGACACCATATAATAAAACGTGGTTTAATGTGTAATAAGCTCAATGTCCTTTGAGACTTAATTATTTGAGATTTCAGCATTACACTTTATTGGCTTGATACTGTTCTCATAGTTTTATTTCATTCTGGACAAAAATATTAGGACTTTGATTTAATAAGGATGAATAAAACATTGGTTCAGCAGTGTGGTCAAGAAGTCTAGAAGCATTCTGAAAGAGCTCAGTTACCTGCCAATTGTCAGGATGGAGTCTCAGTATCTCCAGGCTGGCAAGTGCCTGTGTGTGCATCAGAGGAGAGCACTGCTCCCTTGCTGGAGGCAGCCCGGTTCAGGGCTGCAGAGAAAGTGGGTGGGTGGGGTCTTCTCTGGCTGGGCACCCTTGTACTAGCTCTGCTTACTGGATTGTTATGGAGGAATATTTACAACATTTAAAGACCAAGATGTGCAAATAAAACTTTAAAAATTTTCTTTGGCTGTTTTGTTAAAAGCTCTATGTAAAAACAAATGTTTGACATGAAAAAAAGTCTTATACTTTGCTTTGTTATCTCAAAATGGGAAGTACCTTTGATAACATTAACTTCTTTAACTTCCTTAATTCATTTGTGTATTTATTCAACAATAATTTTTGAGGACCACCTGTGTGCCAGGCATAGGGCTAGCCCTTGAGGCTAAAAGAACAAGCAGCATCTTAGCCTTAATGAACTGACCTCTTTTGCCTTAGGTTACTGACCTTTGACATCTCATGGTTTAGGGCTGACCATGTTTATTTCTTGCACTTCAGAAACTCATCTTGCACTTGCAATGTTGACTTTAGTAAAAATGCAAGGCATCCCCTTGGATATAACAGAACATACTTGCTTCAGGGAGTTGTTTAATGTGGCAAGAAATGAGATCAGTTCTTAAGGTTAGCCAGTTAGGACATAAGATAAGTTGAAAATTTGTTTTTGTTGTCTTGTGGAGGTTGATTTTATGTGTCAACTTGGGTAGGCTATGGTGCCCAGTTGTTTGGCCAAACTCCAGTCTAAGTGCTGCTGTGAAGATATCTTTTAGATGTGATTAACATTTAGTCAGTAGCATTTGAGTAAAATAGAGATAATATGGGTGGGCCTCATCTAATCAATTGAAGGCTTTTGGAGCAAACACTCAAGTTTAGAAATTCTATATTGTGGTCTTGAGGACAATTGTTTCTTCTCTGCTGCCCTGCCTTAGATATTTTGGACTCAAGACTACAACATCAACTCTTACCTGAATTTCCATTCCACTGTCCTGCCCTATAGATTTTGAATTTCTCAGTCCCTATAGTTGCAGGGGCCAGTTCCTCACAATTTCTGTTTCTCTGTCTCTCTCTCTCCTATTGGTTCTATTTCTCTGCAGAATCTGACTAATACAGTGTCTTTTTTTAGAACAAATTTATTAAAAACAAATAAAATACTTTGGGAAATATTAGAGGATAATAGCCTCTTCCCTTTGTGAATATAGAAGTTTGAGCATTAATTGGACTTCGGAATCCATAGCACTAAATTCCAATAAGTCTGGAAATTAAGATCTGATTTTGCAAATGCTGTCAGTGTGCAACTGTCTCATGGGGCTGCTGTTGGAGACCTGATTGTTCACCTTCAACCTCAGCGGCTGTGTATAGTCTCCTGTCACAAAACTTTTAACTTTCACAGCACTAGTGCCTAAACCCTTGACAAGGACAGACTTAGCCTGTTTGGCTCTGGTAATTCTACAGCATCTCATCTTTTAAAAGAAAGTCAGAGGAAAACATAACCTGGCTTTATCAGTGTAAGTCCTTTTTGTGTCATTGCTGTCCTTTCTCATATGACCACTAGCTCTATTCTCAGTCACATTTATTCCCATTGTTTTATTGGATATCTTGGTCTGCTTGGGCTTATATAACAAAATACCATAGACTGGGTGGCATAAACCACAGACATTTATTTTCTCAGTTCTGTAGGCTGGAAGTCCAAGATCAGAGTGCCAGTGTGGTTGGGTTCTGGTAAACGCTCTCTTCCTGGATTGCAGATGGCTTCCTTCTTACTGTCCTCACATGGCCTTTCTTTGGTGTGTGCGTGTGGAGAGAGAGTGAGCTCTACTGTCTTCTCTTTTTCTTAAAAAGGCAGTAATCCCATCTTGGGGCTCCACCTTCATGAACTCATCTAAACCTAATTACTTCCAAAGGCCCTATCTCCAAATACCATCATATTGGGGGTTAGGGCTTCAACATGTGAATTCTGAAGGGACAAAACATTCAGTGTATACCATCAGATATAAAGAAAAGATGAAGTTTAGACAAAAAATTTTCCTTTTTAAAACTAAGCATACACATGCCTTATTAAAACAAGAGATGTAAAGCTTGGTTGAAATTTATATATGGTTTCTTTGGGGAAAGTGCTGTTTAATTCCAAAAAAAAATTCTAATCTCAGATAAAGTGAACCTTCCCTTGGGCTGAACTCCTGCCAGGCACTATTGTGTGTAGTGAAGACAAAGAATACAAAGAAGTATCACAGTTGTCCTGCACTTTTTCCTAGAGGCCATACAAATGGAGTCTGTATATTAGAAAAATATCAATACATTGGCCAATATCTATGAATTACTGGTGAATACTGAGAACTGTTCTGGTGGTCATGGTGGTAACAGTGTTCTAAATGGGAATCAAGATTGATTCATAGATATTGAGCAGTTTACAATGTGGTTGGGGAAAACATTTACTGTCCCCATCCTTTTCCATATATATGTTTCAGGTCTGTTTTGCTGGTTTTATGCAGAGTCCTTAGGTTCCACCTCATTTAATGTACAGAATGGAGATATGACAAGTAAAAACAAATTGGAGTTTCAAAGAGAAGAGAGTAAGAATAATATTAATGTTTTGGTCTCCTAATATTCCATTGCATATATCATAGGCAGCATATATACTTTTCCATAGGAAATTAGATGAAAGAATTAGAGCAGAGGGTTTATAATTTTGATCACTTCTTTATTATCAGACTCTGAAATAAGCTAATGCTTTTTTTATCAGAAAAAAATGTTCAATTTGTTTAGCTGAAAAGGAATTGCAGTTTAAAAATATTTAGCACCCTCTGCAAAAGCCTTGGTTGAACTGTGAGAGCAGCCACTTCCCTTTCAGATGTCTACATATTTCTTCCTCCCCCTCTGCCATGCCAGTAGCAGGGAACCTCTGAGACCATATTAATACCCATATGTCGGGAATCTACTAAATTCAATCCCTATGTAATGGGCTGACAAGTCTACTGCAGGAGTTGAAGGTTCGGTGAGTAAATTTCTCTCACCTACCATTTCATTGTTAGTATTTTTGAGTTTTCTCTCTGTGGTGCAGGCTGGCTGTTGCTTGTCAAGGACTGAGAGGTTGTTAACACACATTAATATCATCTGAAAAGAAACTGCATATCTAGGTTAGACTGGATTTCAGCAGTTGAATTAGAGGTAGGCCTGAATCTCTAATGTTAGCTAAGAAAAACCTGATGTTCAGCCTGTCCCATTCTGAAGTGTGCACAACTTTCAGAGAATTTAGGTCAGAAGCAGATGTTGTTCGGTACATTTGCAAACACACAGTCTCCTGAAGTCCACTGTTTCATGTTTATGACCTCTTTCCATAAGGGGCTCTTCCTTCCTCCTTTTTTTTTTTTTTTTTTGCTTATACTATTATACTTCTCTTAGCATGGCTGGCATATTGTATTTTAATGCACTTTTATTTTCATTTCATTTAATCAGTCAATCAATCAATTAATTAATTAATTTTATGCCTACAGCACCCAGTCCCCCATCTAAGTACTAACCAGGCCCTACCCCTGCTTAGCTTCCGAGATCAGATGAGATTGGGCTTGTTCAAGGTAGCATGGCTGTAGACTCAATGCATTTTTAATTTTTCAGTTAACTTCAGGAGAAGAAACCTGACTTGTACTTGATCCTAATTTTCCCAAATGCATCAATAACTAATATCCTAATGGGAATGTTACTTCCATTTTTCTTTCATTCTCCAGAAGGGAATGGGTAGTCCTTCCTTTGAGGAAGAACAAAAAAACTTTTTTATTATAGACAATGTAGTACATTATCTTATTTAACAACAACAACAAAAAAACTATGAAGGATGCCTTATTGTCTAGTTTGCATTTGGAGAAACTGAGGTTCAGAAAGGGTAAGTAACTTGCACAGGGTCACAGTGAATCCAACAATGGCAGAATTTATGGTCTGGTTCCAGAAGCCTGTGCCTTTCCTTCTTAAATCTGATTATTAGTTTGAACGGGACAACTGAAGATTTCTGAGGTTTTATTCCATAGGACACTAATTCTTCTGTGAAGTGCTCTACTGTCAAATATGCTTGGTATATTAGGGTTCTCCAGAGAAATAGAACTATTTTTATGTTGAAACATTAAAACTCATTTTATTAATTGGTTGTGATACTTTTATTAAAGACAAATGAAATGCTTTTATGGTATCAGGTGATGAAGCTTACAATCATTTTCTGCAATAATATGGGAAAATCATTATTTTGATTAGGCTCAAAAATCTATATAGCTCTTTAAGCAAGAATTTTACCTAAAACAAGTAAAGTATTTTTTTTGTATGTGTCTTTGTAGTTAAAATATTATATATAAAATATTTCTGATTATTAACATATTATATATAAAATTTTCTGATTATTATTTAGAAATCTAATTATTATAAAGCTTGAGAATGAGGCAAATATACTTGCTTGAGCCTAAGAAGGCCTCTGCCATAAACTAAGTTTATTTCTTGATTCAAAATCCCCAAGATTGGTGGGTTGCTGCAAGCCTAAAATGGCTTTCTACTGGCATGCTTCTAAAAAACAAAATTCCAAACACAAGCTTAATTCATTCTAAAGGAAGAAGGCTCTGGTAGGAAAAGAAAAAATTTGCCTGCTTGATTTTCCTCTAGAATCTCAAGAAACAGGATGGGTTCACTTTAATTTAAGCAAAATTTGTTAGGGCCCAGAAAAATTTTGATTCATGCTATTGATCTATTAACAAGTATTTTATTAGATTGCAAATAAAGAAGGACCAAAGTAGGTCTTCTCACATAGGCAGAAATAATTTCCTTTATGGCTTACATTTAGAATCCTATCACTGTAATTTTAATATCTTTTATTGATGTAATAGAATATAAAGATTTCTTATGTATTACTTTAAATAGCTGATTTCAACCTTTTGTGGATACAGATAGTTAATGAACAGTTATAATCAATTATTCAATAACTCTTAGAGATCCTTAGGCTCAGTTAGTAATAAATAACTGAATAAATATTTAGTAATATTTATTTAACAGCCTTAGTAAGCAAAGAATCTTAGATATTGTTGAGGATAAAAAGTAGAAGACAGGGTTCTTGCCTTTACAGATTTTTCAGTTGGGTAACTATGGAAAAAACTCAAAGAAAAAACAATGAGACTTTAAAATTTTAAACAATTTTAAGGAAACCATGTGCTGGTCTTATTCTTAGTGTGTTAGTGTAAATGAATTTCCAAGTAAGGAACTTTAATTATTTTCAAGTTTATGTAAGGCAAATCCCTCTTTCCTCAACTATCCTTACAAAGTTTTGGGGAGTAAAAACTTTTAGGGGCACTCTTTGATAGAATAATTTTTTGTTCAGCAGAACAACTTTATCTGCAAGTCACCTTTAAAAATGAATAGGTGGCCATGGCCTATAAAGCATAACCTAAGCACCCTGCCATAGGAGGTTGCAGGAGGAACCAGCAACTGATCTAAGACAAGCCCATGTGTGGCCTGGGCAGTGGTCTTTGAGGTGGTCAGGTTTCATGTCCTGCCCAGTAAAAACAATAGTCATCAACTGAGATTAAGAGATACTCTCTCTGAGGAGTTTGAATGTTAAGCATAGTGAAAATCAAAATGCTAGTAGTAAAAGTAGAGGCTAAAAAAGGATGCAGGTATATATTAAACTTGTTCCACCCAAATCTTCAAAGTCAGGTAAGAGAAGTATCTTGGAAATCTCATTCCATTATGAAATTATATTATGAAAATTCTGCTCCAAATCTCATTCCATTAAAAGAGCTAGAGATTTTTAGATTTTATGTCTTTACTTGGTATTTTTTCTTATCCAATCTAAAAAGTCGTCATAGGAGATAATATGACTCTACATTAATGTTTAGTTTCCTCTTCTCTACAGATCTATCTATCTATATATTTCTTCTTCAAAGTCCAAAGAAGTCACTGCTTCTGAGCTACAGTGACAGAATTGAGTAGTTGCAGCAGAGACTTGCATAACATCTTCAATTTTGCCTCTTAGTGCACAAAACCTGAAGTATTTGTTATCTAGCCTTTAGAGAAAAAGTTTGCCAACCAACACCATTGCTAGCTGTAAGTTTCTCTGCCCTGCTCTTTCTGTAGTGTTCCTTTGACTGCTTTGTGTCTTCTGTAAATTTATTGAAATCTATCACTTTATTTATAACTCCTCTTATTCTCTTTGTCATCGTGAGTTTATTTCATTGCTAATATTCTGGAAAGCTAAAAAAATAGCTAAATTATATGTAGCATGTATTATGTCCTGAATTATATATATATATAAAGAGAGAGGGAGAGAGAGAGAGAGAACTACTCTTAGTCCAGTGGGCAAGTACTGTTACTCAATCTACTTTACAGATAAGGACACTGTGGTCAGGGAGGTTAAGTAACTTTTCCAAGATTACCATACAGCTAGGAACTGTTAAGGCAGGATTAAAACAAACCCAGGCAGTCTGGCTTCAGACTCTCACCTACCACACAATACTGCCACTGATTCTTGTGAGAAAGAAGAGGCAACTTGTTTGGTTGGTCCACAATCATGGTCCATAAATTATCAGTGTAGTTTAAAATAAACAAACGAACAAAAAATCTGAGTAGTTTTATTAGTAGGAAAAAAGGAGAAAGAAACATGCCCAAAGTAGAGAAAGGTGGAATTCTGTCCTCAGAAAATGTTAATTTCTTCTGCTTCAACATTTTGCTGTACTTTTCTGTTAAGCAGTATCTCAAGTTATCAACTGATGAACCATAGTAGAAGGGAAGACAGTGGACTATAGGGCTCATGATACCAATTGTTCAAAAACTTTGGCAGTATCTCCATCTTTAAATGCTTTAAGGGTTTCTCGAAGTCTTTGAGAGAGATGGTCTATGAAAATAAAGTTCTTGTACAAATATACTGGAAATGGGGTATACCATATTGCTCTTGTATAGATTTATAATTTCGTAAGCAAAATAAATGCTCTAGAAAACTTTGCATTAAACATTTTTTTGACCATAGTTTTTTTGATCATAGATTTGATCATAGATTTAAAATTTTTATTTTATTTTTTGCCTGTGTAATATCTGTCACCATTCTGAGGATTTAGTTTTCTGTGGAATATACTTTGGCAAATGTTATTTCTCATTTTTACCTATATAGCAAGGTTATGAATTGTGCTTACACTCTAATGTGAAGAAAAAAAATGTCTTTGTGTTATCTACAATGAATCACATCTTTTTCCAAAACTTTTACCTGTGGAGCATTAGGAGAACAGATTGATTAAATGTGTCATATAGGATAAACAAAGACCTATAATGTTGAGTTTTTTGTTTGTTTCTTCTTTGGGACAATTATTTATTCAGTCTCTCAGTTGGTCTTTTCCAGCTCCTGCTTCGTTCCCTAAGGAAGCATCCAGGTATGTCGGGAAAAGGCTTTTTTCGCTCATGCTGTGCCTGGGATGTACGCTCACACTTACCCCTGCTCTCAGGGGCATTGTTTCTTGACTGAGTGGGTACTGCTGGCCCTGTTATAGGCAATAAACAGCTGCTGTCACTTTGTTTTCTTTGCAAGGATCCTTCAGTACTCCCAGCTGACGTGGCCTCACTTTGCTCCTAATTGACTGCTGCCCCAGTGTCTACCAAGTCCCCTCTGTGAGGTCACCATGCTTTGCCCAACAAGCCCTTTGGCAGGCTTACTGTCCCTCAACTACACAAATGCAGGAACTGGGAGGGTTGAGAAAGCTCAACTTTTAAGAAATGTCATTCCTTTTAAAAGTTCTATTTGCAGGTCACTGTTCTTCTCACTGTCTATGGTGGTGATTTTAACCATATTAATTGTTTTAACTGCTGAGCATGCACTCATTTCCCCATATTTATATTCTAGCTAGACCTTGCATCTGGTTGCTCAGAGTCTACACACCAAATCCACCCACCAGCTAGATGGATTCTGCTCTTGCATGTGCCATGTCGTTTCATGGCAGGATGATTCAGCCAGTTTCTTAGTTCAAGTTCTCGTCATTTCTCACATTGGCTATTTCAGTAACTTTGTAAAGAATCTTTCTGCTTTTCCTCCCTCATTCCACAGCAGTTTGTTTCCACATTGCTCTTAGAGCATTCCTTTAAAATTCTTTGGTGCCTCACCCACACACCATTTTGTCCTACCTGACATCTGGTCATTCCCCATAGACTCATTTTCCTCCAGTCAGTCTTTTAACAGTTCTTGGAGTGCTTCCTGCTCTTTCATGCTTTGCTGCTTTTATGCAAATGCCTTCTTCTTTATGGTAACCTTTTCCCCCCTCATCTAATGAGCTAATTCCTACTACGCTTTATGAATTAGTTCCTGCTACCTCCTCCAGGAAGCCATCCCTTAAGAACCCAGCCTGAATAGAACATCCCTTTTTCTATTCTTCACACATACCTTTAATTCACATACTCTTGTGGATCCATCACACATATTTTAATATCTCTCCCTCTTCCTTTCACTTCATTTGGGAGTGGAAACTGCATCATGTTAATTTCTTTCCCTAGCACCTAGATAAGACCAGATACCCAACAAGCTCTCAGTAAATTGTTTTTTAAATAAATGGAGGAGGTCAAATAGAATTAGGAGAGATAAAAGGCCATTGGGTTTGGCTAGTAAAATGTCTCTGCTAACCTTGGAGAGAAGAGGTTCAGTAAATATTTAGCTTTCACAGTCTGGGCACTGAGGTGGTTGCAGGGAAGGCTGCATGCTTAAACACCAGCCTCAACTCTCTCTGCAATGTTTCATAATGGAAAGAAAAGCTGTTAAGAGTGAATTGTGAAGTAATTAGAGTGACAGAAAGATATGAGTGTTTTGAATGAGCATGGCTTTTAGCCACAAAAAAAGCAGGCAAATGCATCTACTTCGATAAAATCCAGAGCAAAACCTTTGTAATCAGTTTGAAAACATCCAAAGCTTGTTTTTCTTTCTAGGGAAAAGTGAAAAACAATTTAGCAGCTGGATACTTCATAATTTGAACAGTACTTAATTTTTCGTTTTTTTGAGTTACATTAAAATGCATTTATAAAGCCATAGTCCATTCCTTCATGACAGATATCCCTACACATGGTGGGGTACCAGGTGAAGCTTGTGACAATGACCCTCACTCTGCCTGATTTCCATGTGGGCCCCCACCCTCCTCCTATTAACATCCCCACTTACTTTTCTAACAGACCTCTAGTGTACCAGCTGCTTTATGTGGACCACATAAGAGGCTGTCAGCAACCAAGTAAATAATATCAGCCAGAATGTGAAGGCCCTAGTCAGGCTACATCCTGGTGATCAGGAGGCAAAAGATAATAATAAATAACTTTCCATTCCCAGCCACTCAGGACAGGAGGCTGGTCAGGGCTGCTGGAGACCTTGAAAGTGTTTGGGAAGTATATAGAGCAGGTCAAGGATGTACTTAACCCAGCAAGGGGTATTTCAAAAGTTGTACTCACAACTAGACTTGGAATCCCTAAACTGCAGTAACCAGAGATGGCTTGAATTAATATTGTGTGAGGGCAATGGGTTGCAGTTCTCTAGAGAAACAGAACCTAGAGGACACACACACATGCACGCACATATACATTCATACATATAGAGTGAGAAGTTTATTTTAAGGAACTGGCTCACACAATTGTGGGGCTAGTAAGTATGAAATTTTGGACAGGTTGGCAGGCTGAAGACTCAAGAAAGAGTTGATGTTTCAGTCTTGAGTTTAAATTCCACAGGGCAGCAGGCTTGAAACTCAGCAGGCTTTTTATGTTGCAGTCTTGTAGTAGAATTCTTTCTTTAAGAAACTTATTCTTGCTCTTAAGACCTTCAGCTGATTAGATGAGGTTCACCATGTAATCTGCTTTAATCAAAGTCTACTGATTGGAAATATTAATCACATCTAGAACATGCTTTTACAGCAGTATCTAAGTCTAGTTGCTTGACCAAACAACTGGGCATCATTGCCTATCAAAATTGACACTTAGATTTACCAACATAAGGACCGAAGGAGGTACAGTGAGAGCTCAACTCAGGAGAGAGAACTAGGGCAGGGGCCCGGGAATAGCCATACACAAACATAAAGTTTTTGATTGGAAGTGAACAGTTGGTCAGAGCTAGGAAACCATAAGATACAAGTTGCTCTAATGGTGAGCTTGGCCCCACCTTGCCTCTTCTGACTTAGCTTTGCCCACTGAGTGATGCTGCTCAAAACTCCTGAGTTTCCCATTGCAGGCCTTGCTCAAATGGGCAGAAGCTAAGATTTTGTTTTCCTTGTTTCTTCAGCAAAATGTACTTGTTCCAAAGGTCTCATTTTCATCAGCATGCCTAACATAGCCAAGTTTTAGTACTCTATAATACATAACAGCGAGTTCCAACCTTTTGTTAATAAAAGTAAAAATAAAAATCAATTATAAGCTTCTCTGATAGAAGGCAGATGGCAAAACTCATGCGTGGGTCCAGGTTTTTCTGCAGTCCCTCTTTTTGCTTGAAAGGTATCTTCTACACTATACTTTGACGTATCGTTATTGTCCTTTCCTTCAGTGACACATTTTCTTTTTGTACTATACTAGCTATTAACCTGTTTTTTTTGTATTGAATTATTATTATTGCTATTATTATTATTATTATTATTATTAATTTTATTATGGTGATATTGGTTGACAAAATCCAGTAAGTTTCAATTTAATAGTAAGTCATATTTATATTGCATGTGTGTTCACTATCCATAGTTAGATTTCTTTCTGTCACCATATATTTGACCTCTTTTACCTGTTTCAACTCCCACCCTACCCTATTGTTTCTTAACTTGTGCTCATTCTTTTGTACTTGGTTCTGTGATGTCAGGCTAAGAATCTGCAAACTAAATTTGCAGCTTCTTGCAGCTCCAGCAGGAGCAACTGGCAGGAGACTGGAAAACAGGAGAAAGAGACACTCATCTTGTTCCCAAGTCCTGTGAGCATTCTTCCAACAGGAAAAGCTACATACAGGAGCAGCAGACAGCTCCAGCTCCAGTATTTTTTGATATGCTGAGCAGTAGCTGCAAGGCATCCCCTTAGATATCTAAGCACCAGATGTGCAGTGCCTTTTCAGAGTGCTGGAAAATAGCCCCCAAGGAGCTTCAATCCAGAGCTCTGAGTGCCACTGGGTAGGATGCGTGATCCCTCAAAAGTCCAAGAATTAGATAGATAGTGCCCTTTCAGATATCTGAGCACCAGTTCACAAAGCTCTCTCAGGAATTTAAGATCGGATGAGCAATGCCTTCCTTAGAGGTCTGAGAGCCAGCTATTGTAGTCAAGAGTCTAAGCACAGGATTGCAGTGTCCCCTCAGAGGTCCGAGTGCCAGCCCTGAGGGGCTCACCCTTGCTTAGAGGTGTGTGTACCAGCTGGAAACATTCCTTTATTGGTCAGAACCAGTCCCATGGTGGCACCTTTTCTAAGCTGTTAGGATCTGGTAACACCTATCTTTACCTTTTTTGTTCTCCAAGGCCTAGGGGTGGTGGCTTCCTCCTAAGAGTTATCTCAAAGTCCAACTTTTGTTTAATTAGCTTTCCAAAATCTTTCAAACTAATTGCCTGCATTAAACTGTGTATTTGAAATTAACTAATCTTGCTTCTTTTTACAGCCTGTGCTTTGAATCATGCATAAATCTTAACTTTCCCAAAGCCTAGGTAGTGGGTACCCATTCTAGGATTGCTGTCTTCAGGGTAGGTTGATATTGTGAAAGTCCAGTAGAGAAAGGTTAGAGATTGGTGTTTTTGTTTAATGTTCTTTTGAAGTTGAAGACAGAAACAATAATTTTGAGCTTTAAGAACTTGAATTTTGGTGTCTC
>PVKZ01001802.1:0-316837 GCA_004027375.1 Macroglossus sobrinus | reverse complement strand
AGTTTAGTTTAGTTTAGTTTAGTTTAGTTTAGTTTAGTTTAGTAGCAACTAAGGAGGATTCTATTCAGCTTGAGCTTAAAAATAAAATACATTTTATATAAAAATTTTGTCTTTATATTTCGAATTTGTCTTTATATGTTTTGGAAAAATGTTTTTGTACTCAGTGGGACTTCTGGTAAAATAAAATGTGAGAAAACTGATTCCAAACTTAAGGAATAATTCAATTTTATTTGATGTCTGGAGGAGAGGGACACTTTTCTAGATCTGGAAAGAAAAGAAGGTTTCATGGTTGTTAGGACAGTTTGCCAAAACCAGACAATAAGTTTGCTTAATGTTTATGTTTGCCTAATACAGTTCACAGAATAGTCTAGTTTATAAAATTTGTACCCAGATCTCTTATAGGTCATTAAAGACAAATTATTTCAGAGACAGAAATTCAGAAGGGCTTGGCTGGGTAGTTCTCACTCAGTATTTCTCACATAATTCTAGTCAGATGCCCACTGGGGCTGGATATCCAGGATGGGTCAGCACATGGCTGGCAGCCGAGGCTACCTGTTGGTTGACAAGAGTGTCTGGTCTGCACCTGGCCTCTCCAGCAGGGCTATCTTAGAGTAGTAGTCAGACTTCTTACATGGCAGCTGGCTTCCCCCAGAGCAAACATCCCAACAGAGCCAGGTGAAAACTGTACTGCCATCTGCACCCCATCCTCAGAAGTCACGTGTTGACTACTGACTGCAATAGTCACAGTCCCACTCACACTCCAGGGGAGGAGGCAGAGACCCCACTCTTGATAGGAGGAGCGTCAGATCATTTGCAGCCATTAAAGAAAAACAAAAAACAAGCAGATTGCCACAGATCTATTCAGCCAGCCTTAAGATCTCTCCGAACACCTTTCTAGGGATTCTTTTCTAGTTCACGTCGAACTATGTTAGCATTCTCTTACCCACTTAGTGGTCTTCTCCAGCTTCTGCCCAGCACCTCTTTGTTGTATTTTTCTTTCTTTCCATCTATTTGGACAAATCATCTTCGGTATCGTCTCCTCTTTTTAAACTCTTTCTAGCTGATTTGTTTCTAATCAGTTAATGTATTTCTAACATGCAGGTAGAGTGTCATAAATTTTTTATTTTTTATTTTTACATTTATCATAAATCAGACATTTTAATATAATAGCTCACTTTTTGAAATATCTTTCATTTGATTATATTCACTTGAATTTTATAATATACCTCATTTCAGTGAAGAGTCTGTGTTTTTCACCTTAACAGCAACTAATTGCCCTTCTACTTCCAACAATACAATGAAATTCCTTCAGGATAAAATACTATGGACAGTCCTTAGGAAGCCCATTGTAATGCGTTGGACTCACGTTAGAAAAAGAAAGCCAAGGGGAGCCAGTCAAATGCCTGAGAAATTGTGTTCTAATATTTTCAAGCAATTACCAACAATACGCCTCATAAAAACAGATTCTTCCCCACTTTAAAAACTGGATAATTGACAATAATCTTCAGATAGATGATTACAGTCTTCCTACAATGACCTTAAATTTTTCTTTTCTGTCTTCCTGGGTCAACCTGAGTTTTGCTCACTTTAGCTGCTTAATAGTGAGTGACAGGATGATAATAAGATTGGCAGGATGATTCTCACCTACTTCCCCTACTTGGGTGAGGATGCAAGAGTGGTTTTTTCTTTTTAGGAGGAAGTTCTGAAGATGGGTGGTATCACTGAAGAGCAAATGTCAAAGTATATATAACCTGAGCATTTTATACTGAGAGAGTGTGGACTTTGATTTGCAAACTATTTAAACTTATCAGGAGGAAAAGGAAATGGTAAACTTAGAAAGAATAGCATGTCATTGAGCTGGCAATATGGTTATTCAATAAACTATGAATACTTTCTTTAAAAGGAAATGTAGTTTTTATAAAACAACGGCTTATTAAGATTTACAAATATAATATGGTTTCTATATTACAATGGCATTTTTATGGCTTTTCATGGTGATTTTGTGTTAATGTTTTATATGCAGTTTTGTCTTATAGGAATAGTGTAACAAGATGATGATAATGTGCTCTGTGTACAGATGAATAAGTGACCAGAGCTAGCCTCGTGGGATGGCAGTTCTGCCCAAAGGTATTGGTTATATTGTTTGTAATTTATTTGAAAACACTTTCATGTAGACACTGTAAAATCTTCATTAGTTGATTTTTATCTCTACTTTAGAGGCAATAAGTTAATGTTTGAAGTACTCTAATTAGAAATTAGACAGCAAAAGGATGGTTAGTTAGCATTTGAAAGTTCTAAATAAAGTCTACACTCCAGAGACAGCTGTTAGTAGAGGGACTTCAGTATTCCTTATTTCTGATCTACACTAGAGACTTCGTTTAATATGTTGGATGTTACATAGAATTTGGTTGCTGATGAAATTAGTGGTCTTCAAATGTGTGGATTTTCTAGAAACATTTTTGGGCACTTTTACCTCTATATAAACAGTGAAAGGAATCTAGCATGGCCAATATGTTTTCTCTAAGATTTTGGTTGCAGACTTGCCTTGTGCTCAGATGCTGACTGGAGAATTTTTGTGACCATGCTTAGCCTTGGCTGCTGAATCTGCTGCTAGAATATTATCACATTTACTTTGAGTGAACTTTTTATGAAAGATGCTATTTCAGTACTCAAATGATAGAAAGCTGGGACTTCACTGAGTTTATGGAATAGGATGCATGATTCTGTTTGTGTTTATGTTGTTAAAGTAACTTTCCAGGCAAATTAATGGCAAGCATATATCAAAAGTATTTTTCAAACTTGCTGTCAAGAAAAAGGCTTATGAGCACGTTAACTTAAATGTTTCTACTTAATACATATTCTGTAGGAAAAAATAGTTTAGATAATTACTATTAGATCATACTTTTTCTTTTTTAAATAAAAGAATGTTTAGATAAAGATCATTGGATACCCTGGGAGATGGCCATAGGTTGCTAAACAACTCCTGAGATCTATAGTCAGTTGGTGGATTTGTTAGTTAAGGTCTTCGTAGAAAGCAAATAACTCATTCAAAAGAATAAGGTGAACATAGTTAAATAGAGACTGCCTGTTATGGTGGGTGTGGGGTTTGGGATGCTAATAAGGGGTAGTGGTCCTCAGAGCTAGCAACACTACTCCTAGGCCTGAAAAGGCAAGGGAAGGGAGCTGGTACTAGACCTGAAGAATAAGCTACATAGAAGGTGTGCTCTGCCAGAAGCAGAGGCCTCTGGTGGAGAGGTAGAGCCCATCCATGGCGTCTACAGGGAGAGAACCAGGCCATATACCCAGCCTCACTTTCCTCCTGCCTTTGCCCTCTGGTCTCCTGCTGGTGTTTCTCACTGGTCAACCCAACCCAAGCTGGAAGGCCAGAGAGCCCAGGAATGCGTTCTGTATAGGTCAGCTTCTAAGGTTCAGAAGCGGTTGGAAAGGTATGGAATAAAGTTTAGGGGCAAACAGAGGATCCAGCACAGTAAATTTTCTAGAAAGAACTCTTGGAGCTCATTGAAATCTATCAGAAAATAGCTTCCTTGATTTAGCAGAAATGGTAATTACCTCTCCAAAGGAACTGCTAATCACCAGACCACAAAGTTCAGCCTGAGTTCATGGACAATTTTTTTCTCAGTGTGTGTAGCAGGAATTGGCATGACTTAACTTTTATTATCAATCAGCACCTGGTAGGAGGCTTACTGCTTCATCTGCCTCTAAGTAATGGTGGCTGTTAGGAAGAGATTATCTTCTTGATACCTCATACCAGTGAAGGGTTAGATTGGATTAGGTAAGCTTCCTATATCTCTGTATTCCACCCTCTGTTCTTTTCCCTCATTGCACATGTTGCTATCGATTATTATATATTTACTAGTTTGTTGATTTATTGCCTCTGTCATCCCACTCAGAGACTGTAATCCAGGAGGGCCAAGGGATATGTCTCTACACTGTCTACCATGATGCCAGGCACATAGTAGGTGCTCAATAATTATTTATTAGATGAACAAATGAATAGATACTCTGGTTGTGTGCCAGCAGAGCAGCATTACTGAAGTGGAGAGAGTATGCATTCTGGAATAAGGAAAAATTAGGTTTGAATCTTGTCGTTCATTAGGAGTAGAGAGGCCTTAGTGAATTTCTTAATCTTTCAAAGATGTAATTTCCTCTTCTATAAAATATGATGATTTTAAAATGTACTCACTTCATTATTAAAGTTTGATATACTGTTAAGTGCCTACAGGGCTGGAAGGAAGACAGTTGGGAAATGGTGTGAGACTCACTTTTGGCCTCATCAACCTGTTGTTAGGATTTATAATAGAATGTTTAGAGCAAGGGAGGACTCCTTTCAAATGAGTTGTGTTCATTTAAAAAAATAATAATTTTCCTGAAGGAACATTCCGGGGTGTAGCATACAATACAAAGGCTTTATCTTTTTGAGAGTTATTGAAATTTCTCTTTTAAATGCTCATTGGTCACTGATGGTGAGTACAATCTGATGGAAATACATTTAGCCAAGACTGAAGCCTTTAGTATTTATGACAGGAATTGGCATGGGGTATAGGCAATAGAAATGTCCCTAAAAATATGTAGGCACATTTTTATTAATTACAATGCATTTTAAATGCAGTGGAATTCATCCTGTGATGAATTCTCTTCTAAGGCTAAGAATGACTCCAATATTATTTTTTTAAATTCAATTCCTTAAGTAATATAGATACAAGAAAATCCATATGCTGATGCTATTGTCTTGACTGGCTTTCCAAGTACTTCTCAACAATGCACCCTGCCCCTATTTTCAAAACAGCCCTTAAAATAATTAAAAAACCACACAAATTGACTGACTATAGAAAAAATAAGAATTACAGATAGAAAAAAAAATTAAAAAATGTAAAAGTCACTCAGAATCTAATTTTTTGAGAGCTAATTTGCACTTACCTCTTCCTTTACAGACTTTACTAAGAAAATTCTTCATCGGAGCTACTTTCTCCTCCCTGGAGTATGAGCAGGGTTTCACCAGTTTCAGTGAGTATTTTAAAAATGAATTCCTTTTATAAATTTTTCCCCTTTCTCACTTTTAAAACCTGTTAAAAACCAGTTATTGTCTCTTCAACATTGATTTTACCTCCTCTACAATAAGTAACAATTACATTATTTAGGTGGGATTGACCCAATCTCTCAATTTTAGGGATGGGTCAATCCATTTCCGTTTGCTGAAGTGATTGGTTCAAAAACCTAGGCCTTGGGGGGCTGGGAGAATAGGGCAAAAGGTTAACTAAGTACAAATTAGTAGTTGAAAGATGGTCATGGGGATGGGGAGCAGAGCATAGAGAATGTAGTAAGCATTAATATATTGGCTAGGTAGAAAACCAGAGGAGAGAAAGGAGCAATTAGGGGGATCATTTTATAAGCTAAGTAAATGTTTAACCAATGTACTGTACACTTGGAAACTAATTAAAATAAATAATTTTTTTTAAAAAAGAACCTAGGCCTATAAAAATCAGTATGTTCTGTTCCTTTAGCCACAGGGATTGACTCACAGGTGATCCAATCAACTGATAACTTAAAACTTTTGCTGGGAATTCAGAGATACAAAATTTCTCTCTTGGATGTAGATGTAGATATGACATCTGGAACTTCTATAGCCATTTAGCCTCCATTAAGAAAGCCAGCCCCAAATCTAATCTTTTTAACTCAATGATCACAATTACAGTTGTGTCCATTCTGCTAATCAGCCCGTCTACTGAGGTTTTTAATAAACCAACAGTTATATTGATGTCAAGAGTATAAACTTTATAGAGTCAGACTGCCTTGATTTGAAGTTTGACTCTGCCCCAAAACATTTGTGTGAATATCGATAGTTACTTGGTTCTCTTGACCTCAGATTCCATGTTTGTGATCTAAAAATCATGGAAAACATTTTATACAATGCCAGCACATAGTAAGCATGAGATAAATGTTTAGCACAATTATTAAGGTTGTTTTCAATCTGACTTAGAGTTAATCTGATCAATAAATCCTTGCTCACATGCTAACAGACATAGGTTACGTATTGGTTTTTCTTCTTCTTAATCAACTTATGTGCATTTTAACAAAGATCTTTTAAAGAAAACATAATTGGGTTGGAAGCCAAAAAATGGCTCTAGTGGTTGAAAGCCTAGGCTATCATAGGTGATAGTTGCTTGTGTCCCCATTCCCACTCCCACTTCCTTGTTCTTTGCTTAGTCTCTGTCACTGAAGGTGTTCATTACTCATACAATTCATCTTTGTTAATAAAAATCTAATTTATTTACAGTTATTGGTCATATGGATGCTTTAGGGATTAAATCTTTATAATACCAATTTCATGCCAGTGATTGGTTTAGAAATGGGTGTATAAAACAATTCTAATAGATAAAATATGAGGAAGAACTTTTTATGCAGGGCTTCTGGAAAAAAAAAAACTTTCTCTCTTAAATGGCAAGTAAAGATGAAACATTGTCTTCTAGCCTTTGAGTGCTGATATGTGAAGAAGTGATGCTTGAGGTTGCTACAGCCATCTATCATAACGCGTCAAGCTTGAGATCAGAGTAACATTCTGAGGAGAAAGGAACCTGGTTCTTGGTGACTTTATTGAACAACTGAAAATCAGCCTGCTTCAGGCCTTCTTGCTGTAAAATAGATTAATTCCCTTTATTGTTTAAGCCATTTAGAGTTGAGTTTTCTGTTATTTCCATAAAATAAAATTCTGAATTGTTTAACTACCAGATATGAATAACCTATTTTATTCTTTTAGATTTTTTTTTTAAATTTGGAGAGAAGCAGACTGTGGAAAAACATGAACTGCTCCACTTATTTTGTACACAAAAAGTTATTGGAGTTTCTTTTGGCAATTCACTGTTTTCATAGTTCCTGGAATAAAATCAATGATTATTAGGCTTAAAGAAAAAGC
Organism: Macroglossus sobrinus; assembly: GCA_004027375.1. Taxonomy (NCBI): domain Eukaryota; kingdom Metazoa; phylum Chordata; class Mammalia; order Chiroptera; family Pteropodidae; genus Macroglossus; species Macroglossus sobrinus. The sequence continues at coordinate 309,906 of PVKZ01001802.1, read as the reverse complement.
AAAACCTTTTATTTCTGTTAGATGTGAAGACTTGGGCACCACAAAGAAAACTATGGATATCTGTTGGGACATTTTACTTTATCAGTATAGTTTTTAAAAGTCTGAATACTCTTAAATACTGGTTGTCTTCTGAAGTGTGCTCCTTAGAGAGGTGTTAAACTGTTGGGAAATATACAATTCAGACAGAAATTCTTTACTTAGGGTTCAGAGAGGGAAACTTGGACCTGTAACTTCTGGCAAATTTGATAGAGATAGAAAGAATTGATGCTATGTCTGGACCATATTATGATGAAGGAAATAAATATATAAACTTATTTGGTTTTTGATGGAAAAAGATCATGTGGTATTTATTTAAAGATAGGTCAATCAATCCCTCTCCCAGACTAAATAAGAAAGAGATTAATTAAAATCTTAATGAGACATAAAATTGGGCATTGGTGATATTGCCTGCAACCATTGTAGATTGACAAATAATGCAGCCAGTCCATTTACCCTATTGAAATGAGTCTTGGGGAGGTAATGTGTCTGATTTCTAGTCTGGGGATCAAATCATTACTCCTTAGTTTCTGCTGACAGGCTGATTTCCTTACTCACTGGGTAAACCAGGTACATTTCATCCTTCTTTGGTTCTATCTATGGAATTATAATATGACATTAGTCTAGGTATAGCAGGTTTAAGTCCAACATTATGTTAAAGAGAAAAAAAAAAAAACAACTCCAGGAACCTAGGATGCAAGAAGACCTGGTCCTGCTAACAGCAGTGCTCCTTTTATAACCACTGAAAGAGAATGGTCCCTTTTGAAGGAAGCAAATATTATCGCTACCTGCTCTCTCTAGATGTCAGCCATCTTTATAGTTACATGACTTCTTTTCCTAACTGGTTGAGCTCTTTGAGGGCAAGGCCCTTCCTTCATGAATTTCCCCTTCCAAGCATGGTGCTCTGCATACAGTAGGTATTTGATAAATCCTAGTTGGCTGACTATTGAGGTTCTCCTGTTGTCCAGTCAACATTTTGAAAGGTTGGGTTCATTATTAGTGAGGCTCTAGATAAAGATCATTGGGGATTAACAGATTATACTGCTACTATCTGACATCCTGTTTGCCAGCGTCAGAAAGAAGGTGGGCCTCCCACTTAGATAAGGGCAGTTCCTGAGAAGGAGGTCCTGGGTTAAGTCAAACAAGTCACAGCAGTAGGTAGTGAGTCTGAATGGTGCTGTGCAGAAGGAAGAGACAGAGTGGCAGGTAGGAGACCAGGAGCTGGAGGAGTGAATTAGCCAGTGGAGTTCACATTCTTCTCTTATTTTCATTCCCATGCTGGTCTGACAGCTGAACACGGTGAGGCTGGCATTGCCAATCCATAAATTCCTATACTAAATGTTAACAAAGCTTCTTTTATTCTTAAAAAAATTAGGTAAGAAACACAAATACAAATTCTACTTCATGCACCACTCTTTTTTGCACTTCCTCCTTTGAAGACTACTTGTCTACACATGGATAAACAAGACAGACATAGTCTCTTCCCTGGGGGAGTATTAATAACAAAAAAGGCCATTACAACCATATAATACCCATATTCCAATATAGAACTCTATACTTAATGTTAAAACAAGTGACTATTAACTGATAGTAACATTTTTGTATAATTAAACAGATGAGAATATTTCTCAGCCATTGTAGCAGACTATTGTTGCTTCTGCCACCCAGCATTTGTTTCTTCTTTTCCTTGGAAGGACATTTTGAGTTTTTCTTAGGGCACTATCTTCTCTTCCCCCTCTACTTTCAATCCATAGGGTTTGGTTTTCTTCTTACCATTTCCCTACCCATATCTAGGGATGGGAAAATAATCTAGATCTCAGCAATATTGTTTTTTAATCCCTGACCAGAGAGTATGGTCCAGAAGTCATCATGTGACCCAAGCTAGACCAATCAGAGGCAATCCTGGGAGTTATTATTTTTTTTTCCCCCATAATAACCTGGAAAGAGAAGTTCTCTGTTTTGCATACCTGGAATCAAATATTCAAGAGGCAACATCAGAGAGACTCAGTTTTAATAATGTTTGAGCCTCTGAATTTTTTGGAGACCAGTTCTACCACTATACCTTCCATTTACATGGGCCAATAGCTTTTTGGCTTTTTTCTTAAGCCAGTTTGAAGTTGGCTTTTCCTCAATTAACAACCCAAATTTGGTATCTAATTTACTAAGTTGCAGGTACTTTCAAGCTAAGCTAACCTTCGTTTGTGTGATGTTTGAAGAGTACTCAACTTTCTAATATCCTGAATTTTTCTTGGATTTATACTTTACCTACTATTTGTCTTTTATCCTTAAGCTTTTACCAATGATAATGGATTCTGGGTACTATTATCCTTTTTTTTTTTTTCTATTGTGATTTTAATTAACCTAGCACAGTTTTTCCTCAGGCTGCTTTGGAACCACATGAGATGCCCATTGAAAATGTAGGTGTCTGGGCCACATGTCATGAAGGCCTGACAATCAGCATTTTTAAAATAATTTCTCGTGATTCTATTATGCACTAAAGTTTGAAAATCAGAGTCCTAGTACTAGACCTTCATTTTTTATTGCTTCCTGCTCTTCTCCCAAACCCTTAGGTCACCCTGCCCTTGATCAGTTTCTTTTTCGATCTATGAATAGAAAATGAATGAGAAACAGTAGAGCAACATGGACTTGCCATTGTCAGTGTAACCCTAAGTTTACCCTGACACTCACTTAGCTGGGAAGTTTTCTCAGGTGAACCATCACAAAACCCAGCTCTTTGCCCTTTGGAAATCTGAACTTATATGTTTGAACAAAGTACACTGATGTATACTCTTCTATATTTTCTGCAGCTGTAGTTTTTGAAAGGGACACAGAATTTCTAAAACTCAGCCTGAATCAGACATTAAAAAACATAAACTTAAGCAGAACAGAACAAGATATTTAAAGGTTTTCCTTCTTCTTCCCCTTCTATGAGCGGTCTGAGGCTTCCTGCCCCACCTTTAAAGGAAAGGGAAGCCCATTTATCTTATAGGCTTTTATGGGAGTGCCATATAAGGATCTTCCAACAAAGATATCCAATGACTTCCTCAAATCAGTTGATGACTGATACATGAGGCTGAAGGAAAAGTTATGGGATAGGCGCAGAAACCAACTTTGAACTGTTAGCCTTTCCCATGACCTGTGCCCCCAAAATAGTAGCTCCCTGCCAGCAACCATCTGCAGCCTTGATCTGACCCTGCCCCAAACATTTGGCATGTGGAAGCTGGCCAACAGTCACAGAGCAAGCGGATAAATTTCCCAGTTGTTACAGACTTCTCTTGGACTTCCACATATTCTAGCAGTAATTGTTGTTTTAAAACACACCATCAAATTCAAGAAGGTACCAATAATAACTGTCATCACAGGCTGGGCAGTATTTCCAAAGCATCAGATACTGAATGCTGCTCCTTCAGGAAAAGCAGGAAGCAGGGTGGCAGTGGGGGGCCTGGTGTGGGTACTGTTCTCACCCTGGCAGCCAGGCCTATCTCACTCCAAACCACAGGACTGGTTCACTGCAGGTCAGGAAGATGTGGGTATGGGCAGAGTGTGCGAGGAAAGAAATCTCACCTTTTACATCAGCTTTTCTTAACCTTCCTCTGCCTTAAAGGTCCTGCTGCTCATCTCACTCACAGTGTCTCTCTCTACCCCACCCCCTTTCAGGCCTCATGTAGAAACTTTTGAGTTGCCTCCCTTGACATCATTAATTCTCCCTCTGCCCTTCTTTCCCTAAATCTTCTAATACAAGTGAGTGCTTAAGACTGCATCTGCATTGAGATGTCTAAAAAAATATGTATATTTAACTTAATGAGGAAAATGATATGTGAGATCTTCCATTTGAAAAGAGAAATTAAGAGAGACAATGAGGTTTATTTAGGCAATTCTTCCTTAAGAAGATCCAGACAGAAGTCAGACCATTTTATGCTGAAAAGCATAATACTAATGTATTCTCAGCACTTCAGGGAAGTTCACAGAAAACCCCCTAACTATCATATACAGCATATTCCCTATCAAAAGGATTGAAGTGAGGACAATAAGGGATGGGAAACCAGGGAGTCCACGGGTCAGGTAAGGTAGAGGGAGTTCTGTAGTTAGATGTGATAACACTTTCTTTTCTTTTGGGAAGGACCTCGGCAAGGAGGGAGGCTTGGGTAGTCCAGGAGATTAATGTTTATACCCAGGAATAAATATCGAGTGTCCCATATGTGCCATGTGTGGTATTGGATGGGTAGGCTACAAGGATGAGCAAATAGATGTGCTTCCTGCCTTCATGGAGCTGCCTCTGGGAAGGTTAATGCTAGTAATTAATTATTCATCAAGTAAATGTGCAAATGGAGCAATGAAAAATGCTACTAAGGAGAATCTACTGTGCTATAAGAGGCAATTTGAGAGAGGATTTGACCTCTTCTGAGGGGTCAGGAAAAGCTTCCCTGAAAAAGTGACAATGCAGATGAGATCTGAATGATGAGGAAGAATTAAGTTGATAAAGAAGGAAAGACAGGAAATAAGCTGGAGGGTGGGGTCTGGTAGGCTGAAAGCACTGGAGTAAGGACCGTGGATTAGAGTAGAGAGAATAAAGGGGACAAAGAGAGAAGCTTTTCAATTTGTGTTGGAAGAGATTCTTCTGGCTACAGTGTCAGTATGGTAGTGGGGGAAGGAGTAGATTCAAGGTAGGCAGAGCAGGCAGGAAGGTCTTTAGTAGTGTAGGCAAGAAATGAAATTAGCTCAGGTTAAGTTGGTAGTAGTGGTAGGAAAAGAGTTTTAAGAGGCAAAATCAATAGAGCTCGGTGTGTGTGCCCCCTTATCACCTTCAAGCTTCCTCAAGTGTAAATCTAACAGGAGCCTCCAGGTAGCATGACCGTTGGTGCATAAAAGAGCAAGTCAAAGCTAAATTACAGTTATCTGAATAAAAAGCACTGGTGCTTGATCCCAGGGACCATTTTTCAGTCCTCCAGTATCTTCACCATGAGCAGACACTGCAAATGAAGTGTGAGGGAAGGAAGCAGGCACCCATGTTATTTTTAGTAAGCTATAGGAAATAGCCAACATTCTAATTTGAATCCTTCTCATTAAAACCCAGAGCCTAACCCCACATAATTCTTGTCTCTAATGTCTACAAACACCTCTTTTTCCGAGTAATTGACAATAGGCCTCCAAGGAAGTCTTCTCAGCATCTCTGCAAAAATTTAGGAAACATCAGGTTTGACACCATCATCATCTTTGCCAAGACAGCAAAAATCCCAGCCGGCAGAACTTGGCGTGTGATGAAACAAAACAGTGAGGACAGCATGGAATGACTGATCAGTTCAGGATATCTTCTAGCAAGAGTTTCCAGTGCTGGAGTTTTCCACTGTCTTTGAAGCAGGAGCAGTATGGAATGACTACTTTGGGGACAAACCACAGTGATGTATGTTGGTTTCCTCCTCTTTCTTTTCTACCTTTCCTTTCTGTCCTCAAGTGGTTCTTGGAGTTACAATTACTTTTTAACATTTTCAATTAACAACAAAAACTTTAAAAAAATTATTAAGTTGAAATTGCATGGAATGGTCAGTGTCTGAATTATCGCTGGGCTGATTGTCATGATGGCATTCTAGACCCTCCACATGCTTGACCTGGGGCATGTTATTTAGCTTCTCCAGGGCTTGATTTTTTTTTTTCCCCTGGGATATAACAAGGTGTTGTGCTAGTTCAGCATTTCTCCAGCTTCAGACATTTGGATGTCACCTTCATAATATTTGCCATGTTGACTTTTCACTTAAATTATTACTTTCTTAATATTTTTTTTCTAAATTGACTTATTTGTTTACTTGGCTATAATATATGAGAAATCATGGGGCTGATATGATTATGACTTTACTAACACATAAATCAGCACATAATTAAAATAAAAATTATTTATTTATATACAAATATAAATATAAATATAAATATAAAATATATAAATACAGATAAAACTACATTCTACCATGATGATATGTAGACCTCACTCTGAAAAAATTTGGATAAGCTCATTTTTAAGTTTTCTTGTAGGTCTAACATATTATTGTTCACACCTGGCCTTACCAACTCAGGCTTTTTTCTCATGGCTTTCTAAAATAAAACCTCAAATTTAGCCAAATCAATATTCTTGTTGCTCCTTATAGAAAGTATATTCTTGCTATTCCCTTCATCTAGAATCAATAATTTATACGGAAAGAGAAACCCTGACCTAAGTAAGAAACAACAAATTGAGAGAGTATATGATTGGGTGGATAAGCTACTCTTGACCACACTAAGCCAAGAAAATCTTTAGTGTTGGCAGCTATTGGATGAAGATAAAGTGTAAAGAGTTGAGGAGTTGCTCATTCCTGGGCTTTTTTTTTTTTTTAACTGGAGAAAGAAGCTTACCCATTTGTTAGTTCAGTGTACTGCACAAATTTCTAAGTGCCTCCTGGGTTTTTTTAACCTCATCTAACAGAGAAGAGAAGATGTAGTTTGAAAATTATTAGTGAGTAATCACCAGTACATTTGGGTGGAGAAGTAGGAAGGAAGGAGAAATAACTTACATGGTTTGTGATGTTCCAAAGACCATAATATTAATTGCTATAGAAATTCCTTAATTTATTTATTAATAATGTATTTCTTCCATGTTAGGCACTAACTATACAGAGATAATTAAGACATTTCTTTGCTCTCTAGGAGCTCAAGTTTTGCAGGAGACAGTAAATAAATAAGTTAGCATGATAAGGTATCAAAGGCCTCAGAGCAGAAGTATATCCAGGGTACAATGTGACTGCAAGAGAGGTAGTATCAGTTCCATTGGAGGATCAGGCAAAGCTTCCTAAGGGATGCAACCCTCAACCTGGGTCTTGACTTATAAGCAGTGTTGGTTAGGGTAGGAAGGAATGCTCTTCCAGGAAGAATAATTTTCAGGCATATTCAGAAAACTGAATGCCATTTAGTATGGGTGGAACATATAGCAGTTAGCTCTGTGTGTGTGTGTGTGACCAAGAGAGAGAGAGAGAGAGAGAGAGAGAGAGAGAGAGAGAGAGAGAGAGAGAGAGAGAGAGAGAGTGTCAGTGAGTCAGTCAGGCATGGGGTAGGGCATGAGAGAAATTGATCAGACTCCAGACTCCAGTCTTTATTCAAGAAGGAGCTGTTGAAGAATTTTAAATGAGGGGTTTATATGTTCAGAGCTGCATACTAAAAGTTCACTCAGGCAGCTGGGTAGTGGATATTTGGGTTAGGAGAGGTTCCCACACTCCAGTCAAAGAGACCAGTTGAAACAAGGGTTCTGGTGAGAGATGATGAGGGTAGCAGCAGTGGGTAGCGAGAAGGGACAGATTTGAGTGGTGTTAAGAAGGGTTTGATAATGAGAAAGTTGGAGATGTCTAGAAAGATTTTCAGTTCGGATGATTGGGTAGTGGTGTCATTCTCAGAGTGAGAACCCGAGAAGAAGAATACAATTTGGGAAAACAAGAATTTCTTTTGGAACTGTATTCTTTGGGGTCTGCATGACAAAGTGACAGGATATGAAGGTTATGGAGCAACGATACCTGAGTCCTTTTCTCAACTATGCTGGTATGACCTTGTTTGGCTTCCCAGCCTCTCTGAGTCTCATCTCTTTGTCCATAAGCTATATGGCCAGCCCAGGCTTGATTGGTGGTCCTGAAGAGAACAGGTATGTGAAAGTGTTTTTTAAATGTCTTCACAAATGTAAATATTTATGTCTCCAGAAAAGGACAAGTTGTAAAAAGCAGAGTCATCAGCACATTTAGCTTATAAATAGGCAGTGTGTGGCAATTTTGCATTGTGACAGAGCATCCAATAGAGATTTCTCTATAAAAATGCCAATGTCACTTCTTGTCCTCTGACCGCAATGGCTTAATTCTTGTGAGACTAGACGGTATAACTTTGCTCTACAACACTCCATTTCAAGAAACATTACACCTCTTTATTTTTTCTAAATCTTACTAAGTTGCTTCTTCATTCCCACTTGTCAGAGTGGTCAAAATATTCATGTAGAGTCAAAAGTGGGATTCCTATTGGATCATATAAAAATCCTGTTTTCCATTCTCAAAATGAATTGGGTTGAAGATATTTTGGTAGGCTAGAAATATTACACTGGCAGCCCACCCTTGCATCAACAGGGCATAGTAATTTCCCTAGGTTTAGGTAAACTTAACATCTGTAATTCCAACTCAGGTCTTTGAGATCCATTGCCTTTAGGGCTATATTGAAGGAAGGCCTGAGGCACTGATTAATCTGTGCTAGTGGTTCACATACCCAGGACAGCTCAGCAGCATTATCATCCAAGCCAAATAATTTAGGATCTACTTTTAGTTGTTGTTGTGTTCATAGTTTGCTGTAGAATAATCACGTTCCTTACAAATGAGGAGAGTTGTAATATCAACAGAGTGGGGGAAGGTCAAGAGGGAAAGAAACCCCAGAACTGAACAACCGAGGGTTGTGCGTACATGAAGAAGCTGAGGTCTATAGAGGAAAAGGAAGTAGGAAATAAAAATTATCTGAAAAAGAGTTCATAATGGAGGAAAAAATAGAAATAAGAAAGCATTCTGAGTTAATTAAAATGAACTAGAAAAGCTTTTAAAATAATTCTTTCTTACAAATTGAGAAAAGTTAAACTTGGGGCAACTGCCCTCAGAATATATATTTCTGATAAGAGTATTTTAAATGCTAACTCACCTCCTGGGAGGAGAGAAAGCCCACATCTGAGAGAAGTGTTTCTAGAGTGGAATACATGTACTGCTGGTGGCCTGGGAGGTAATTATTGGAGGTAAACATGTAAATATTCTTCTATTTTAATAATTGCATGTTTATTTTATGGCTATCATTATCTCTGACAAGTCATTGTAGTTTTTAAGGCAGTGACATGACATTTTCTTTTAAAATAAATTTGTTTAAGCAAAAAAAGTGGGTTGATTTAAAGAAAAAGTATTTATTTAAAAAAAAACAGGTGATAAAGTATATAACAAATAGAAAGGTAGCATTAGAATGACTAAGGTTTGGGCTACATTTGGGCGGAGAAGTAGGAAGGAAGAAGAAGTAACCTACATGGTTTGTGATGGCCTATAGATAGGTACTTTCTAAATCAGGTTATTTCATTGCATGCTCTTTTTTCTCAGGAAGATTATTCTCTGAAAATGCAAATAATCCGAAGAGAGGGTCACATCTTAACATATGGTGAAAACATTTCTTAACTATCTGCTTACACTCTGACGGAGACATGTCTAGAGGGAGGAAGGAGAGTCCTGGGTTGCATGGGGGCACAGTGAAATGAGCAGGGTGGAAGACATTTTGGTAGGGTAGAAATATTAAATTGTGATCCATTTCACAAGCTAAGGACTCCAGGGCGATTCATCAATCTCAAGATTTTGTCCGAGTCTTGTAGAAAGAGCCCTGGAGTGGTAGGTAGCACTTTCCTAGTGCAGTGGCTGACAAATGGACTGAATTCAAATGACTTGAGGCTTTTAATGTAATGATGTACACTCCCCAAGAGTAGGCTTGAGGCATTGTAACATTTTTTTTTTTGTATGTAGACCTTACAGTCCCTAGAACAGTGGTCTGTAGAACTATTTATATCAGTAAATAGTTGTTAAATGAAAGAATGAATGGCTGTGAAAATTGTACAACATTTTACACTTATACTTACAAATAAGTAGAAAGAGTTGAGGTTTGAAATGATAAAGAATGAGTTTAGTTCCCATTTCTGCCCTTTACCTACTGTATAACTTTGGGTAAGTTATTTAACCTCTCTGGATCTCATCTATCCAATGGAGCTAATCAGTAATATGCTGGTAAATGTTTTATAATGGGCTCTCTAGGAAGCTCTGCTTTGTAATACCTGATGATTTCTGTGGTAAAGATTCCCATCAAGGTAGCAACTGTTTAACAGCTAGCTTGTAAAATTTCTGCAAATCTAGAAGTCAGCTCTCATGAGTCACCAGATACAGTTCACCACTGTAAGTAATAATACCAATCTCATAGCAGTGTCAGTCATTCTTGGAGCACTTACTACTTACTAAGCACTGTGGCTGCATTTAGTTCTCATAACAATGCTGTGAGGTAGATACTACTATTAATCCTATTTTCGGGATAAGGAAACAGTGCTGGAGAGATTAAGGGGTTTGTGTCTGGACGCACAGCTACCCTGTGTCCTCTCTACTAGACTGTGTTTTCTGTGCTTGAAAGGAATCAAAAAGGACAAGTAGAACGTACAGCATCTGGCATATAATAGGTGCTTATTTTGTGTTACTTTCCTTTCCCCCTTTACCATTCTTAGAAAAATATATTGGTAGAGAATGTCCTATACCGGAGAGATCTAGTTATTGAAAAAGCCCAGGAACATTTCTTTTTATTTCTGAGAATGTACCTTAGGTATTGGAGAATGAAAAAGAAAACAACAAAAGATACTATGGAGATATAATAAAATCCAGTTTCAAATATTTCAAGGATTAAATTGTGCTCCATTTCACATGCCAGGACTTTGAGCATGGGTGATCCCTCTGTAGGAAGGGACATGCTACCTCCACTAACTTCTTGCCCAGAAAGAGGGCTTTGTAATGATTTAACCGTAAAATGAGAGCTTCCTCTTCATCACCACAGCTCTCCCTGCTATTGCCATATCATACAATGAAAAATTACAGGTATTTTTGAAAATTTGATATCCAGCTAGTCATTAAATATATAATATTTGGAAGTAAACTGATACATTATTACACACTTCCTGCTAGAAAATAAAATTCTTCTCTTAGAGAATATGGACATAACTTGGGCTGGGGGGATTTGGCTAAGTGGATAGGGGTCTCCTATCCAGTAGTCATTTCCTTCTCATATCCTCCTGTCTGCCAGAGCCAGTGCCATGAGATGTTGGAAAGGCCAGGTGCTTGCTTGAAGGGAGGATGGCTATGTAACCTAGCTAGCTCTGGCCAAAGAGACTCAAGGCAAAGCATGCTAAGAGGCTTCTTGGAACAATTTTCTTTGTTGAAAAAAGCAGAAATGTGCAAGAATAAATTCTATATCTCTCTACCTGCTTTTTGATATTGTCCTTTGAGAATGACAGATTTGGAGTCTAACTAGGTAGAAAACCTGGAAGTGCCCACCTCCTTATTTGTTGTTAAGCAAGATAAAGAATATTCTTATTGTTTAAAGCCTGTTAGTGATGTTTTCTGTAATTGGCAGTCCAAAGCGTCCTACACCGATTATTAAAGTGGGCATCAAATTTACCTGCTAGACCTTAACTATTACAATTCATGGTATCCACTTCCCCCCACCCTCACCCCGCCCCCATGTCTGTTAGGAAGCTTTCTGCTGCAAGTATTCAAAGTCGTGACTCCAACTGGCTTAATCGAGGGAAGTTTATCACCTTGTACAACAGGAAGCAGAGTCAGGGCAGGCTTCAGGTGGCATGCACGCTCTCTCTTTGCTCCTCTGAGACTCTCCTATTCCTCTCTTCCCTGCAGGTGGGTTTGGCCCTCATGCCAGCTGACTGCCAAGTTCTAAGCACAGTGTGTCAAGAAGACAATGTCTAGGGAAGAAGTGGAATTGTCTATTGATGCATCTCTTCAGGCAAGTGAAGAAAGCATCTTAACTGGCTGTGATTCATTTACATCCTTTCCTAAGTCAGTCCCTGGCAGTGGGAACGGGGTTGCTAACATCTTCATGGGCTACATTTGGCGTAAATGTATTTAAGGGAACTTAAACTAAGAACCAACTCCACGAGGCAATTTTATCATCCTTCTTCTTCTTGGAGATCTTTCATGGACCCTGATGAACTTATTTTCTACTTAGAATTTCTGGGAGGAGTTTTAATGGATTTTGTTTAACTCCCTTCTACTTTGGCTTTGAGCCTTAACTCACGCGGGTCCTAGTTACAAGTATTTCATTTTATTAGTTGGTTTCTCTTAATAGAATTGGATCCTTTTTGTTTCTGGGTTCTTAATCCTCCCAAATTATAAAATAATTGCGTGTTTTTTTTTTAAAAAATAATGTGATACTGATTCTTTACATAAAAAAATCTAGATATACACACTATTTTCATAGTTAAAAATGTTTTACTTCCATTTGTTCTTCTTGAGCATATTTTTATGATCACGGAGAAAATAGGCACCACATATCTTTAAGAGTAGATATCTGTCAGATTTTTAAATTGATACAAAGTTACCCAAGGAAGAAGAGCAGTTGAATGAGAAGCTACTTTTATCTGAGGAAAGCTTAGAGGTTCAAACTGGAGGAGCGAGTTAGTAGAGGCGAGAGATTTGTGTGTCAGGTAAACCCTTTCCTCATTGGATAGAAGCCCTGTCCTTTCCACTATACTTCATGTCTTCCTCATCTGTATTCAGGTGTAGCAGATTAACCACTAGACTTATTTTGTACCTGGTTTCTGCTGCTTTTAGTCAGAGATGCCTGTGAAGCCCTTGGGTGAATTTTAAGCTGGCAGTAGCTCTTTCAACCATTGTTGTAAGACTAGCTAATGTCTCATTTCTCCCTTCTCCCATCCTCATGGGACCCAGTGTCCACCCTACCCTGTATAGGCTATGTTATTGAGGACTCTAATGTCACCCCAAGCTTCAGGATAAGATTAAGACAGTCAGCACATCTATAGTCATTGGTTAAGGGCGGACATGTGACAGAAATGGTCTAATCAGGGTGAATCAGAGGATTATTTTGCTCAGAAGGCTATGTAGGTCCACTCTCCTGTGTGGTATGTGGATGTGGAGTTGAGTGATGCTTACATGATGGAAGGCCTAATAGACTGAAAACAAAACAAGGAAGCAGGTGGAAACACACTGAATCAAGCCAGACCTGAGGCCTTATTTGGCTCTGGACCTTCCAGTGGCTTGGTTCAAGAAATCTATTGTTGATTATATTTTCCATTAGCAGCAACCTAATGGCCCCACAGACAGAATGGCATGTTCCCTTTGTGTTCTTGATGGAACCACCTTCCCTCAAGAAACTTTAGTAAATAGGCCTATGTATTTTATAAGTCTAGGTTCCTTAAGACAAATAAGTTTTATTGCCCAAGAAAGAATGGGGGTTGGGGAGATAAAATCTTTGTGTTTATAGGGTTAGAAATAAAATTAACCTGATTTCAAGCATAGAGCTGCAGGTTTGGGACACAACAATATTTTAGGAATTCTCTAGAGGCTGAGCTCAAACCCATTCTGAGCAACTAGGGCATCAAAGCCTTGGGTAAGCTCAGCAGAGTGGCCATGGAGGTACCTGCCAGCCAGGCGGGAAGTTTGTCTGTGTCTTGAGTTAGCAGTATAGGACAAAATGTGGGGGACCAGTGAGCCACAGTTATGCTGTTTGCTAAAATGCACAGGCCCTGGACACACACCAAAGTCACTAAATCAGAACCCTGGGTATGCAGCCTGGGGACAGGCATTTCAAAAAGCATCCCCACTAATTTTTAGATGAGTACCATTTGAGAATCCACACCTTAGAGTGTGCAGAGGGTTAAACTGAAAAGAAAAAAAAAACAACAAACAACTCAGTTCAGTTGTCCCCATCCAGGCAGGAGAATGGCTGCTGAATATAAGTAGCAAAAAAGCACAGGGTCAACATTCCAGCATATCCAGAAATAGAGTCAACACTTTGAACCGTACACTTATGGGTCAGACTGGCTTAAAATCCTGGGACAGGATGAGTTTTAAAATAGTTTAGAGTTAATTACTAACTTCTGATATTAGGACCAACTTTACAGTTTTCAATGACCTTAAACATTTCTCCTAACTCATTGGATCGCCTTGTTAGCTTTGATGGTGTGGAGATGTGGGGTGATGGGCATAAGGCCCTGGTACTGTCAGCTCCCATGGTCTGTGTCAGGGTCACATAGTCCATGTGACAGACCTCATCACAGAGAGGGTACTGGGTCAATGTCACACACCCTCTTCTGCTTTTTTTTTTTTTTTTACAGATTGCAAGACCTTGTCAGTTTATAATCCCTTATTTTTTTTTTTATTTTTATGCCTATAGCACCTAGGTGATCTCCCATCCACGGACTAACCAGCCCCGTCACTGCTTAGCTTCCAAGGTCATACGGGATTGGGCTTGTTCAGGGTAGCATGGCTGTAGACCGCTGCTGCTGCTTTTAAAAGTATGTACACAGCAGTTTGGCAGGGGAAAGAGTTTTCCCACTACTGTTTACAAATGCAGACAGCAGCACGGAATTATTAGGCTGCTCTAAAGTCAAGAAACAGGGAGTTTAGGGAGATGGAAACTGCAGTAGTTTCTCCCTGTGGACCTTCAAGGTTAAGAGAAAGCATAGCCTGGGCTGCAGACCCCCCAATGTGGCCTGGCTGCTCCTTCTGTTATCATTATTTTAGTCCTGAGGGTTCTTCAGCTAAAAAAGCAACACAAATTCAACAGCAGCAAAAACTATAAAAAGCACCATTAGGAAAAATGCAGGGCTAGAACTGGGAGAACCAAGTTCTGTTCCAGCTGTAATTCTTCGGCATCCTCTGGGCCTACTTCCTCATCTGCAAAAATAACTAGCAGAATCTCACTGCAAACGTCATCTAGGACTTCGAATGTTAGTGTCCGTGTTCTGGTCAATTTAAGCCTCTCTAATGTAAGGCTGACTTGGAAGAATGCTTTAATTGTACATTTTACACTGTGTTTCTTAGATTTTTCAGCTCAAGTTTATCTCATTTGGAAAACACTTCTGATATTTACCAACACAGTGAAATTAATGGATGAGGCTGCACTCACCATTTGCAGCTTGTTTTCACTTGCTACATTAAATCAGTTGCTAAACCCTGATGCCATGAAGGAATTAGCTAATAGATTCCTTCTCTTAATTTTGCCTAATATTAGAGGCCTCCCAAGAGAATGAAAATGCATAGTTTATTGGAATTGGGATGTTACTGCTGAAATTCTTCATTAATTCAGAGGAAAGAGATACAGAGATACAGTTTACCCCAAAATAATTTTATGTTCCCATCTGAGTTGATACAGTAGTTAAAAAAAGTCTCCTACTTAAAAATACTCCCTTGGTATAAATATTTGTGTGTGTATTTTCTTAAACCTCGATCTTTTTCCATTACGTGAAGTAGTGTTCATTCTTGGTATGTAATTCTGTTAAACAATCCGTTGTCCTCAAAACTAAGCATGCTAATAATTTCCTTGGGGATTAGTTTTTAATCTTCATTCTAGGCAATTCTATTTTTCTAGGGATAATATGATTTTACTGAATACTAAGATACATTTTTGAAAGAAGATCAAATGTGATACATGATAAACAGCAAGGGAGCTGAGTTACTATGATAAAGCATTGTTTGAAACCCACTTGAGAACAGATGTAGTTTCCACGAAGTTAAATTTAAAGTATTCAAATTCTACTCCCCTTCTTGGTTATAGAATAATTTTTTTTTCCCCAGAAAGTGAGGTTCCCCAACCAAATTGTATGTGATTCACCCTAGTGCTGGGGTAAATAGCAAAGAGATGGGTCCATTTCTTTTGCAGCCATGAGCCTGGAGAGGCTTGGGAAACTTCAGATAAGGCATGGGTTCTGTCATCTGCAGTTTGTAATCCTCTTGAGTAATTTCCAACTTCTCCACAGTGTCTCCTACAGGTTCAGCCTCTGATGGGGAGAAGAATCAGGGTTGGCTCTTTTCTTGGCTTTTTCAGATTTTTCCAGAGTAAGTGCATATAGGAGCCAGGGCAGGGCAAGGCCTCCCTCCTCTTCCTCTCTACAGTAGGAATCCTCAAACTTTAGAGACTATGGAAACCACCTGAATTATCCAGGGAGCTTATTACACTGCTGGTTTTTAGCCCCCATTGCCAGAGTTTCTGATTCAACAGAACTTGGGAAATGAGGAAGCTGCATTTTAACCTGCATGTCAACGAAATGTATATGGGTTTGTTAAGTTTAATGGACGGATAAGCAGGTAATTGGTTGATATTTGAAATGCCCTAGTCAGGAATGTCTAATCCAGGAGTAGTTAGGGAATTCACTGAGACTCTCACTGGAGCGTGTGTGTGTGTGTGTGTGTGTGTGTGTGTGTGTGTGTTTGTGTTTGTGCATGCATGTGCAAACACATGCACATGCATGTGTGAGTGTGTGTTGGACCTGTGAGCTTACTAAAAGCAACTTCAATTGTCTTCATCTCTCATCACTATCAGAGATTTATTAATTAGCATAATGGACTTAGACATATTTTTTTATTTGTGAAATGAGTGGGGTTCAAGATATGTAGCTTAGCAAGAAATAATACACAGGAAGACCACCCTTGCATTAACAGGGTATTCTAATTATCTGAGGTTTAGGCAAACTCATAATTCCTATTAATTCAGACCCAGGTCTTTGAGATCCATTGCCCTTGGGGCTGAGGAGAAGGTGTCTGAGCTAATGGTTCACATACTTGGGACACCTCAGTAACATCATTCAGGACAAAAAATTTAGGATTTACTTTTGGTTAGTGTTCACAGTTTGCTGTGGAATAATCATATTACTTATAAATGTGGAGAGTTGTAATGTCAACAGTGTGAGGAAGGTCAAGTGAACCCCAAAACTGGTGAAAATGGCTGAAGTCTGTCACATGTATATACATGATGGAGTTGAGGTACACTGAAGAGAAAGAGGAAGAAAATAAAGATTTTATCAGAAAAGGAGTCCAGAATGAAGAAAAATTGGGGGGAGAATCATTTGAGTTAATTACAAGGAACTCAAAAACATTTTTTAGAATGCTTTCTTGCAAATTGTGAAAAGGTCAGTGTGAGGCAACCACCCTTAGAACAGTGTTTCTGGTTAGTGTATTTTAAATGTGAATTGTCTGCTCATGTGTCTATTAAATGTCATGGACACACTTACATCTTTTTGAAATGTAGGTTAAAATGCATTAGGTTCTGGTGCAGCAGCTGGATGCCTCACAAGAGGAATTAGAATAGTAATTTTCAGTGAAAGGCAGAAGCCCATGGGCTTGCATCAAGATGTGTGTGTGTGTGTGTGTGTGTGTGTGTGTGTGTGTGTGCATGTGTGTGACTATGTGTAATTAATACAAATTGTGTGCTTGGAGGAGTCTCCCAAGCATTTTGACTTATTTTGCTTTTTGTAGACACTGTCCCAGCCACAGGAATTTCTCTAAGTTCCATAGCTTTAAATCCCATCTATGTTATATCTCTATCCCTGATTTCTCTCCCAAAGTACTGAAATGAACATACTATGCTACTTCCCAATAGGCATGTCAAACCAACATGGCCACAGACACATCTGCCCATTTCATTTTCTTCACCTTCGTAAATGGCACTATCATTTTTCCAAGTTTTTAAGGATGTAATTATCCTGACTCTTCTCTTTCTCTTCAGTCCTTATCCAATCTATCAACAAGTTTTATTAGCTAAATTATATCCTGAATTAAATTATTTCTCATTTCTTTCACTTCTATTGCCCTGATCCAAGATAAAACACCATCATCTCTTGCCATGCTAGATTATTACAATAGCCTCAATCCTTATATATGCCCCTACTCCCAGTCTATTTTAAACAGAGCAGCAAAAATTTAAATAATAAATATGATGGTGTTATTTTCCTACTCAAAGCCCAACCCCAAAAGCTTTATTGCCCTTGAGATAACATCCAGTCTTTATCATGGCCTACAAGGCCTTGTGTGACCTGAACTTCAGGTATTTCTCTGAATTTTTCTTCTTCTACTTTTTCTTTTTTTGTGTTTTCTGCTGTTTGAATATGTCAAGCTCAGTCTCATTCCAGAACCTTTGCAAAAGCTGTTGCTCCTGTTTCTAAAAGGTTTACTCTAGACATCTCATTCTCTTTAAGTTTCTGCTCAGATTTAACCTTTTCAGAAAGGCCTTCTGTAACTCCCTGCTCTGAAATAACATTCCAGTCTTATATTTCTTTATGACATTTATCATTATCTGATATATATTAATTTGGTCTTTCTTTTTTCCTCCCCCCCTCATTCTCTCCCTTTCATTTTGTATAATAGTATTTTGTTTTGTAAACCAGTATTTTGTATTTCTATTTTGTACATGAATATTCCTAGTACCTAAACAGTACCTGTTGTATAGTATAAGATACATAGTAATAATGCAATAAATACTTATCAAATGAATTACTAAACTCCAAAACCCACCCTAAGCAGTTGAGTTACGCTCTTTAAAAAAAGAATCACAAAGACTTATAACTTTCAAAACATGCTCTGATCTTGAAACTTTTAAAAAATCTGGGGAATAATTTTAGATTTACAAAAGTTGTAGTGATAATTCAGGGTATTCTCATATATCCTTCAGCTAGCTTCCTGTAATGTTATGTTAACATCTTATATAATCATGGTACACTTGTTGAAGCTAAGAAATTAACACAGGTAAAAATACTGTTAATGAACTACAGACTTCTTTTAGATGTCATCAGTTTTTCCACTGATGTCCCTTTTGTGTTCCAGATCCAGTTGAGGATACTACATTGCATCTAGTTACCATGTCTCCTTAGTCTCTTTAATCTGTGTCAGTTTCTCATTCTCTCTTTTTTTTATCGTGACATTGACAGTTTTGAACAGCACTTGTCGGATATTTTGTAGAATGTGCTATGCTTTATTTGTTTACCACAGAGGTCAACACAATAGAAAACAAACAAAATAGAACCTGAAAACCCATTGAAAATTTGGCTAGAGTTTACCACCTTAGGCGCCTATGTGAATGAGTTTCTGACCCCACAATCAGGTGATTGTGGGATTAAAAAGGTCAGGAGAGCAGGGATTAAGAGCTAAGAAGCTCTTCTCCAGAAGTACCTAGCCTAGCAGATTTACCATCAAATCTCATTGGTTATAACTCTATAACATGGCCACAGAAATGAAACTACTATGATTAGCTTAATCTAATCGTGATCCATTCTGGTGAAAGTGGTAATAGGTCCTCTTCCCTGAGTCATGGCTGCCAGGAAGGGGAGAAGCCAGTGAAGAAAGAGGGAGTCATGGGGGGTTGGGGATGGGGACAGGGCAGGGAATAGGTTTGGTAGACAGCAAACAGTGTCTGCGACAGAGTCTATTTATACATTCTGTATATCAGTAAAGTTCAGATGAGTCATAACCTTCTAGGAGAATAGTATATCAGAAGTGTGCTCCTTATCAAAAGATGGCAGGTATGGATAAATTAATTTTGGTATATCCATACACTGAACACTACTCAGCACTGATGATACATGCAATGTCATGGACAAATCTCAAGGCATTATGCCAAGTAACAGAAACCTGACAAATAACTGTGTACTGTATGATTTCATTTACATGACATTCTAGAAAAGGCAAAACAGATTAGTGGTGGCTGGGAACTGAGGGTGTAGGAAGGTGACTGGATACAGAGGGTAATGAGGGAACTTTTTGGGATGATGAACATGTTCTACAGATGAAAGAAAAAACTGCTATGGGTTTTGGGTGATGGTATGGAAAGGGACATTGCAGGAAAGTTTATTTTGAGCATAGGGTACAGTTCTGTTGTCTTGAGAAATAGGGTCATCTGCCCAGGATTTAGTTTGGGCAAATGGTGCAAATTTTATTTCTGTGTTCTTTAGAATATCAGTGAGATGCTGGCAAGCACAAGTCTCTGAAGAGCGCTGAGAATATCCTGTGAGCTGAGCTCTGGTGCTTAAATACCAAGAAAAGGCCTTTAATTAATATATGGTTCTCCTTAAGAAGAAAGCCTTTGCCTTGTTTTACAGAGGGTGTTATGTGTTCAATTTCAGTGTTATTGTCGGGGTGGCTACCTGTGGTTTTATATGTCTAGGACTTTTGGTAGAGTTTGTAACAGACAGATTCTGCCTCAATAACGGATCCTTCTTGTTGAAGTACATCCCTATTTGCCGTGGTCCTATCCAAATATGCCTGTAACTAATTATGAAAAACTGTGGGAATACCAGCATATAGTAAGATGGGGAGGGGGGTAGGCAGGGGTAAGGAAAAGATATTTTTGGTTGAGGGGACTTGTCCAACACTGGAAGTCACATCACACAAACAGCTGCCTATTCAGTGATAATTCTGACCATGAAATCCTGGAGGGTGGTGCCTAAAATAGTGCCTAGGAGGTGATCTAATAAAGAATCTTGGTGCAGATGATTGATGTGAAGAGAATCCCTCAGTTACTTTGGGGCTGGTATAGTTTTTTAAAAACTTGTTACAGTTGTTGTGAATCTTCTCCCTTATGCATTAATTGTACATATACACATCCCCACATCCTGATTATTAAGCACGGAGACTTTGTAAATATGCATTCCACTCTAACATAACATTACTTCTGAGTTTCAAAACATTACCATTCCAGCACCATGATGTAAACACAATGTTCCCAGACACATGAATTTCAAAGCTGCCGATCAAGTGCTAAGCTGTCATCATACTGGAAAGAGAAAAATTCACTTTGCATTGTAATCAGCATGCCTGCCATAGACCCCTCCTGAGAAGGAGATTATGCAATTAGTAACAGAAATGCTGTGCATTCTATGAAGGAAGCACCCCATGGGTTGCGGGTTGGTCACAAACTTTTGGAGGAGGTCATCAAAAGGACGTGACCGCCTGTTGACACCACCCCCCCATAAAAGCAGGACCCAGAAAACCAGAGGCTCCTCATCTTTCCTTTCTGCCCCCTGTTCCCACAGTGTTCCAAGGATGCAATTTTTAGAGATTAAGGTATTGTTGAGACCATCTGTGACTAATATCCAGGTGGCCTCCACATACACTTTTATGATTCTGATAGGCAGGTGCGGAGATCTGCTCCCCTGTTAAATTCCCTTGTTCAACAAACCTGCCATCTCCTGGTCTGGAGTGCCCTGCCTGTTTCTTTAGTCTCTCTTTGCCCTCCGGGTATGGGAACCATACATGGGGTCCCATCACTAGAAATTGCAATTCAACATGTATGAAATGGGGCTTGATAATCTTTATTGCTAAGTTGTAATAAATACCCCTAGGTAATGCAGGTGCTGTGTCCTTCAAGCCATCCTTTGAGAAAGACCCTTTTCTAAAATATCTAACCAGGAAATTTTTTTTCAGGATTTAATGGGAGGCAACACTGATCTATTGCTTTTAGACTTTCTCAGTGCACAGAGCTAGGAAATATATCAATGTATATACACACATACATATGTACATACATTTTTTCTATCGATTTATGTTAGAAATTATTTCATATCGTCATTTCTAATTTCAAGCCATATCACTGGGTTTATTCTAATCTTTCCCTTTTCTATATCTGTAATTTCCTCCTTCGTGTGAAACCTGCCTCTCAATACCCTTTATATATTTACTTGTTTGCTCAGTTTCCCAGTATGTAAACCAATTTGCTGGCCATGTCAGCAAAAACTGTGGCCTGTCTTTATTAAATTATTTTAATCATTATATGAATTACATAAAAATGATATATCATCAAAAATATATAATGTATATATGTGTATGACACATGTACACATGTATGTAATCAAATATTACATCAAATAATAAATAATATATTCTCCATATGGATTTAAGAAATTATAACATTTAAAATCCCATATAACACATATACTATATCAATATAAATAAATATATATAAATATCTGATTTCATATGTTTTCCCCCAGCTTCATTAAGATATTATTGAAGTTTAAGATGTTCTATGTGATGATTTGAGCCATGTATATGTTGCCAAACGGTTACCACAATAAGGTTAGTTAACACTTTAATCTGCTCATGTAATTACCATTTGTGTGTGTGTGTGTGTGTGTGTGTGTGTGTGTGTATAACATTTAAGATTTACTCTTCATGCATTTCTAGTGCTTAGCAGAGAGGCGAACACAGGGCAGGTAGTAATTGTTTATTGGATGAAAGAAAGAATAACATCCTTTAATCAATATAGAATGGTGGGAAGGAGACCTTAAATTTCAACCTCTGCATCCACATGGATGAAGACAGTCCAGGTTGTCCATCTTTAGAAGCCTTTAGGTATTTTATTTCAAATACCCTCCCCCACAAGATACAGAATGCTATTCAAGAATAAATCGAATTTATTCTTGATGTTAATAATATCGGTATTGCACACCAATCCTGTGGTCACCATTTAGCACCAATAATCTTGTTCTATTTCCACTTGCAGTTTTCTGAATCGTTATACACCAAATTTCAAAGCTCCCACATGAATGTCCTCAATTTTTAAGTTACTGTTCTCATTTTATGTCTTCGACTTTTTTCTTCTTTCTCCATGAATATCTGCAGAGCTAATTTTTCTTGAAAGTACTTTTGTGGTGTTTCAGATAAGAATAATCACAAAACACTCTAAATACAGAATGTGGTGTAAATGTTGAATCAATAAAAATGACGCGGTTAGTAACATCTCTGACAGCCGCGGTAACCCGTTTTAATTTAGAGGGCGCCAGCTACACACGTCAGAGAGAGACTCAAAAGCTATCGTGTAAACGAGTGCGGACCAGGAATCCCCAAGACAACCCTGACTCCCCTTAAGTTTCCAGACCCAGCCAGCCCTCGGAATTGGTCGAAGGAGCCTCCGCATCGCTGAGCGCATCTGCCAGTTTCCTTGGCGGCAGCTAAAGTGCCTGGAATATCCAGGTTTCCCGTTCCCCAGGCAAATCACCGTCTGCACCTTCCGTGGCGCTGAGAAAAGGTGAGCCGGACGGGGGCGCCTTTGGGACGCGCTCAGGTGCCTCGGCCCCGCCCTGCCCCGCCTCGCTCCGCCGGGGTCCGGCGCAGGTGCGGGCGCCCAGGTGCGTGCGGCGCGGGTTGCAACTCCGCTCTACCCCCGACAGCGGGCGCCGCTGCTGCAGCTCCAGAGCGGCGGAGCTGAGCGGCTCCGCGAGTTGGGGCAGCTCCTGCGCTCGGCCCCGCTTAGCAGCGAGAGCTCCGCTTGGGCGCCGGCTTTTCCGGAGCGGCAGGAGCGGACCGGCGCGGAGTGGGCGGACCGACCTCCGCGGACCCCGCCGACCTGGGGCGGGGAGAGGCGGGCGAGGGGCGAGCGCCCGAAAGCGCGGAGAGCAGGGTTGGCCCTGAGCGCGCTGGACATAGCCTAGCGCCCCGCGCCCTGGCACCATGCGACCTGCCGCGCCTCCTCGTCGGCCCCCGGCTTCGCTCTTCGCTCTTTGAGCCCCCGCGCTCGCCACCGCGGACACTCGAAAAGACGAGGCGAGACATTGGAAAGCAGCGCGGAGACTGACCCAGACGTCCCCTTCGCCCCCAAGAGGCTGCCTGGGCTTCTCTAGCTTTACCATGACCCTGGCGCAAGCTTGGCTTTAGGACAAATTCCGAAGCCGGAGGGGGAATCAAGACAATTCTTTGGTTGCTAAGGTAATAGTAGTTGTGACAAAAATGGGCAAGAAACAAATGCGGGGAAAGATGTTTTAAAACGGCAAGCTCCCACCCTCCAATTTATATGTGTTGATGTCGTTTCATCTCCTGGGTGTGGATGCTGGTCCGTTTCAGATGCGTGACAGGTGTCGGGGTGTGGTGTGCGAGCAGTTCGGGACTGTAGAGGCACGAGCTTACATAAGTGGTAATGCAAGCTGGCGTGTGGACTTGTGTGGGATGGGTGCAGGTCTGCATAGAAATCATGTTCCCGGGCTTCTGGGCGTGAAGCGCTCACCGACTGGGAGGAGCGTGCAGAGGATACGTGCTTTTGGAGACTTCCACTCTTCCTGTGATTTGGGGATCGCAGGTAGGGCAGCTTTACCTCAAAAGCAGACATTCATTAACTTTTTCTCTGAATAAGCTCGCCCATTTGAGGTTTGGAGGAAGAGAAAACGAGTGGTGAGGTGTGGAGGGCAGGGGCGGGTGGCGCGGTCTGTTTTGGGGAACGGCGGCAGGAAAGAACTGAGGCATTCGCTCTATGACAACTAAACTGGTTGCCTGAGTAGGTAGTGTTTACAAGCAATGTCCGGCTGCATAAAAAGTGGCCCAGAGAGACCCAGAAAATGTAATTTTGTTCAGAATGAAAGCTACCGTATATTATTTTTTAAAATTTAATGGAATACGAAGGAATATTATTTCTTTCTTGTTGAGAGGAGAGGCATTTCCATGCTACACATTGAAGATATTTTGGGTTTTATTGTTGGACTGGAATTGTTCCCTCAGCATTTATCAAAGCCTAGAAGCTAGATTTGCAGGTAGTTCCTAATTAATGCTTTTTAGCAACCCCAAAGTAAAACTGCCAAAATAAGCAGTATTAGGTAAAGCCTGACCAGAAGGAGATGAGAAGTGGGATTCAGAATAAGAACTGGGGCTTGCAAGTGCCAGAATGGAGTTAGAGGTTGAGCTACAAGTTTGTGTGTGTTTTGTCAAAAAGTGGTAGACAGAAAGGAAACTGTTAGGTTTAGCTTACTGGGTTAAAAAGGCTTTTAGAGATTAATTTTTATAGGCAAACGGATAGTTATGTGGAATGGGCACTATGGAGTTGTTGAGAAACTTTCTGTGAGTTGTATATTCTTTGTTATCCTGATTTTCCTCATTAATTTATTAATTTTGCAATAGAGAGGACTACCCAGTGAAAGAAAGTTGAGGACCGAGGGAAATGTGAGACTTTTTGGAGCTATATCTTTGTAAGCAAAAGCTTAGATACTGAATAGAAAAAAGATAAACTCTTTCTGAGTTCTCTGATACTACTGTTAAGCTAAATTGTGTAAATATGGCAATCTTACATGCTATAAATATTGGGATATATATATATATACACACACACACATATATATGTATTTATGTTCCTCTCTCCAATAACTTTTTCTTTCTTGAATGTGTCTGTAAATTCTAGAAATGTCAGCAATTGTGAGGTATTTTAGTGACGTAGGTAGTCACTAGTGTTTCTGTTTTCATATTCATTACATTGGTTCCTGACTTACTTCCTTGTCTCCTTTAAGAAACCTTAATTAACATTCACTGATATTACATTGCTGAGAATTTCAGTAAAACATTGTTAGGTTTTCTTTAAGCAACAAATTTTTCTTATCAAGTGAAAAATTACAGCAGTATTTTGTGGCAGAAATGTCTTTTTAGATGAGACATTTATTTATTTATGAATGATCTGTGGAATAAGATAGCCAACATAGATATTTTTTTAAATGAGCGACATTTCTTAGAAAAGAAAAAACTTTTTAATTGAAGTATAATTGACACACAACTTTATATTGGTTTTAGATGGTGTACAACATCTGGATTGACATTTGCATACAGTATGCTGTAATCAATAAGTTTAGTTACCCTCTAAAAGAATATTTAGGATGATAAAATTTGCCAGTAAATCTGGAAGTCTTTTTGTCCAATAAGACAGAATTTTTTGTGAAAGTTGGATCATTCTATTTTTTGTTTTTCTGATAGTCTCCCATGCATTTTATCTCTTGAACTCCAATGACTTTGCTAGGAATTGCTAAACATTCTGTTTTGTGCCAGGGGTTAAACATTAGGGAGATATGAGTAAGGAGCTATATGTCACATCAATGTTTTTCAAAAAGGATGCTCTCAGAGATTTCAGAACTGGGATTAATTTTTCTTTTAGCCTCGCACTTAGCTTGTCTTAATTCATAATGCTTTAAACCTGGGAAAGCATTTAACCTCTACATTTTCAGTGCCAGCTGGAAGGAATGTATTTACCAAATTTCATCTTCATTGTAACATATGGCATATAAATAATTACTATACATACATACTATCCTGCTGTATGAAGAGAAATAGAATTATAAAATAAACCTTCATGTTGAGAGATATGGATGTAACCTTTCAAAAAACAGTTTTTATTTGTTATTATGAAAATAATATATAACCATTGGGGAAAATTCAGGAAATTACAAAGAAAAAAAGATCATTTGTGATTTTCCCACAGGTGAACCACTGTTGATATTTCTGCATACTATATATTCTTACATATTTACTATTACATTATTCATTATATTTTTACCTCCCCTCCCCCACCCTACAAATTTCGGTCTTATAACTGGATCTTCGATAAGTGTTAAAGGTTTGGGAAATGACCGCTAGTTTACTAGATGGGTTTGATAGACCGGGTTTTAATTTCTCTTAGTGCTCATTATTTTCAAAGATAGTAGTTTCTCTGTTTTCTTTGAAAACCAAGGTTTGAATTTTAGGTTGGTAATACTTGGGGCTCCCTATAAGATTTAGGGATTAAAACATCAAGAAAGAACATTGGCAATGTAAGGTGAGAGAGCTGAGTTCTGGTTTTAATCCCTTCAACTCCTCATGTGGCCTTTGGGTCTCTGTTTCCTCAAAGTACAAATGACACTTTCTGATTTAGCTCAATAAGCTAACAACATTGTTGTTTTGACATTTGATGAGGACAGTCTTTGTTTGAAGTGGGCTTTTTCAAATGCAGATGGCTGGGGAGGGGGTCACCTCCAGAGTTTCTGACACAGTTGGTCTGGAGTGGGGCCTGAATTTTACATTGCTAACTGGTCCCCAGATAATGTGAACCACATTGAGAACTATGTAGTAAGCTCTGTAGGGACAGAAACACTGTTTCATTTTTCTTGGCATCCATCTCTTCCAGGGCCAGTGATGTACCTGCCAGTAGGTGTTCAGTAAGCATTGGTTGAATCAATATCATTCCCCACCGCCCCCATAGGGGGAAAAGCTTTATAAAGTAGTTAAGAGAAAAGAGATAATCACTCAGAATTTGGAACCAGTAAGTCTGTAGTAAGAGTAATAATCAGTCATGAGACTGAGTTCTTCAAACTGCAAGGAAAGCAAAAATGCCTACAAGTAGGCAGTTAAAATGAACATTAAACCTAATGAGTTACATTAAGTAACAACTCAGAGTACCTGCTTCAGATATTACAAACCACGAAGCTTATCAAATGCTTCACTGTTGCCTCCCTGAGACCTGTAAGAGGCAATTCATTTTCTGCCACATACACATTCCAATAAGAGAAAGAAAGTTCACTATTAATTACCCAAACTACCAAAGTAGCAGTTTTAAAAAGTAGTAGTACAGACTCCTCCCACCCCTACAAACACCCCCAAAAGGCAGAACAGTTCATGAGAGCACCACGACCATTTTATGAGCTAGGTCCCCATTTCATGACTGAAGAAACTAGGAGAAGGGGATATTGTGGGAGTGCACTTGAGAACTGGGAGATTCCAGGTGGCTGAAGCACCCCATTTCTGGTCATCCTTGTGTGGCCACTTCGTGATTAGAAAATGAGTTTTTTTACTTAGGTGTTACAAACATAGAGTACAGCTATTTTTATATATGTAAACTTTAAAATTGTATAAATATTTGAAGATGAGCAAAGTCGATGCTCATGTAACCGAGGCTACTCAACTGAGTTGTGGTGGGGACCGAATGTCTTGGCTCTTCTAATTATTTAGGTAAAACCATCAAAGGAAAAGCTGTCTTTAAATGTTTGCATGTTTGAGTTCCCTTATGCACAAGTATTTACCCTAACAGGCTGTTTTCTTGCCCAGGGGTAAGAGCACATTAAACAAAGCCTTCTGAGATGGCAGTGTCCTGCGTGAATGTTAACGAGTGGTGACACCCCTTGGAAGGACCTGAGGCTCCTGTGTTGCACTCACGGAGACCTGGCCAGCCCTGAGCCCAGACAGAGAACTGTGATCGGTGGCTCTTAAAGTAGTACAAAAGGCATTTTAAACACCATTAATGGTGTTGCTGAACCTCAGTTTTCTCACCTGTAAAATGGGAATAAAAGTATACCCCGCGAGTATGTGTGGCTTTGAGGAGAAAATAGGATCCTGAATGGCATACTGGGCATACAAGAACTGGAGATGGACCCTATCACATCACACTTTCTATTTTCTAATAGTATTGATAATGAGTTGTTGATTTGCAACAGAAATTCCCTGGGTGAAATCTGAAACTGGTCCCCATCTACAGAGGGCAAGAAAGGACCAAAGAAGAAGGCAGACCGCTCCAGATTGGAAGGTCGCCGGTTTAATAAGCAAAGGGAACTTGCGTACAAAGCTTGTCTTGGGCCGGCTGCAAGGTGAGTAGATTTCCACACCTGCCCACCAGAATCTTAAAAGTCTATATAAAGGCCGTAACAGTGTTCAGACACATACACTATCCAGAGGATCTCAACAACAGCTTATTCTCTCAAAGTTACATCCTTGAAAATGGCTCTCACTGTGGAGACTGGGCAGAACATACATTCCAAGGACGGGGAGTAGGCAGGGAGCCTCCAGCTGCCCAGGCTCAGCTCATAAGTTACCTGGAGGTCACATCCTCCCAATGACCTCCTCTAACAGGGGTCTGTTAGGAAAAAGGTATTTCAGGGTAATGGTCCCCTCACCTTTTTTCTCTGTTTCAGAGGACTTACTCTATCAGCCTAGCATTTGAGGGACTTTTAAGTCCCTGGGAGAATCCTGCTCCATCGTAACATTGGATTTGAGGAACTATAGAAAGCAAATGGCCCAGATGCTAAATGGACAGGGCAGGGTAAGAAAGACCTTCTTTTGCAGTAGCCAAAGATGAATGTGTTTCCTTGAGCCTAAAGGCCATTAATCACCGGCAGGAAGAGAAGTGAACCATAGGATTTTGCTGCCATACTGATATCTCTCATGCCAGACTGTGACCCATACCTGGAGCAAGGCCATGTGTTATTTTTCTCTATATCCTTTGTTATCTCTTAGAGTGCTTGTCACCTAGTAGGAGTTTGCTCAATGTTCCCTGAGTTAATGACTTTCAGAGTGACAGTTGTGGGTGGGTGAAAATGGGAGGCAGGATGGACTAGTAAGTGGTGTAGACGCATGGACTGGTATGATTGTGGGTGCAGATGGTTATAAATCTCATTCTTATTGTTTGCTTGATTTTGTCTGGCTAGATTCACCTCAGAGTTATACTGTAGTAAGGCATTCATCCTGTTTTGTAATTATATGTAAATGTTTGTCTCACCCAGTGGGCTGTGGTCTGTTTTTTTTTTTTAAACCATAACTTCTTCCTGCTCCAGTACAAAGCTACATGTATAGTAAATGCCTGAGAAAAAATTGGTTCACTAAACAAAAAGTTGCCCAGCCTGCAAAGCTACAGATTGATTAAAAGCAGTGAATTGATTTCACCAAATAATAATCAGCACTTGCAAAGCTTTTGGTAGATCAAAGCCTTTTAACAAGAATTAGACGGTATTACTCCCATTTTACAAATAAAGAAATCAGAGCTAAAAAGAGGTTCAACCACCTTCCCAGATAGTTATTAAGTAGAG
This sequence comes from Macroglossus sobrinus, assembly GCA_004027375.1. Taxonomy (NCBI): domain Eukaryota; kingdom Metazoa; phylum Chordata; class Mammalia; order Chiroptera; family Pteropodidae; genus Macroglossus; species Macroglossus sobrinus. The sequence goes on along the minus strand of PVKZ01001802.1, from coordinate 280,730 downwards.
ATACCAGGATTTAAACTCAGCTCTTACCCCAAAGTCCTAAGTCTCTCTGAGGTATTACAAGGTGGGGAATAGATAGAGATCATCATTTCAGTTGTCTTGGAACTGATTGAAATAAATAGAAAATTAACAATACAGAATGTTAAGTAAAAGTTTAGGAAAAGAATGAGTGGAATTTCATGTCAGATTAGGTAACAAATAGATGACAAACACAATACGTACAGTTTGGTTCAGAGAGAGAACATTTTATAATCAGATCTGAAAGAAACAGGCTTTGGGAAAAGGGTAGAAATTTCATAGGTGAAGAGAGGAATAATTCAAGCTTTTCAGGTGAGATGTATTGATGATAATTGTTGTTAAACCAGTCATTTGCTTTCAGAGTAAGAACCCATTTTTCTTAAAACATAGGGCCCTCTGCTCCATTTTTGATAGAGATATGGGTACCAAATAACACTTTCTATTTTTCTAAAAGCAAAACAGCTACTTGTGTGTGACAATGAATGGCATCTGGCACTAGATCTCAAGGTTGGGAATTATTAGGGACAAAGAAGAACTGTGTTAAAGCAAAGGGTATTTACTGATTAGAAAGCCCTCTTGTTGCCATCCATTTTTAATCATTAGCAGCTAATTTCAATTAGAAGAATGTTGTATAGATCACCACTGCCCAATCCAAACCAAACACTTGTTTGAGCTGACTGGATGTTTTTCTGTCTGTGACCTCTCTGTAAGATAGACAGCAATTTTAAAAAATGTCCAGTGTATTTTTCTCCTGAGATGCTATGTAAGTGCTACTGTGTTCAGATTCCAAACCAAGCAGGAAGATGCCATTATATTATTTTGCTGACCATACATCCTAAAACAAAGACTGATTCAGCAGCTGGTCAAAATAGAAAGGATGTATTCACAAAGAATAAATTTATTGATTATATTTTAGATTTTTTTTTCTTTTAGAGGAAGGCACTTTAACTCTTAGAATGGCAGTTTAGGGGCTTGGTTGCTAGTTTCTACCCATAGCCTGGGGTATGTGACATTAGACAAAGTAGCTTCACCCTATTGGTCCGCATCCTCTGCAGGTGCAGAAGAAGGCTGAGAAATTGTGATTGCTTTGAGGGCATTACTGAAATAATATTTCTGGAAATCTGTGGTTTAGTCAACTCATAGTCTAGAGATGGGGGAAGAGGGGGGTTCCCACCCTAAGTCACCTAGTTGGTGTGAGGTGTCCACTGTTCTTTCCTGTTCCTTACTCTGCACGTCCACATCAGTTGTAAGTCCCATTACCAAAGACCCTTTTCTAGATGACAATGATCAGATATGGCTATTTTCAGGAAATTTAACATTCTGGGTGGGGGTGGGGGGAAGATGGAGAAATAGAATGTGGTAAGACAAGCACATATAAATGAAATGAGGGAGGGGTGACTTCTTACTGAGATTTCACTGAAGAGATTAAATGGATGGACACTGGTGGACCAATGGGTTTGGGGCCTACAGAGATGGGGTCAATGGACAGAGGTGGCAAGAGTGTGCTTGAGGCATTTCAGTGTAAGTAAAAGGATGTAGGCAATAAAATGGGCAAAGAATTTTTAATTCCCCCACCCCCACCCCAAGGTTCAGGTTCTTAAAATTCTTTCAGGCAGGAGAAGTCTATTGATGAGTTTTAAATAGGAAATAGGGGTAGGCAGAAAGTTGCAAGCAAAACCATTTAATAAATATTTATCTTTACCTAAAGTAAAATGAGAAAATGAAGTTGATTATGAGTGACACTTACCGACCTTATGCTGGTAGTAGAGGGTGTGCCACAGTAATTTCTAGTTACTTCTTAGTGTGTTCCAGGAGATCACTCCCCTGAATTAAAATGCTTGTCAGTAATTTTGCTATATTACAGTCAATGCATAATTCCCATGCAAATGGGCATATCCCCCACTGTCAGGCTCTCTGCCCAAATGTTCACTGCCTTTTAGACTTTCAGACTGCAGGACTGACCACTGATGCCTGGATCTTCCTGTGGCTCAAGGGTAAAATGAACAAATCTTGGGGTAAACTTCATATAACTTGCTTGAACTGAGGGATTAGGAAGTTCTCAGATATCTCACCCCAAAGCATAGGATATTTAGCATCATGCCAAAGCATATGTTGTCAGTTCCAGGTTTTCTTTTTTCTTTTCTTTTCTTTTTTTGTGTGTGTGGGGCTCCTTTAGTTTTTAAAAACTTCTCTTCCAAAACTACTTTCTCTACCTGCCATCTGCCTTACAACCTCCGCCCCCATGTCAAAAACCTGTTTCTAATCCTCAGTTTCTCATGTTTTCTAATTATTCTTAATAGGAACGACTAGTTGGCTATCAAAAATGTTTTTGGAAGTAGAATGGTTTAAGTTGAACTTTGCTTATTGGGAATTCTTGGTGAGGGGGAAGTTTCCTGTGGTTGAGACTGGTTATGTTGTCGGTTATATGAAGATGAACAGTGATAGACAGGATTATCAAACTAGGGACTTAAATACCACATATGTGTGATGGTGATGGAGATAATGGTGATTCATGGCTCTCTTGAATTGGACCAAAAAACAAAACTAAACTAAAGCAAAATTCAAACCAACTAAAGCAAAAAGGAATTTATGTGACTCATATGCCTGGGAATTCAGGCATGTCTTGATCTAAGGACTTAAGTGATATTGTCAGCACTCTCACTTTGTATCTCATTGTCTTGACTTTCCCTTCTGTGACACTAGAGAAAAAGTAGATGGTCATTACTATTCTTAGCCTTCCCTCCTTTTGACACAGTCCCTCAGAGGGAAAGGGTCTTCTTTCTTGCAGTATCCTTATCTCAGTCTCAAGGAAGGACCTTGATTGGTCCTGAATAGAGTCACATGTCTACCTTGATTCAGTCAATGTGTCTAGTGATACAGCATATTCTGGCCAGGAGAGTTCCCAGGCCCATCATTCCCAATCAGAAGAAGCAAACTGGATAGCAAAAATATATTCTGGGAAACCAGAAACAGTAACTGCTTCAATCCTCTAAACTGGCTGAAGGACTTTGGGTTTTATTTGCTGGGCAGTGGAAAGTTATTAAGAACCAATGCAAAATAATTCAGCCACTCAGAGAGTTCTGAGGTATTTTGTAAGAGTTGGAAGACTTTCATTATTCAAAATAAAGCTTTTGGATAATGTAAGTCATTCCTTCAGTGGTTTATTTCTAATTTCATTTCACTTCTAGACTAACTCTCTGTTCAATGATTATTACTCCTGGCCTATGCCTACTGCACAAGCATCGAGGTGAGGGTATACAGTGGTAACAGACAACTTCTGGCTCCCCCACCATTCTTACAACCCTATGCCTGCAATTATATCATGTTTTGCATTGCTCTACCTGATATGGCTTAAGTGCTACCTTAGAGCTAGTGATACTATGTTCATCTTTCAGAATATTCACACTATTTTTTAAAGCATACAATTCTATTGTATATCATATTTGTAGAAAAGTCCAAGAAACATTCCTCAATAAATTTTCAAGCACTAAATACATCTATGTTATTTTGCCCAGATTGAGAGATAGAATATTATCATTCCCCCAGAAACCACCTTACCCCTTTCCCCAGTGGTGACCACTAACCTGATTCCAATCACATATGTTCCCATTTTTGAAATATATGAAATATACATGGAATTATACATGTATGTATATACCCTTTTGTGCTTTCTTATGTACAATATTGTTTGAGAGATTCATGTATGTTATGATGCATAGCAGTTGTTTATTCATTTTTTTCTTGTACATTAATCTTTGTAATAGTCCACAAACTGTTAATTTATCTACTGTCGATAGACATTTGGGACATTTCCAGGTTAGGGCTACTATGAATAATGCTGCTATAAACTTTTTATATGTGCTTTTTGATACACATATTAATACATTTCTGTTTGGTATACACCTGAGACTGCATTGCTAGGACATGGGGTGCCTTTTTAATATGTTTTTTGTTACTTTTATTAAATAACTTGTCCCTATTTAAGTTTATTGCTAGTTTTTCAATTGGATTGTCCATCTTTTTTTTTATTGATTTGTAGGAGTTTTTGTTTTCCAATAATATTTTTAAATATTACAATATTGATTTGTAGGAATTTTCTTTTTTAAATAATAATTTTCAGTTATATGAATTTAAAATATATTTTCCTATCCTGTGGCATGTTTTTTGACTCTCTTGGTGAATAGGAGATCTTACTCTTAATGTAACTCAATTTATTAATTCCTTCCTTTACGGTTATTTTTTTCTGTGCATGTGTAAGATATTTTTGCCATCCTAAGGTCATAAAGCTATTCTTTCAATTTTCAGAAGTTCTCTTTTTTGCCTGTTATCTGTAGGTAAAAAATCCACCTGAGATAGATTTTTATCTACTGCATAAGAAAGAGATCTATGTTTATTTTGTTTTCCATAAGTATGTACAGTTAACTCAACACTATTTGTTAAAAAATCTCTTCTTTTTCATTGCTTTGAAATATCACCTTTGTTATAAATCAGGTGATCATTTATATTTGGGTCTCTTTCTGCTTTCTAGCCCTTTTCATTGTTCAATTTGCCTATTATACTGATACCCCACTGTCTTTAATATAGCTTAATAATGTCTTAATATCCAGTAGTGTATGTCCTCCAGCTATGTTCTTATTTAAGAATAGTTTTGTTATTCTTAGCCATTTGCATTATTATATGAATTTTAAAATCATCTTTTGATGGAACTTTGATTGAGACTGCATTAAATCTCTAGCCCAAATTGGGAATAAATTAATATCTTTAGAATGTTGACTATTTTAATTCATTAATATGGTATACTCCTTCATTTATTTAGATCTTTCATTTCTGTTAGTGTTTTGTATATGTTGTAAAGGTATTGCACATTTTTCTTTACATATATTCCTAGTATTTAAAGTTATTACATAATATAAATTATATCTTTTAAAAACATTTTATGGTTGTTCATTGTATATATACTATTGATTTTTATATGTTGACCTTGTATCCAGTGATTTGCTAAATTCACTCATTAATTCTAATAGTTCTGTGTAAATTATTATGGATTTTCCAGCAAACAATAAAATTACCAGCAAAACAGTTTTTATTTTTTCCTTTGTAATCATTGTACCTTTTATTTCTTTTACCTGCCTTTTGTATTGACTAAGACTTCTAATATAATGGTGACTATAAGTGGTCATAGTGGGCATCCTTGTCTCATTTTTAATCTCAGTGGGAAAGTTTTCTAAGTGTGACTATTAAATATTATGGTTGCTGTATTTTAGAAATATCTTTTATCAGTTTAAACAATCTCTCTTACATTCAAAATTTGCTCAGAGCGTTTTTGTGAATAGATGTTGATTTTGAACAAATGCTTGAAGCAATAGTCGCATGGAATATTTGACTCACCACCTCTTTTCCCATTTCTCTTGGATCTGGTCCCATGTGTTCTCATTGTCTTGGGAACCCTCTTTCTAAAAAACGCTTTATCCAGCTTTTCTGCTTGTTTTTGAAGGTGGTTCTGTTGTAATGTAGATCCTCATTGTAGGAAGTGGTACATTCTAATTGTACTATATTGGTCTTCCAGCTACATAATGAGTAAAACTGTAACAAACAAACCTTCAGAAACCTATTCAATTGTTATTCCTTTGACCTATATTGCTTCTGCCTGATGAGCTTTGTGAATAAATCTTTGTTTTATTAAATCTTGCTACACCCAGAAGAGGAAAAGCTTACCATTGCTGCTCCAAGTGTGTGCATTATGGAATTGTAGGAGAGATGCACTTGATATTTAAATGCCTAAATGTAACGTGAAAAGCTCCTGATTTTACCTGTTCTTAAAAAAATGAAGAAAGAAAACAATGAAAGGAATAAAACTGACATTCTTTTTTAAAGAAGGCAGTAGGAATGCTTTTCTTATTGGGCCCCTGGGGAACATGTTATCCTCCTTATCTCTTAGTCACCCACTTCTTGTGTTTAAAAGTTGGGAAAGCTTCTCTGTCAGTCCTTCTGATCTAGCAATCATACAATCTTTCATGTGAAATAAAAGAATAATATGTTATTTCTGCTGTCCCTAAGGTCAGTAATAATATTAGTAGTATTAGATACTATAACCTTAGAACCTATACTTGTAAAATATAAATCCTTTCATCTGAGAGGAGAAGCATTTAGGATCTCAAGACCCAAATTCTAATGTTGGCTCTATTACCAAATAGGAAGATGATATTAGAATATAACTTGATCTCTCTAGTTTCATTCTCTGAAAAATTAAGTAATTGGGCTTGTTCAAGGAAGACAACATTTTTTAACGTACAGGACCAAATAGTAGATATTTTGAGCTTTGGCACATGGTCTTTTTAGGTCTCTTTTGCATGTACACAATTCTGCTGTTGTAGCATAAAAATAGTCATAGACAATAAATAAACAAATGGGTGTTTATTTATAAAACTTTATTTATGGACACAGAAATTTGATTTTTACAGAATTTTCATGTGTTATAAAATATTATTATTCTTTTAACCCTTTTCAGCCGTCCAAAAATGTAAAAACTATTCTTAGCTCACAGACCATACAAAAACAGGTAGCAGGCTAGATTAGTTCCACAGGCCCTAGTTTGCCAGACTTTTGAACTTGTTGATGGTTAAGGGCTATTCCAGAACTCTACGTATATCAATGTAGACATTCATATACTAGTCTTTAAGAAATCGTCTCTTTCTGTCCCAAGAACATTGTTCAAAGGAGTCTTATTTCTTCTCTTAGGTCAATTAAGAATTAGAAAAGAAAAGATTTTATTTTCTTTTTATTTATTTTTTCCCTGATATGTGCTCTATTTATAAACTCAAGTTTCTGACCTATGTAATATTCTTGTGCCTGAAGAACTTCTTTTAGCATTTCTTGCAATGCAAGTTTGCTAGTGAACTTGCTCAGTTTTTGTTTGTCTGAGAAAGTCTTTGTTTTTCCTTCATTTTTGAAGGATAATTTCACTAGATATAGAATTGTAGGTAGGTGGTTTCTTTCAATATTTTAAGTATTTCACACTACCCTACTGCTTGCATGGTTTCTGATGAGAAGCCCTCTGTAACTGTTATCCTGTTAGTCTCTAGGAAAGATTTTTTCCTGTGGTTTCTTTTTTTAAAAACCCCATTTGGTGTTTTCTGATCCTCCTGGGTTTGTGGTTTGGTGTATGTCTTTAACTTTGGAAAGCTCTGTTATTAATCCTCCAAATACTTCTAATCCCTTTTCTCTTACTTCTCCAGGTATTTCAATGACACTTATGTTACATCTTTTGACATTGTACCATAATTCTTGGATATCCTGTTCTATTTAAAAAAATATATATTTTTCTCTTTCAGTTTGAGAAATTTCTCTTGACTTTCATTTAAGTTTATTGATTTCTTCCCTGGCCATTTTGAGTCTATCACTGAGCCTGTCAAGGGCATTCTTAATTTGTCATAGTGTTTTTGACTTTTAGCATTTTACCTTTTAAGAAATTTTTTAAAAAAGAGTTTCCATCTCTCTGTTTTCATTACTATCTGCTTTTTCCATTAGAACCCATTACCTATTTAATCATTATTATTTTGAATTTTCTTGCTGATAATTTCAACATCTGTGTCATATCTGAGATTGGTTCTGATGACTGGTTGTCTCTTCAGACTGTGTTTTTTTCTTGCCTCTTAGTATGCCTGGTAATTTTTTGTTGAAAGTCACACATGTGTCAGGAGCTGAGGTGACTAGGCCTTTAGTGTAAAGTTGTATTTAATTTGGCTAGGAGTCGGGAGGTTCTTAACGTTTGCTGAAGCTTCAAATTCCTCTGTTTTAGTTTTCTCTCTTGACTAGGTTTCCCTAAGTACTCCTCAGAGAGTTGAGTTTGGATTTTAGAGGTCTTTTTGCTGTAATTCGCCATTATTATACTAGAGACCTGTTAGTGTGGTGATAAGGTGTAAGTGAGGAGAAATGTTCTATAACCTTCCAATTAAGAGCGAAAATTTAGCAACTTTTCTTTAGTAAATGCAGCAACACTTCCTCTGTTGCAGTCAGAGGGAAGGCCAAAAGCGCAGTGGGTTAGGTGGGGGTGTCCCAAGGTGAGAGGCTTGCCTTTTCCTGGCTTCCATTTCTTCAATGAAGTTCTAAGCCCATCAGTTGAAACTGTAAAATTTGACAAGGAGGAGATATGAGATTGCCAATTCAGAAAGGGAAAAATCAGACTTGGTAGGAAAATACTTTAGACTTGGTGGGCAGTATTAACTAACTCATTTAAAGTTTGTGCCCATGAATTTATGATGCAGCTAGTCAGCCTGGTTGCGTGATTTCCTTTCAACTCCACCCCTACCCCAGTGTGTTCACTTGCTTGGATGTGAACTTGGATATTTGGATACTGTATGGATATTGTATGGTGGATATTCAGGTTTTGTCAATGTTTTAGTTTTGCCAGGAAATATGACACCAAAAAGGAGAGGTGAGGGAGTTGAGGATATTTGAAAGGTAGTGATTGAGTGATTATAATGATGGATGCAGTGAGAGAAGAAAACCTAAAAAAGTTTAGGTTGAAATAGATTGAATGTCTAAAGAAGTTTGAAGAATATTTGCAGTGAATGTAGAGTAAATGAACTGCAAAGAGGGAAGGTGGAGAAAGTAGAGGATTTGAGATGATACAGGCACTGGTGATGATGAGGCTCAGCATGTGGCCATGTGAGACGGTGGCTGGAGAAGAGGGGTGGCAGAAAGGGTTCAGGTGAGGAAATAGAAGGATGGACAAATCAACCTTTTTTTTTTGATAGGTCTTTGATTCTGACATTAAAGTCACTGAGATTAACTAAGGGATGGAGAACACCTCTGAGAACTGGAACTGGAATCTTCAGGGAATGAAAGGGCATAAACAGGAAGGAGGTGAACGTAGTAGTGAGAATGGGTAGAAAGTGGCATAGCTAGATGGCTTGAGTGTCACAAGATCAGGGATTTGGGTAGGAAGACTGGAGGGAAGTAATTTGAAGCAGCAATGGACAGCCAGGAGCATGCTTACCTTACTTCCTGATCTTGAGCTATATATGGGGTGAGCACAGGGAGCTATGGGGGAAGGGATGCCCTTGGGGTAAGCCAGGTTTTCATCAAGGTCACAGAAAGTCAAAGTTCAGAGAGGAGGTAGAAGGACATAGTGGACATACTATGTACAAAGGAAGAGTTCAAAAGTTAGGACGAGTCAATGAGACATTGGCAGGGTCTAGGGGTGTCCAGAGCAGTGTGGTAAGATAAGATGCCTACATGGACCTGAATTTGAGCAGTGATTGTATTACCAGGACTATGCGGCACATCACATGGCTAAAGACATCCTGTTTTGTGAAGAACTTTCTGCTTCTCCTTTCCAGCTTAAGTTTTAGGATTACTGTTTAATATAGGAAATGCAAAAATATTTTTCTTTATAAGCAGCTTTAGAAGATTAGTTTGTTTAGGCTGTCAGGAAGCTGTAGCAACCCAGATAGGACTGTATTTATATGTCTTAAGATAGGATTGATATGGGGAAGTCAACTTCACTGATACACTAGGAAGTAGAAGGAAGGGACTACAAAGTACTTGAAGACCTACTGTGTACCAGTTTTACTATGTACCAGTAGTACCTACTACTAAGTTTACATATAATATATAGGTGCTAAATATTTAAAATTTAGGTATATACACAATTTTGTTTTAAATACTTTATGCAGGTAATTTCACTATAGACCAACACTGACACATTGGAAAGTCTGTGGGCACTGGCGTCCGCTCTGAGTTATCATTTCTCGGCTGACAAGCTGTGTTACTTTGGGCAAGTTACTTATATTCTAGAGCCTCAGTCTTCTCGTCTGTAGTGTAATAATAATAAACCCACTTGTTACAGTTGCTGAGCAGCGCTGCCCAAGTGATTCTGACAAGAAGGCCAGGCTGAGAACCACCGAAACAGGCTGATTAGTGCTCGTTCCATTTCCTAGATGAGGAAACCAAGCCTCAGAGAGGCTAAATAAGCATGCGATAAGTTGCTCAGGTTCACACAGCACTTAAGTAGCATTGCTGAGCCAGTTATTTGATTCCTTGATTCTTGCTTTATCCTTATAGTGAGTTGTTTTTTTTTTTGTTTTTTGTTTTTTGTTTTTTGCCTAAATACAAGGGAAATTAAAGGAGTTCCACCAAAGCATGGCTGCCCAACAGTAGGCAACATGGGAAGGGATAGGGGGATCAGGTGAAGAGGAAGCAGGCTCCATGGTATCTAGGTCAGTGGTTCTCAAACTTGCATGTGCTTCCAGATCACCTGGGGAACATTTAAATTATAAATCTCTAGGGATCACCTTAGGCCAACTGGATTAGAACTTCTGGAGAATGGGAACCAGGAACCTGTATCTCTAGAATTTCCCCCACATGATACTGAGGCTGCTAATCTGGTTCAGGTCCTTGGATCAGCTTTTGGGAACCACTGAATTCTAACTGAGGTCTTGAAATGATCAAGCAATAATATCCCAGTAAAGTACTAAGCACCTGTCATTGCCACCAAAATTGGCCTCTGGAGGTTCAGCTCTGTCATCTTGCTTTAAGATCTTCTCTATATTACCTGCAACACACTCAATCTGTCATTGAACTTCTGAACTTTGAGTATATAGGAAATGTCAAGTTGGCAGACTTTGCTATAACAGAAAGGGTTATTTGTTCTTTATAGCTGTTTTATTCTACCTTCCCCCTTGAGGTTCCTGCCAACTCAGTCAGATTAGAACTGTATAATAAACAAGCTTGTACTACTGAGTTAGCGCACATCTTGAAAATTTTTTTCTGAAGTGCTTAGCATTGCTGATGTCAGGAAAATCCATTGGGTTTTATGGACTAAGGCAAACAATGTAAGTTTGATATAATATTGTGGAGAGGAAAAAACATCAACAGAAATTCTTATTTGGCAACATAAATATTTAGACTATATTACAGTCAGCATTTGATTACTGCTCCTACAAGAGATTTCCCTGAGTAGGGTTTTGAGGTCTGGGAGCTGAGTGGCAGGCATGATGTCTTATGGCTTTTAGCTGTATGTGACGATGTATGTGTTAGTGGCATTGTAGTGTAACTGTAGTGGTCCACCTCTTACTTGGTCATCACAGTCACCTGAGGAGTTGGTAAAGGGCAGACAGCTCCATCATTAGATGCAGCAAGTCAAAATACCTGAGGGTTGGAGAGGAGCTTCTCCAATGAATCTGGCTGAGAACAAGCCTGCTGGTTAGTTGCTACATTTATTCTGTGCTAGGGAATTTGTATGACTTATTTTATTTCCTTTTCTTTTTCTTCTTCTTCGTCATCTTCTTTTATTTTTTATTTATTTTTTATGTCTACAACATTGAATCTTCCTAGGTGGTCTCCCATCCAAGTACTAACCAGGCCCAACCCTGCTTAGCTTCCAAGATCAGACGGGATTGAGCTTGTTCAGGGTGGCATGGCCGTAGATTTTATTCACTTTTCACAAGCAACTCTTTAAAATAGGGAGTTTTCATCTTCCAGACGAAGAGCTGGAAATTTAGGGTCAGGAAGACAATTGCCAGAGGCCACACGAGAGCCTTAGTGTGGCCAGAGCTAAGATATGATTCTAAATTTAATGTCAAAGCCCCTTCCTTCTCCAAATATTTGGTCTTTCCTACCTATTCAGTTCAGCATGGTTATCTCCTAGACCCTAGGCTTTGCTGCTCCAGAGTGGTTGACATTACAAAGGAAGATAGCTAGCATTTGCTATAACTACAAGCTACAAATGCCAAGATCATGAGGCTAGTAAGTGGCAGAGCCTGGATTCAGATGTAGGTCTGTCTGATGACAGAGGCCAGTTTGTAACCACCAAACTATCTTGTCTGTTTTTGGAGATTATGAAATGCATGGTCTTAACACATTTTCAGTTTTCCTTTTTTGTTAGCTGTAAACCATTATAGAAAAGGAATATTATTAACGTTTTTTCTTTCAATTGAAATGTAGTTGTGTGTTTTCAGAAAATATTCTTTACATTCTTCAAGTATTAAAATCAAAGTCCTTGAATTACTTACTATATGTATAGTAAGGTTTTGGTTTTTCTCTACTACTAAATTAAAATATCCCTATATTCCTATTTCTATTGTAAATCATTTAAGAATAAATATTTTTCCACTATATTGTAATGAATGAAAATCTATTCCTTTAACTTCATGAACCCCAGCTTTATAGAGAATGAATTTAATTAGAACATCTTTACCCGCGTCAATTTCACATCCCGTTCTAACATCTGTTGATATATGGTCTAGAAAGTGGTTATGTCACTATTTTATGAATGATTCTAGACACAGAAAAGGTAAAATAACTTGTTTGAGTTTCAAATGAGTTGATGGAAGAACCAGAAATAGACTTTTCTACTAGTTATACTAGACTCACTAAAATTTCTAACTGGAGTCTATCTGTACTCAGCAGGCTAAAATCCAGATCCTGGAATATCAGCCTGTTTTAACAAACAGAAATGTATCTATTGGGGGTAGGGGGCAGGGAAAGGTGAAGGGAGGGCCGGCATGATTGTTTCTAGGTCATTTCCAACCTTGAAGTTATAACACAGTTTTTAGGTGAAAGATAATATGCTCTTTAATGTGAGAATGTTCATTTAAAATAAAGCAATGGGACATCAAATGTCTGTGTTCGTAGATAAATGAACATACATAGACTCCAATTTTATTTTTCATGCTGCCATATACTGTATTAAGGCAAAAGAATAGACAAATAGTTGTTTAAAAGTAAAACCATGTTATTCATTTAACTTTAAAAACCACTGATTGGAATAATAATAGTGTTTCCATGTAGTACTATATTCATAGAAATACTGATATTGCAGTGTGTAGAGATAATAGAATGACACTCTCTTTCTCTTTGTGTACTCTATCTTTTAAAATGCATTCTAATTCATAAATAATGAAGAAAGTAAACAACATTATTCAAATGGGATATTTTGGGCAATTGAAGTCTTAGCATAAATCACAAATTCTTGTCTCTTCCCCATTTTCTGCCCAAATTTGTTTTTGTGGAATGACCTTTGGTACCAACTTATAATAAAATGTTTCCTGAGTTTTTATTTTAAATTATAACGGCCTTTTCTGTCAAATATGGTATTTATAAAAGTTTCTTTGATGAAATGCCTCTGAATTTTGTGCAAATAACCCAGGCAGGCTCTTAGATTAGTGGTAGCATTTGTACAGAACTTTTATGGCTTTATATGGTGCTTTTACACTCAGTTTATTTGACCCTTACCTGTGAGTACTTAGTGGAATTCACTTTTTCCTGATGAGAGCAATGTACTGAAAGATTCCTTGACGTGGTTCTGGGTACACAGTAGGTGTTCAACTTGTGTATTTGAAAAGAAAATTAACAAAGGGACCCCAACAAGTTCTTTAACTTGCTAGAGGTCACCCAGCAAATATAGTGTCATACCAAGAATTGAACTTTCTACTTTACTAAAAGACTCCATATGCTAACATTGTCTCACTGTTATCTTTTCAGATTTTCTAAAAGCTCAAATTAAAAATATTCACTTTTCTTAACCAAGGTGAAATTCACAAATGCGTGAGTTTTTATTTTAAATTGTAATGGCCTCTCTTTCATCGTTACTGCCTATTTCATAGCCCATCTCCTCTGTTCATAACAGTGCTCATAAAATTAACCATATTACAGCATACATTTTGGAGGCATTTAAGTATACTCATAGTGTTCTGCAGCCAACACCTCTAACTAGTTGAAAAACGTTTTTATCACCCCCAGAGGAGATCCCATATCCATTAAGCAGCCACCCCAAGCTCTCCTCTCCCCAACTGCTGGTAACTACCAATCTGCTTTCTGTCTCTATAATTTTCCCTATTCTAGATCTTTCATGTCAGTGGAATCATACAATATGTGACTGTCTTAGTCCGTTTGGGTTGCTGTGATAGAATACCATAGACTGGATAGCTTGTACACAACAAGAATTTATTTCTGACAATTCTGGAGTCTGGAAAAATCCAAGATCAAGGTGTATGCAGTTTTGGTGTTGGGTGAAGTTCTGCTTCCAGGCTCATGGGTAGCTTTTTTCTCACTGTATCCGCACATCTTGGAAGGGAGCTCTCTGAGATCTCTTTTACAAGGACACTAACCACTTCCCAAAGGTTCTTCCTCCTAATACCATTCCATTAGGGGCTAGGATTATGAATTTTGAGGGGACATAAACATTCGGTTCAATGCAGTGACATATTCTGTCTAGCTTCTTTTATTTAGCATAGTATTTTCAAGGTTAATCTATGTTGTAGCATATATCAGTACTTTGTTGCTTTTTTGGCTGAATTATATTCCATTATAGAGGTAAAACATACTTTGTTTATCCATTCATCAGTTGATAGACATTGAGTTAATTCCATACTTTGGCAATTGTGAATAGTGCTGCTATGAACATTCATGTCAAGTATTTGAAAACCTGTTTTCATTGCCAGGCTATATGGTAATTCTATGTTTAACTTTTTGGGGAACCATCAAACTGGTTCCCATTTCCTACCAATGATGTACAAGAATTCCATTTTCCCCACATTGTTTTCAATGCTTGTTATTTGACTTTTGTTTTTATTATTATAACCTTCCTAGTGGGTATGAAGTGATATCTCCTTGTGGTTTTGATTTGCATTTTCCTGATAAGATATTTGTATTTTAATGAATAAACTTAATCAAAAAATGAGTTTTGGTAACAAAATCAACATCAAAATGAGTGGCTTCATTTGTCTTCAGGACATCATTTAATACTAGCATATGATTACCCTTGGGATGCATGATTCTGGGCTGAAAATAAAGAACATGCTGTGGGATTAGAAGGTTATATATGGATAATAAGACCACTATCATCTAACTTCTTTTTAAATACAGCCTAAATTAATGAGGAAAAATAAAACATCACATCATGTTTTGTTTTCATGCTGCCTGCCAAAAGAGACTTGGTACTTTGCATTGCAAAGCTTTCTTTATGTAATTCCTTTACATCTTAATGGCCTATTCTTTATTTTTACAGTGTGAGTAAAGACATCCAGGATGGCTCAGGGATCCGGGGATCAAAGAGCAGTGGGGATTGCTGACCCAGAGGAGAGTTCTCCAAACATGATAGTCTACCGCAAAGTAAGGTGTCTGGTTAAATGCTACAATACTGCCTCTGTGTGTTTGTGTTCTGTGTAGGGTTTATCGATGGTTGATGGCTCGACAAATGTTTTCTGTCTAAACTGTCTTGACTGATAAATGACTATCATTTTCTTCTCATGTGCTCTAATTCTCCAGTTCTAAAATTCGAGAGTTAGATTTTGTCATACTTGCTATTGCATACTTGAAAAATATTATGTGATTTAGTTTTCTTTAAACCCAAAGATTGCATAAAGAATACAGTAGTGACATACTCTCCTTTGGTGTAAAGCTCTTAGTGTAACATTTATTAATCGAATGTTCTTCGAACCCATGGTACCTACAAGATCTACTATAGATGCTGTGGGAGTTATGGAGCTATGGCTATATTAGATGTTTACAGTTAGTATGAGACATTAGATACACCTAAAATACTGTAATAAAGTCTGAGTGTTAATTTCCAAAAGAGAAGTGCAAGTTGAATGTCATACAATCTCAGAGGAGGGGCAATTACTCTAGTTTCAGAAGTCAGAGGTCAGGAGTGGTCTTTGAACTCAGTTTTAAAAGATGGGTAGGATTGCTTCTGTGGAAAGAGAACATCCCAGGGGGTGAGATGTGTTCTGCAGAGGCAAAGAGCTGGGGAAAGTGAACAGCAATCAGAACCTGTTGGCTTGGGCATAGGATGAATTAGTAGAAGCGAGTGGAGGTAAAGTTTTGGAAACAGAGGCCGGATGGAGCCAGAATTGAGAATGTGGAATTGTAGGCAGTTTAATCCTGGAAAAGTTTTGTGCCGGAAGTTGTAAAATCAATGACTCTTTGGGATTATGAGTCTTTCCCCAGTGTGCCAAATGCATTGTTATCAGAGTAGACTGGAGACTAGTGGGGGATATTTCTGTATCTGTGAGGAAAGTAAAGAGGACACTAATCTAGCATGGGACATGCCCTTCAGAACTGAGCAGCACTGAGCAGAGGGATTAAAGAGTTTAAATTAAAAATGACTTCGGAACTGAATGAATATGGAATTAGGAAGTGAACAGAGAATAAAAAATGACTGGGTTTTTGACCTCGTGTTATAGAAAGACATTGATGGTATTTATTCAAATATGGACATTTGAAAGAAGAATACATTTTTAAGGAAGGAAATGTAGCACATAGTTTTATTTGTGCACACATTGAATTTGATGAAATAACTGCTTCTTATTAAACACCTTTTTAATGTTTGCATGTTTGTAAAATTTAACTTAACCGTATTATAGATTAATAAGGAAAATGAGTTAAGGTTCATTTCACTAAATATTTGAGTTGTCTGCTGGGTTCTGTATATTCTTAAAGACTCTGTGTTTGATCTATGTTAATCATATGGACAATGTTGAATTAGATAGTTCTGGATGATCGGTATGATCATTTTCCTTTAAAAAATGGAACTAGTTTTCAAACTATTGCTGCTCTGAGTATCAATTTCCTTAATCCTTAGTTTTGCAAGAGAATGCTTAGATAACCCATCTCCAAGAGAGATGCTTATTAAGTTCTAGTGAAGAAAAATAGATTGAGACTAGCCTATTAGTGAGACATACAGAATAATAGACAGACATTTATACATCATTGCTTTCTTAATTCACCCCAGGCTGAAAGATTCTATGTCAAGCTTGTAAGAACCTGAGGGGTTTGGATTCAGATCTGGGTTAAATTGCAACTCTGCCACTTCCTTGAGGTATGATCTTGAGTCAGTTATTTACCTTCTGTAAGCCTTGGTTTCTTCATTTATGAAAAGAAAAATAAGGTGGGAAGAAGGATAGTACCTCATAGGTTTATTGTAAAGATTCATTGATGTAAAGAACATAAGGCATCTTACATGCTGCTTGGCCTGGAGGTGGTCTATAATGAATGCTCCTTTTTCTTTTATCTTTAGGTCTTCTAGAGACAGTGACACTTGGAGAGGAAATAAACTATAAAATGTATAAATGTTGATGCTGTTAATAAGTTGACTGAAGTATGTTCATACAGTGAGTTGCTTTTTAAAGACATAGGAACACAGTACAAATGTTTTTATATTATTCAGAGATTGCAAATCAATGGATTATTAAAGGTTAATAGGAAATGTAAAGGTCATGCAATCCAGACAGCTTTCCACCAGAACGTTAGGTGTTATGTCGAAGAGAAAACTTCCTATAGATTTATGGGAACTTGAATATTTACTTTTTAGGCAGTAGCAAGAGACTCTTTTTTTTTTTTTTTTTGGTTAAATTTGGAAACAAAGTTGTCAATTGCTATAGTTCTTTAGAGAAATGATTACTAGTCATTTGGTTTCTACACTGAAAATATATCTTGCTTCCTCATGACAAATTTGTGTTCATCTAATTTGCTTTATTAATTGCTCAAAAGGGATATTGGATCTGTTCAGAAAAAAAAAAAAAAGGTATATGCATTGCCTAGTATGGGCCCAGCACCTAGAGTCATTAAAACCTAGTTCTTTTGACTTACTTAAGCCATGGTGTGTTTGAAACATAGGGTATCCACCTAGTTCTCTACTCTTGGTGCTGTAGACTGGCCGCTGGCTATGGCCAAGACTTACCTATTACAGGACACTATCCTCAAGGTGTACCTAAAGAGCGAATCTTGAAACCAAGGTCAATTCACATTTTCTTTGAAAGTACTCTTGTGTGACAATTTAGTCAGGATTTTAGCTATAAAACCAAACCTTTACTTAGAGATCACCAACAAAAATTTACATTTAAAAAATTGTGCAAATAGTACTTTCATTTTTGTTTTCCTTCTCATGTTTGTTGTTACTTTCTCTTGTCAGACATTTCTAGTGTGAAATTTTTACTTGGACTATGTTGTTCTGTTGATTCAGATGCTGACATTTAAAAAGCCAAATCTAGAGAAATGGAGCTTTTGGGTAAACTTTTGAGTAATAAGTGGGATGATTACGTCCATAATGTTGTTGTGACTTTTAAATGCCATTTGAGATGGTAACCTCCTGACATATGAGTAATAATGGGTGGATTTCCTAAGCTCACACATTTCAGAATACTCTTCAGTTTCTTTTTGTTTTGTATGTCATTAACTGTGAGAAGTTGTGCTTTCCCAGGGCATGATTTATTTATTGACTTGAACAGACTTTCTAATTTAGTTTTTCATCTTTCATATTCACATTTGGGATTGGAGGTGTGTATGAAAAATGTATTGGGCCCATTAAAAAGCTATTTAAAAGAAAAGCTTAATTATTCATTAAGTCACCCAGACCAGTTACCTGTTTTTACATTCTTGGATCCAAAAGATCCTGGGTCATTGAGTTGACTAATGTAGTGATGATATTTGAACCTGACCGTACATTAGATTGTTTAGGGGTGCTTTATAAAAAAAATGCTTATTCTCAGAGGACCCCCTCAAAGATATTTTCATCTAATAGGTCTCAGCTGGGTCCCAGAAATCTGCGTTTTAAAATGTTCTCAGGAGAATCTGATGCTCGGGTAAGTTTGAAATGCACTTATTTAGTATCTTTTACAATATCCTGGTAGAGTATGCGTCACAAAGAAATGAGAGAATTGGTGTTTTGAAATGGGTTTTTGATTTCATAATTATTTGTAGATCTCTCAAGATATAGAAGAACCAGGCTCTTGTCATAGGGTTAGAATTAGAGGATTCGAGTAGCTTCATCTTAGAGGTTTTCTAGTCTCTAAGCTTATTTCACAGGTGAGAAAATGAAAGTATGGAGAGGAGGAGGAACTTTCTTCAAGTTGCTCAGCAGTTTCTCACTGAAGCCACCCATTATATCCAGGGAGGCTGGCTGGTCCCATTGGTGTTCTTTTACAACCATGTTGTCAACCACAACAATTATTACCACATTGTTGGGGCTCAACAGACATTGGTGAATTAAAATAAATGAAAATACTGTGCAGCAGATCTTTGTTTTTTTGTGCATATTCTCAGAGATGTGACTTGGGTTAACTTTGAACATTTGTAATGCTAAAGCTTCATCTACTTCCTGGTGCTTTTGTTTACTGGGTAAAGATTTCCTGAAATGTTTACTTTCTTTTATAACTAGAAATTCTTTTGAGTCAGAGTTGGTTGCTTTCTGATTTTGTTTGGTCCTCTAGTGATATAAATAATGTCTCTTGACAAATTTCCAACCAGACTGGTAATTTGATTTGGTAGAACTCTGGGCTATTACATGATAGGTGAACAGAGAAAATTGTAGCTTACCGTGACCCAGGCTGGGGTCAAGAGGAGGTACAGTGTGATGGAAGATGCCAGACAGGGAGCTGACAGCTCTGGCTATCTGGTCCCAGCTCCCACACTTATCACTTTGGTTCTCTGTAATTTCATCTTCTTGGTTCTACTTATTTTGTCTTCTTCCTTTCCTCTTTCTTTCCCTTCTTTCTTCCCAACTATGAACTACTTCTTAAGCAAAAACAATCTTTTCAGTGTTTACCTAAGGTGAAAAGAAGCATAATAAAATGAACCCTGTGCACTCACTCACCGTCAACTTAATAAATAAAACATTACTTTTGTTTCATTTTCTCTTCTGTAAAGTGAGGGGTTGGACAAATAATGTGCAAATACATTTCTGCAATGACTTCAAAGTTGCATTCTGTAACATTTTGATCTTCCAGAATTTAACTTATTTCCCTGTTCAAAGAATGTTGTGAAACTATATGCATGTTTAAGGGTCTTTTGAGTTTTTCTGGAAATATTTTAGACATTCCTAGGTAACCTAAATTAGATTGAGATTAAACGCAGTGTAGTCATGCATCAGAAGAAAAAGAATTTTACTTGTAACAATTCAACACCCAACAGTTAAAGTATCTTCTTGGTGGTGACCTGTTTCTTTGGTTTGCTAATAACATTTAAGATATTTGTACAGTTATTTTCCAGTACCAATTATATAAGAGACAGATAGCAGGAACAATGTTTCAACAGCACTGGATATGTCAGTAATATATAGAGTCAGGGATGAATTAGGAGTTTTAGAGGAAGACAAAAAAGCCAACATTGTTGTATGTGGAAGGCTTTGTTAAATAGCCATGCCATTGCTGGCTTCCTTCACCTGTTAGTTTCCAGTTATTAACTTCTTCTCTGCTGGAATTGGGTCTCATCTCTGTATTGCTCTGATACACCCAAGGTCACTTTTCCTAATGATACAGGACCCTTGAAGTCTTGAGCAGCAGTTGGTTTAGGAATACTTCCAGAAAGCAAATGTAGTACTATTTTAGTTTCACAGGCACCAAGAAGGGAAAAACTAGTCTAGTTAGAGGGAAGGTGGAGAGAAAGCTGGGAATAGGGCATTGCCCTGGAATTCAGAGAAGGCAGTCATAGAAGCCAACATGATTGAAAGTCAGCGAACCTGCAGACCCTAGTGACTAAGACATAATGAGGATCAGTCACTAATCAGCAAATATGTATTGAGTTTCATTTGTGTGCCAGACACTGTTAGATGCTAGGGATGCAAGATGAGGGCTGTTCCCTGAAGTAACCTATAGGCCAGCAGGGCAGAGATGGGTAATCAGACAAGTGCAATGCACATAGAGACAAGCTGACAGTTCTGGCAGGAGAGAGAAGGTTCATGAAGTCCGTATCAGGAGAGAGGATGATGATGTCATAGAAAACATCCATAGGATTTGACACCTGCTTTAATTTTTGAAATATGATTAGAATTAACCCAACAGAGAAGGGGAGAGAAAGTGTAAAAGGAAGAAGGACCAGTGCATGTAAAGGGACAGAGTTGTGATGTCGTATGGAGAGTTCTGGAAACTTCGAGTGGCCGTTTTCATGGAGCTAGGTTTCTGTGATGAAGCGTTGAGAAATAAAGCTGGGTGAGTAGATTAGGCTGAGATCATGAAAAACCTTTTACATCATGCAAAGAGTTTGGATGTTGTGCAGGTTATCTTCTCTTTGCATCTCCATACCCACACTCAGCCCCTCTCTGTGCTGTTCTGTGGCCCAGGATGCTGAGCCATGTGGACTACATCTACAGGGCTTCTGTGACTTTTGGCTTTCAATTTCTGGCTTTTCAATTGAATTCAGTCAATAGAAGCCTGGGGAAATGGGAGGGAGAAAAAAGAGTAAAGTCAGGGTATTTCTTTCCCTGGCGCCTTCTCTGTAAGGTCGTATACTGGCTGTTCCTTCACAGAAGGTGGCTGCTCCTCTCAAGGAAGACTGCTCTCCTTTTCTGGGTAACAATTTGCACCCAAACTCAGTGGCTTCAACACAGCATTTGTTATATCGGTTTCTGTGGGTCACTAATTCTAGTGTAGATTAGGTGAATGTGCTGGCTCAGGGCCCCTCTCAAGACCTGGGTGAGGTAGTCAATTTATATGAAGCCTTAATTGGAGGAAAAGGTCCACTTCAAAGCTCACTCATATGGCTGCTGTCGATTCAGTTCCTTGAGTGCTGCTGGCATGATGGCCTCATTTTCTCACTGGCTGTTAGCTGAAGGCCACTCTGAGTTCCCTGCCACATGTGCCCGTTTCTGGAGCAGCTCTCAATGTGGCATCTTGTCATCAGAATGAGCAAGGGAGGAGGAGACAGGGCAGGTGGGGATTGGTAGTGGGAGTCTCACTATTTTATAACCTGATCTTGAACATGGCATCCCATCCCCTTGAGTAGGAGCAAGTCACCGGTACTCTCACCAGGTGAGGGGTTAATGCAAGGGCATGAGTACAGAAGGTGAGACTACCATGGGCCATTCTAGAAGCCATGTGCCACACAATTCTACTTCCCTAGGTCAGAGTTTCCTGAGCGGTCCCTTATGGTTCCCCTGTACCCTTTAGGTTAAGGAAACTTTATACTTGGTCCTTATTGAAATACATTTTCCTCAGATTGTCCTGTATTATTATGAATGTCATCTATTTACTGATAAGGCTCTGACTCATGCAGATATTATCCCCAAAGCAAAGGGAAACCATTAAGACCCCATTTTTCTTCATTAGGAAATTCTCCACGAAAGGATTTGAAGCAGGGAAGGCATATATATGTTCAAGGTGAAAAACTGGCTTGTGGAGGGAACATGTGAGAAAAACTGTAAGATTTAAGCAGAAGGATAGTTTAGAATTTCACAGGAATTCTGGTGAAGGAAAAATGATGTCCAAGTCAGTGACAGTGGTAATGTACATGAAGGGATGTATTTGAGAGGTAGAAGCAATAGGATTAGGTGACTAATAAGTTGTAGGGAGGATTTGAGGGTATTGAGGAGGAATGGTGGGGCCTTTTCACTAGATTTTACCTAGGAGCTGTTAAAGGTCTCCTAGGTCCAACAAAATTTTGAACGAAATACTAACTGTAGAACTGGATTGCCTGCCCCTCTTCTCCTTGTTTGTAGATAAATCAAGAATGTCATAGAAAGGGTGTGTAACTGGACCAAGATATTGGGTATTTATTGTGACTGCACCAGTTCACTTTTAGCCATGTACAAGTTGTTTCTGTGTTTTAAGTCTAGTTCTGTCATTTGTGAAATGAGGGGTTAGCTAGGCTGAGTGATCTCAAAAGTACTTTTGATTCTAACATTCTAGGGGTTTCATTACCTAAAATAAAGAAATGAGTATTTTATTATCTGTTTTTTTTTCATAACTTCCTTTATAATCAAAAAGTTAACCCGAGTTAAACTTTTTAAAACAGGTAACTCAGTATATTTAAAACAAGTGCTTTTCAGTCTTGAACATTTAAGACTTTCTTTTCTTCATTCATTTTTTTTTTAATGCTAAATAGAATTCCTAAGGATGAACTTCAGAGGGTGTTCTGAGTAACTAATTTAATTGTTCAATCTGCATGAAGATTCTTTTCATTAAATATTTTGAAGGTTCTTTATTGCCTTAGGGAAAAGCTGTTCTGTTTCCCGTTTTCCCTAGGATTAGACTTGCAAAGGAAAAGCTCCCCATCCCATGGTCTTGGTTGGCAGGAGACAGAAGGGCAGGCAAGTCCTAGATCAGTGGTATCAGTGTCCACAGATGAAAGGGATGTTATTTTTAGGGTGGGGAATAGCACATTGTTTCCATCAGCATAACTTTATAATTTGGAAAGTCTTTGGTCTGTTTGAGACTTCATTTTTCCAATTTATTTCCTTGTTTCATTTCAGAGTCTAAGATTTTACATTTTGGTGGACAATTTATTACTCTAGCTATTGACACTTCTGTATCTTTACATTACAAAGAACATGGATGGCCAAAGAGGAAGTTCCCATTCTTAGTAGTTTGAAGAAGAAAAACTAAAAGCTAATAGGTATTTGTGAATGGAAAGGAAAATTAATGTGTTAAAATCATTGGGAGGTAGAATAATTATATTTTAAATGTCTGCCAGTTTGCCAATGCGGATCAAAACTGAAGATGGACAATTTTTTTGATCAGTATCCCATTTCTGAAAAGTTATAGTAAAGGAATAAAAAAAATATACAAAGATAGAAATATAGATATAAACATACAACCACTCCAGAAGAATATTTATACCTCTGGTAGTGAATAATATCCAGATTGAAATAAATAGAATATTTGTTGAAGGGGAATTAGTTTAATAATTATAATGGATAGTATTCATATTTGAGATGATCACACAGGTTACTGGATTTCTGTTTTGGTAGACCTAATTACCCTGAAAAGAAGATAATTATTGACATCTTTATGTATGGCCAAATTGAATATTCTTTATTTTTAAAACCCTATACGACTTTACCTTTTTTGTTTTATTAATTTTTTGTTTTATTTGCTAAATACAAAGGCTATGTATATTTACTAAAAATTGTGGTTTTCTTTCTCTTTATTATTTTTTGCGTCTCTGTGCTTACATCTAGGGTCATTTTTCTTTTTTCTGAAGAACTATCTTTAGTATTTTCTTTAGTGCAGGTCTGCTGGAGATAAATTCTCTCAGATTATATTGGTCTAAAAATGTCTTTACTTCATCTTCATTTTTGAAGCGTGTTTTTTTGTATAGAATTCTAGATTATCAGTTATTTTCTTTCTGTACTTTAATGGTAACTATCATCCTCTCTTGGCTTCTATTATTTTTGTTGAGAAGTTAGCTGTCAGTTTTATTGCTGTTTCCTCTAATATAATCTCTTTTTTATATTTGACTGCTTTAAAAATTTCTTTCACTTTGGTTTTAGCAGTTTTATTATGAGGTACTATTTTCTTTTTTATTTATTATCCTTAGAGTGAATAGCACTTTAAAAAAATTTTGATTAGTGTTTGGAAAATTTGTAGCCATTCACTTCTCAGATATTACTGATGCCTAGTTTTTTATGCTTCTTGGGGTTCTGTTCATATGTTTTGACTTTTTCTCTGTGTTTCATATGTTCCTTATGTGCTTTCTTGTATTTTTTATTCCTTTGTGTTTCAATATGGATATAGTCTATTGACTCATCTCCCAATTCACTAATTCTTTCCTTAACTGTATCTAATTTGTGGTTAAATCCATCCCACTGAATTTATAGCTTTAGTTATTGATTTTTTAAGTTCTAAGATTTCTATTTAATTATTTTTTATAGTTTCTAGTTTCCCACTACAATTTTCTATTTTGTCATTTATGTCCTTAACATATTAATCATAGTTATTTTAAATTCTAAACCTGATACTTCAAAATCTTTGTTACATTCTGAACTTTTTCTATTGTCTTTAATTTTTTTTTTTAGCTATGTTTTAAATTAAGCTCTGGACATTGTTTATACAACTAACATTGAAAAGATAATTTAAAGCTCTGGGGGAACCTTATTTTACTCCAGAGAGGGTTTTGTTTTGTTTCATTTTCCTTTTTATGCCAGTTAGGCTATAGACAGATTACCTTAATCTAATCAGGTACAGAGATCATATGTAGCTGGATTTTAGTTCTAGTTAGGGCTAGTATACTTCTAGATTTCTAACCTTTACTCTTGGAGTGAACCCTGGATGTTTACTTCATATCCTCAATGCTTGGTGGATTCTAACCTTCAATATTCAATATTCAATATTAAGCTTCATGAGACTGAAAAAAGTAATGATCAGCTTCCAGTCATGCCTTTTGCTTAAGAAATTGGCAATACTCTTAGAGGAAGAAGCAACTCCAATTGCTAGCCCCACCTTAGCTTTCTTCTTCTTTCAGATCATGGCCTCAACATTCTTATTCCCTGATAGCTCTCCAGTCCCTTCAAATATATTTAACGAAATATTTTTCAGCCTTTCTAGTTACTCTCAATAAGAGACCGAAACATTTAGTTAGCCACTGATACAAGTAGAAAATTGGAACACTGGCTTTGTAAGAAGATGGATCTATCTCTATAGCTTCAATTTGCTCTAAAATGTTTTAGAAAAGACATTTCCTGAGTGGTTTATTGGTTTAGGGTGGTGATGGTTGTAGAGATAAAGAAAAGTGAGAGAAACTTGCAGTATATTTAGGAAGTAGAATTGACCTGGGGGTGAGAGTGAAGGGTTCAAGACTGAACCCAAGATTTGGGCTTGGGTAGCTAGGTAGTTGGTGTCACTGGACTCTGGAATAAGTAGTTGGAGGGTGACACTCAATTGTAACATCACCACAGTATCAGAATGACAGTTATTCACCCAACTTCACTCTGCAGAACTATAGAAAATGGAGAGGGGAATATATCAGGCAATTAACTCTAATATGAAATGGGCCTGATAAAATTTTACTCTGGAGGAAATCTTACCTGGCTCCAAAGACCTTTTTGGTTGAGAAAACAGTCAGAAAGTAGCTTATATGTGTCAGTATGACACTTGTGAACATTTCTGCATTAGTTTCCTAGGGCTGCTGTAACAGATTAACTCAAACTTTTGTTTAAAACAATAGAAATTTATTCTATCACAGTTCAGGAGGCTAGAAATATGAAATCAAGGTATCAGCAAAGCCATGCTCCATCTGCATAAATACTCTAAAGAGGAATCTTTCCTTGCCTCTTCCTAGCTCCTTGTGGCTGCCAGTTATCTTTGGTGTCCTTGTCTTATAGCCGCATCACTCCAATCTTTGCTTCTACCCTTATCTATCCTTCTAATTCTGTGAGTGTTTCCACATGGCCTTCTTATAAGGACACCAGTGATTGGATTTAGGACCCACCCTAATCCAGTTCAATTCAGATCTCATCTTCATTTAACTATATCTGCAAAAATCCCATTTTCAAATAAGGTTACATACACTGGTACTATGGATTAAGACTTCAGCATATCTTTTTGGGGAATACAGTTTAATCCACAACAGTTTCTAATTTGTCTCTGCCCGAAGATTAGTGCTCCTTGCAAAAATCAACTAGTGTATTTCTTGAATCTGCTTCTGCTAAGGCACTGTGCTTTATCTTCATTCGCTATTATGTAGGAAATAAAAAGTAGTAGAGCACACGGTCCATGTCCTGGACAACTTTACAGTTTAGTTGGGGAAACAGAGAGTTGTACAAGATTAAGAAAGAAAATAAGCATTTGTTGGCTACTGACTGCATACCAGATAGCATGCTGGGTGCTGTACATACACGGAATCATTTAATCATCAGCATAGTTTGTTAGGTAGGTGGTAGTCACTCTATATTACAGATTAGGAAAATGAGGATCAAAAGAATATAAATAACTGATTTTGGAATTTGAGTCTGGGTTTGCTTCATGCCATAGCCTGTAGGGTTTTGTTTTGTTTTGTTTTTGTTTTTTTGTTTTTTGTTTTTGTTTTTAAAGAGATTGAATTATATAAAAAAAGAAAAACAGGATCTCTGAAGGCTGTAATGAATGTAATGATATGAGAGTTGGTGTGAACAGGGTCAACTTACAGGAAGAAATTTGAAGAGAAGTGACTTGAATAGTGTCTTTAAGAATAGGGTAAAACTTGGCCCACTAGAAAGGAGCTTAGAAATTATTATAGGTGATAAGAGTTATATGAATAAAGATGTGGTGATAGAAGGCATAAGATATATTTAAGAAATAGTATCTTTTATAATACTAAATCTTGGAGTTGTACCTCATGTTATAATTGCCTCGTTCTTCATATGGAAACTCTGAAGGAAAAAAAAAACAAAACATTTTTAGTTCTGAAACTCACATGGTAAGATATAGGTAAAGCTAAGCCTTCAGCCAAGAAGATTTTCTTCCTTTTCTTTAAAAGTAATTGTTTTTCATTTTAAAAGTGATAATTCTATTTCAAAAGAATCAAACACAAATTATAGAAAAAAATCTCACATATTTCTACTGCACAAATATGACTACAATTAACATTTTGGTATGTTTCCTCCCAGTCTTTTAATTCAGATAAGTTACACACACACACACACACACACACACACACACACACACACACACACACAAAATATGTTAAGCTAGTGGGTAATCATAGTGTATGTATTATTTTATGCTTCCCTATCATATCCTAAGCATAAATCTGTGTCACAATATTTCATCATAATCATAGTTTTAAAAGTTACATAATATTGTATATGGATAATGTACCATAATTTAATTACTCAGTCTCTTATTATTAATAGCAAAAGTTGGAGTTTCTAGGTCAAAAGGCATAAACTGTGTCACAACTTTTGATATATGTTGTTTTCTAGGAGGTCAGTATTGTTTTCTGTATAGATAGGCTGGGCTTCCCTGGGTTGTTGTAAAATTCAGTGTCATTAAACTATAGAAATCGAGTGAAGGGTCTTCTAATAATTAGGGCCAGTATTCTTTACTCTCTGCCTCTAACCCAGATCCCCATCTGAGTGTCTGACTAGCTTGGCAGCACCTCCCTTAATCTCCAGAGCCTCAATGCTGGGGTATTCAGAAATTTTCAACTTGGAGTCTTTCCAAGACATTTGCTATTTTGTTCTCTATTTGTTTTTTTAAGCAACTAACTAAATAAGAATAACATTTCAACCTCTTTCCACTCCCCACAGCATTTTTCCTGCCTGTACCACTCCTGCCTGCAGTTTAACCGTGGGTTGCTTCTTATATTTTAAAGCTAAATACAAAAGCACAGTTCTGAGAAGCAGCCAAGTTCTGCAGCCAAGTTTGAAGAATAAAACTTTAAAACAGCTCTTCTGTCACACACTTGAGATGGGAGGCAGGCTTTGCTATAAATAAGTCACATTCCATTTCTATCTCATCCTTTGCAGTCCTCTTGGGTAATGCTTATTGTATATGACTACAGCATTCTCTAACTGCCTACTCACCCCTTTCAATCTTCCATTTTATATCTCATTTTATTTAAATGTTTAGCAAGAGAGAGGAGTAGAACTTTCATTCTGTAGAGTTAAGTGTCATGAGATAAAGTGGCTGACTTGTTAGAAACTACGCTTTCTCGGTAACATTTTTAGTAACTACCTGTACTAGTTTCCCGCGGCTGCTATAACAAAATACTACAAAATTAGTGGCTTAAAATAAAGCAAATTTATTCTCTTACAGTTCAGGTCAGAAGTATAACATGATTTTGCAGAGCTGCCTTTCTCCCAGAGGTTTGAGGGGAGAATCCATTTCTGACCTTTTCTCAGCTTCTACACACTTCCCACATTCAATTCATGACCCTGCATCCCTCTGACCTCTGCTTTGGTCATCACATCTCCTCCTCTGACTCTGACCCTCCCCATCCCTCTTACAGGAACCTGTAACTACACAGAAGCTGCCCAGATAATCCACGATAATCTTCCCATTTTGAAACCCAACTTAATCACATTTACAAAATCCCTTTGCCATGGTAGGTAGCATATTCACAGGTTTTGGGGATTAGTATGTGGACATCTTTTAGGGAAGGGCATTATTCTGTCTACCACAATGCCTAAGAAAAGAGAAAGAAAAATAATTTTGGAAGTTTACCTTTTTTTCCAGCTAGGGAGGGGATGTGCTAAATGATTGGTTTTCTGTTCAGTGTTTAGGATGATAGATATGTGGCAACCTAAATTAAGTCAGGGATATTTGTCTGTATTGGCTGAAGTCCATTTGAGGGCAGAAGAGAAGAGCTTTTCAGTGACAGGCAGTGAGAAATGGAGGGATGTCTTAAAGATCCTCCCTCCCTCCTTACTGGGTGCCCATATGAGGCCTTGCCCCAGGCACAAACAAGTCCTGAGGGGAAATGACCAAGCAGGTACATTCAAAATAAGTGACAGAGACTCACCACATAACCAGCAAAGCCTGAAATATTAACTAACTGGCCATTTACAGAGTTTGTAGTCTCTGCTTTTGGGAATTTGGAAGAGACGAAAAAAGCATCTGTGAACGTCCTTGTTGGAAAAACATTTCCATAGGAACCAAGACTCAATGATTCTGTATATTCCTGACACATTTCCAGGAACCCATAGAGGGTCTAACTTGAGAATAGGTATACAGAATAACTCGGAAACTGGGGTACATTCACATGCTATAAATAATACATAAGTCCTGCTATTCACTCCTTGAATAGTATGTTTCCTTTGCTGAGGGGTCACAGACTTTATTCCAGTACATTATTGAAGAGATTTTATTGTTTGTTTTTTTAAGTAAAAAGAACATATTGAGCTGCTGGATGTGTTGAGCTATGTATTCTGAAATATCCTGCTATGATGAGTGCCAGCTACCTACATTTCAGATGCGATGTCCAAATGGCTTTCATTTCTCCAGGACACAGTTCGTTCAGGCATTGGACCAGTGCTCTGGCACATGAGTGCTCATGCTGACAGCACCTCTGCCAGGTCACTGTTTTTATTCCCACTCTGCCTGTGAAGAAGGGGGCCCACAGTTGGTAAGCTTGAGCCTAAGGTTCCACTGCAGGTGCAAAGCCACTTCTTTACAGGCTATACTCTTTCCCCAAGATCTGGAAGGAACAGGCCAACCATCTGAGGAGCTGCTTAATTCTAGTCTTTTCTCTAGGACAGCAAGGCTATGATAACCTCATAAGCAAAATGCTCTGATCACAGAGTTGTAGTATTCAGTGACAGTGTTAACTTCCATCACTTTCGGTTGTTTCCACATCTTGATGTGAATAATGCTGCAAGAAACATGGGAGTACAGCTATTTCTTTGAGATACTAATTTTGTTTTCTTTGCATATATATTCAGAAGTGGGATTACTGGATCTTCTATTTTTAATTTTTTTGAGGAATCTCCATAATGTTTTCATTAATGGCTGCACCAATTTACATTCCCACCAACAGTGTACAGAGTTCCTATTCCTCCAAATCTTCACCAACACTTGTTATTTCTTATCTTTTTGATAATAGCCATTCTAACAGGTGTGAGGTGACACCTCATTGTGGTTTTGATTTGTATTCATAATAGCCAACCTATGGAAACAAACTGTCAGTGGATAAATAAAGAAAATGTGTGTGTATATACACTGCAATGTTATTTAGCCGTAAAAAGAAACTCCTGACATTTGTAACAACATGAATGAGCCTGAAGGATGTTATGCTAAGTGAAATAACCTGACAGAAGGACAAATACTGTATAATTTCACTTATATGTGAAACCTAAAAAAACCAATTTTAACTCATAGAACTAGAATGGAGCATTGGTTGCTAGGGGCTCAGGGTGGGCAAAATGGGAAATGTTGATCAAAGTGTCAAGCTTTCAGTTATAAGATGAATAAATTCTGAGGTTCTAATGCACAGAATGGAGACTATAGTTAATAATACTGTATAATATACTTAAAACTTGCTAAGAGAGTAGATCTTAAGCATTTTCACCAAACACACACACACACACACGTAACTGTGAAGTGATGGATGTGTTAATTAACTTTATTGTGGTAAATATTTTACAGTGTATACGTATATCAAATCATCACATTGTACATTTTAAATATATACAGTTTTGTCGATTATACCTCAGTAAATCTGGAAAAAAAAATCAAGTCCCATTTTATAGTTCCTTTCAGCATTCCATATTCTTCATATTATGTTTATAAAAGTTCTGAGATATTATTTAGCTCTACTTTGTAAGAGAAGAATCTGAGGCTCAGAGAGGTTAAGAGCCTTGTCTAGAGTGAACCAGCTGTTAGTGGCAGAGCTAGACCTTCTAACCTGGGGCCTGGTGTCTTCTCATCACTTCTCTATGAGGCAGGGCCAGGCCTTCAACTAGAGAGCTATATCACTCAAATTGATCTTAGCAGGGGACTGTGCCACAGTCTAGGCATATGGTATTTAGATTCACCCTAGTGGTGGTCACCAACCGACCTCTAAAGGCCAGTTTCACATCCTACGTGCATTTAAAAATTTTGGATATGTTGAGTATAGGATACTGCTGAATCTATTTTTCTTCCTTACCAACATATTTGTGGCTTGGGTTTCAGTCCCAAACCAAACTAAACATAACAAAAATGGATTCCCATTCATGTTCCTCTTTACCACGTCTCCAAATGAGAAACGGCATAATACAGAATGCAGAAAAGGGGTGAAAATTTTTAGGAAAAGATGTTTTCAAAGAAGGTTTATGTTCTTTGGGACATAAGAATACATCATTAATCATAACTGCTGTTTTTAGCTGTACAAGTTATTAAAATAACTCATCTTACGCAAATTTAAATTCTGGACATCATCGTGAGCACATTTAACAAGCACCCTGTACTGGTTTTGCCCCAATCTCTACACATTCCATCCCGGTCTTCATCATTGGAGTAACCTATGAATTCTTGACCCCCTTCTCTTCTGCATGCTATCTGAGGCAATCTCCTATTCTCTGTAAACTGATTTGGGGATTTCCTTAAATTCCTGTTCCTTCTCCAAACTCTAATTGCCTATATCTAACTGTCAAAATTACATCTCTGAATCTTCCTTACTTACTGCAAACTCAATAGGTAGAATATAACTCCTTGTCTGTCCTTCTGAAACTGTCCTCCCTTTGGGATTCAGTGGTTGGTATAACATATTTCACCCAGTTAGCACTGGCATAAAAGCCCAAACCTGATTCTCCTTGAGAAGAATCATCACTCACCCTCTATGCTATGTAAATATTTTTATTTTTGTATGTGTTACATTTTGTGTCCATCTCCCTGTGATATTGTAAATGCCTGGCATCAAGTGGGCAATCAATGTTTGGTGGACTGACCTGTGAGTAAGTGTTCCTGAAACATATCCCATTATCTTTCCCAAATGAGATTTTGTGCCACATAGCTTCTTACACTGGGTAGATTGTGTAACTCAATCTTTGTACACAGATTGGTAGTGTCTCTCTAAGCTTTGCAAGTGTATTTATCTTAAGAATTATTGAGCTTAGCTGCTGTCCGATTCATATAACAATTCTGTCACATTTCCCTCCTTGCTTTCTTTTTCTCCCTCTCCCCCCATTTTTTCACATTGCTATCTGTGAGAGAGAATGAGAAGAAATAAAGACTACAGCTCTATTTCTCTCACCAATTAAAAATACCTTTTCATATTGTTTTACTATTAAATGAGTTACTTGTCCTCTATGTCACAATTGAAACAGCTTCTTAGTTTTTTAAATTAAAAAAATTGTTTACTATAAAAATCGTAAATTATAGATTAATATAAAGAAGGAAATAAAATGTGTAGCCCCCAACTCAGCTGTAGTTAACTATTAAGTACCTACTTTCATACTTTTTTCCCCTTTATACATATTTTGACATAAATGGAGACTTACTTACTGTTGGGTAACTTCTTTTCACTTAATAGACAACATTTTCCCATGATAGTAAATATTCCTCCAGATCAGGGGTCAGGAAACCTTTTCTATAAAAGGGCAAGTAGTAAATAATCTAGACTTCGTGGGACATGCTCTTTCTGTTTCAACTATTCAACTCTGCCATTATAGTGAAAAGATATCTCTAGACAGCATGTAAATAAATGAGCATGACTGTGTTCCAATAAAACTTTATTTATAAGAAATGAACACTAGACCAAATTTGGCTCATGGGCTGGGCTTTAGTTTTTCTATACTTGCTTTCTACTTTATCAATACATCATGATTTTCATAACCAATCAAAATAATAGCTAATGTTGTTTGAGGCCTTAGGCTAAGCTTGGCAATTTGCTGGGTTTGTTGTGTTTACTTTCATGTTTTTCCCGCTCACAACCCTGTGAAGTGTAGGTGTCAGTCTTTCTATTTAACAAATAAAGAAACTCAAAGAACAGGTAGGTAATTTGCCCAAAGTTAGATGGCTAGGAAGTAGAAAAGACAAAATTTAGATTTGATTTTTAGAGGCCAAGATCTTAACTACTCATTATATTGTATACATATTGATAATTATTTCTTTAGAATAAATTCATAGATGAACAAGTGCATTTTAAGCCTTTGATCTGGGTTGCTAAGCTGATATGTATGGCTAAGTCATATTTTTCAGGTGGTATATATCAGGGCTGTGTTATTAACACCCTTACATATATTTGTAATTCTTTTAAACCTTTGTGATAATACCTCATTGTTTTAAATCACATTAAAAGTTAAAACTACAAATGAATACTTATGCATATTTCTCATCTATGTTTCTTCTTAAGTGAATTTCTCATTTATATTCTTGTCCCATTATTCTATAAGAGCATTTGTCTTTTCTATTGATTTGTTGGACCTTTCACAAAAGGGACTCTTATGGTTTAAGTTGATATAACATTGCTTGTTATGAAAATTACTCATTTGCTTTAAAGAGATATTGTCTTTATAATTGGCAAGAATTAAACAGAAAATTATCCAGTTTTAATAGCACTAGTCAGATTTCTGGATTTAACAAACAAACAAACAAAACCCCTGTAAGGTAAGAGAGAACTTATTTCTGTTGGGAAACTTGTCCTTTAGTTTCCATTTCTTAAGTCACTAGGGTTTGTGTTCTTTAATTGGAACTACTGCTTTGCTGTGGCCATGGCAACACATCTTAGCTGCCATGAAAAGCACACACCTTGACAAAATATTTTTTTAATGAGTGGTTTTAGATGGAATTTATTATTCAATGTATTCATGAAGAGTCTAAATAAATGGATGGTAGACTCATAATTATATGACAATAACAGTAATAAAAATAGTGAAATTAAGTTACTATCTACTAATCATTCACTGTATTCCAGGTACAATGCTAAATATTTATATTATTTCATTTGATCTTCACAGTAATCCTAGGTCATAGATATTCTTGTTATCCTTATTTTACATATGAAGAAACAGACACCAAAAAGTGGAGTGAATTTCCCTAGGCTGTATAGATGGTGAGTAGTGTAGTCTGATTTGACCCTAATACTCTATTTTCTTACAACGGAAGAACTTTGGGGTGCATGCTTACTTCAACAGTTGTAGCATGTGTTGCAAATATCTTGATTGTCAAAGCTGCAGTCAGCGCGACCAGACTAAGACACTAGGATCGATGGGTGGTAGTCAGTCTGACCCAGGATTTTATAACTTATGCTCTTTAAAGATCAGAGTTATGATATTTAATTGGATTCAAAGAGCCCAATGGGTAGCTGCCCCAATATATTCTCTCTTGAACTTCTGAGGACAACTGAATTGGAAGAGGGTATCTGATAAGGAAAAGATAGAGCTCTAAGGATTCTTAGGGAGTAGGATAAAGAGCCACTGTTTTTTCTTCCAGCATTATTGAGGTATAATTGGTGAATAAAGTTATATATATATAATACTTTAAGATTCAATATATTAAATTACATATATAGTATATAATATGTTCATTTTATATATGTAGACATTGTGAAATGATTATAGTCATGTTAATTGACATCCATTATGTCACATAGTTATCTATTTTTGGTGATGAAAATGCTTAAGATCTACTGTCAGTAAATTTCAAGTATGTAATATAGTATTATTAACTATAGTCATTATACTGTGCCTTAGATCCTCAAAATTTATTAATATTATAACTAAAAGTTTATACCACTTGTCCAGAATCTCCCCATATCCCACTCCACTTTTATAATCTCTAGTCCTATTATGAGTTCAACATTTTAAAAAAAGATTTCTTTAATAAGTGAGATCATCTAGTATTTGTCTTTCTCTTTCTGGCTTATTTCACTTAACAGAATGTCCACCAGGTTCATTATGTTATTACAAATGGAAGGACTTCTATTTTTATGGCTGAAAAATGTGCTGTATACTTCATGTACTTTATCCATTTATCTGCTGATAGACAACTAGGTTGTTTTCATATCTTGGCTATTATGAATAATGCTGCAGTAGACATGGTAGTGCAGATAGCTCTTTGAGATATTTTGTTTCCTTTGGATATAAAGGGAAGGGGGATTGCTAGATCATATGTAGTTTTAGTTTCAATTTTCTGAGGAACTACTACAATGTTTTCCATAATGGCTGTAACAATTTACATTCCCACTAATAGTGTATAAGTTTTCCCTCCACATCTTCATCAACACTTGTTATCTCTCGTCTTTTGATAACACCCCAATGTGTGGGGTGATGTCTCATTATGGTTTTGATTTGTGATGACTAGTGATGTCATTGAACATATTTTTATGAATCTATTGGCCATTTGTATAACTTCTTTGAAAAAATGCCTGTTCAGGTCCTTTGCTCATTTTAAATCAGATTATTATAATTATTGCAATTGAATTGTATGAGTTCCTTGTATATTTTAGATATTGACCCCTTATCAGATTCATGTTTTGCAAATACTTTTTCCTAATTATAGGTTATATTTTTTCTTTTATTGATTCCCTTGCTGTGCAAAGCCTTTTATCTTGACTTAATCCCACTTGTTTACTTTTGCTTTCATTGACTGTGCTTTTGGTATCATATACAAAAAAGAAAAAAAGTTAATTGCCCAAACTAATGTCAAAAAGCTTTTCCCCTTTGTCATATAGGAGTTTTAGGGTTTACATTTAAGTTTTTAATCCATTTTGAATTAATTTTGTGAATGGTGTAAGACAGATATCCAGTTTTATTCTTTGGATGTGGATGTCCAGTTTTCCCACTATCACTTATTGAAGAAACTGTACTTTTCCCATTGTGTTTTTGGTGTCTTTGTCAAAGTTTAGTTGACTATGTATGTATAGGTTTATTTCTGGACTCTATTCTGTTTCATTGATGTGTGTGTGTGTGTGTGTGTGTGTGTGTGTGTGTGTGTGTGTGTGTGTTATGCCAATACCATACTGCTTTGATTGCTATAGCTTTGTAATATAGTTTAAAATCGGGAAGTATGATGACTCTAGCTTTGTTCTTTTTCAAAATTTCTTTGGCTACTTTGTGTCTTTCATGATTTCATATGAATTTTAGAATTGTTTTCTATTTCTGTGAAAACTGCCACTGGAATTTTAATAGTAATTGCATTGCATGTGTAGATTGCTTTGAGTGGTATGAACATTATTTTTTGTATTGGCATTTTAACAATATTTTTTCAATCCTTGAACACAGTATATTTTTTCATGTATTTGTATCTTCATTTTCTTTCATCAATGTCTTATGCTTTTCAGTATATAGGTCTTTCACTTTTTTGGCTAAATTCATTCCTAAGTTTTTTATTCTTTGGTGCTAATAATAGCATCAAAGTGTTTTTTTTTCTTAATTTTTCTTTCAGATACTTCATTTTTAGTGTATAAAAATGCAATTAATTTTTGAATGTTAATTTTGTATCCTGAAACTTAACTAAATGCAGTTATTAGTTCTAACAGTTTTTTGGTAAAATCTGATTTAGAGTTTTCTATATATAAGATCATGTTATCAACAGATAATTTTACTTCTTTTCCAATTTTGATGGATTTAATTTTCTCCTCCTCTCCTCCTCCTTCTTTTCCTACTCCTTTTTCTTCTTTGTTCTTCTCCTACTCTTTCTCCTTTCTTCATTCTCTTCTTCTTTCTCCTCCTCCTCCTTTTTACCCTTCCTTTATTTCTTGCCTTATTGTTCTCATTAGGACCTTCTGCAATAAGCTGGATCAAAGTAGTAAGAGTTGGCATCCTTGTCTTGTTCCAGATTTTAAAGAAAATGCTTTCAGCTTTTCACTCTTGAGTATGATGTTAGCTGTAAGCTCATCATATATAGTCTTTATTATGTTGATGTACATTTTTGTACATGATTTGTTGATTTTTTTCCATGAAAAGACATTGAATTTTTGTCAAATGCTTTTTCTGTATCTGTTGAAATGAACATATGATTTGTATTCTACAGTGTAATGAAATGGTGTATCACAATTATTGATTTGCATATGTTGAACCATCCTTGCATTTCAGGAATAAATCTCACTTGATTATTGTGCATGATCCTTTTAATGTGCTATTAAATTTGGTTGGCTAATATTTTGTTGAGGATTTTTCCATCTATGTTCATTAGGGATGTTAATTTCTAGATTATCCAACTCGATGTATAGTTGTTCTTAGTAGTCTTTTATGATGATTTTATTTTACAAGATCAGTTGTAACATTTCCTCTTTAATTTCTGAGTTTACTTGTTTGAGTTTTTCTCTTTTTTCTTCATCTAGCTAAAGCTTTGTTGATTTTATTTACCTTTTTTATTATTTTTCTAGTCTCTCATTTATTTCTACTCTGTTCTTTGTCATTTACTTCCTTCTGGTCTTTGGGCTTAGATCTTTTTTTCTGGTTCCTTGAGGTGTAAAGTTAGATGGTTTATTTGAAAACTTCTTTAATTCTTAATGTAAACATGCATTGCTATAAACTTCCCTTTCAGGACTGCTTTTGTTGTATCCCATATGTTTTAGTATGTTTTAGTATGTTTTATTTTCATTTTTGTTTGAGGATATTTTTGTGGTTTCCCTTTTGATTTCTTCTTTGATCCATTGGCTATTTGGTAGTGTATTATTTGATTTCCATATATTTGTGAATTGCCTGGTTTCCTTTCTGTCATTGATTACTAGTTTCATGCCATTGTGGTTGGAAGAGATACTTGATTTGAATTTAATCTTAAAATTTTTAAGACTTGTTTGTAGTCTAGCATATGATTTATCCTGGAGAATGTTTTATGTGCACTTGAGAAAGAATGTGTATTGAATGGAATGTTCTGAATATGGCTGTTAGGTATATTCAGTCTAACATGTAGTTTAAGTTCAATGTTTCTTTATTGATTTTTCTGTCTAGATGATATGTCCATTGTTGGAAATGGAGTATTGAAATTTCCTACTATTAATCACTTCAGATCTGTTAGTTGCTTATTACATTTATATGCTTGATATTGAGTACATAAATAATTATAATTGTTATATTCCCTATGAAGTGACTCCTTTATCATTATATAATGACCTTCTTTGCCTCTTGTTACAGTTTTTGTCTTAAAGTCTATTTTGTCTGATATAAGTGCAGCTACTCCTGCTCTTTTTTGGTTTCTATTTGCATACAATATCTTTTCCATCCCTTTAAGCTTATATGTGTCATTAAAGCTGAAGTGAGTCTCCAGTAGGCAGTATATAGTTGGGTCTTTTTTTCCCAATTCATTTTGCTACTCTTTTGAGAATTTAATACTTGACATTTAAAGTAATTATTGATAGGTAAGGACTTACTATTATCATCTTGTTAATTGTTTTCTGGCTGGTTCTTTCTTTCTTTCTCCCTTACTTTCCTCCTTTATGATTTGTTGATTTTTTTTAGTGAAATGTTTTGGTTTATCTTTTGTTTATCTACTATAGTTTTTTGCCTTGAGATTAGTAAGAGACTTAACATAAAACATCTTATAGTTATAATAGTCTGTTTTAAGGTGGTAACTTAACTTTGGTTGCATATTAAAACTCTAGTCTTTTATTCCTCCCCCCTCATTTTATGTTTTTGATATTACAATTTACATCTTTTTATATCATCTATCCATTAACAAATTATTTTTAAATCCTTTTTTCTTTTAATCTTTATATTAAGTAATTTACATACCATCTTTACAGTAGCAAAGTATTTTAAATTTGACTATATGCCTACTTTTATCAGTGCATTATATACTTTCATGTGTTTTTATGCAATTTAATTAACATTTATTTCTTAGAATTCTCTTTAGCATTTCTTATAAACTATATCTAGTGGTGATAAACTTCCTTAGCTTTTGTTTATCTGGGAAAGTCTTTATCCTTCATTTGTGAAGGACAGCTTTGCTGGGTAAAGTATTTTTGGTTAGCAGTTTTTCTTCTTCCAGCACTTTGAATAGCCCATTCTCTCCTGGCCTGCAAGTTTTTTGCTGAGAAATCTGATGGTAGACTAATAAGGGTTCTCTTTTATGTGATGAATTTCTTTCTCTCATTCCTTTTAAAATTTTCTTGTCTTTGATTTTTAAGTTTTATTATAATGTGTTTTAGTGAAGTCATCTTTGGTTTTAATCTTATTGGAGATCTATGAATTTTATGTACCTGGATGTCTGTATCTCTCCCCAGATATGAGATGTGTTCAGCTATTATTAAAGGAACTACTTTTATTGGCCACCTAAATTACTGCAGTAGCCTAGCAATACATCTAAACTTCTTTCCTGCCAATTAAGGGTTCTTCCAACTAAACCCAAACTATAATTTTAGCCTTCTAAAATTATATGAAGTCTTTTAAAATTATATGACATACCTAGGTCTCTAGGCAAACAGATTTGATTCAATAAGCTCCTGCTTTTCTTTCTATATTCAACCTGTTCTATCCACTTGGAATGTCTTTCAATTTTTCTTCCCAACTCCAAGTCTCCATCTGTCAGAATTGTGGGCCTCCCCCAATACTGGGATAAAATACAGTTGACACTTGAATAACTTGAGGATTAGGGGTGCCAACCTTTCAAACAGTTGAAATTCATGTACAACTATAGTCAGCCTGCTTCATATGTGGATTCTCATCCGTGGAGTTGACCTTTAAATGACACAGGTTTGAACTGCACAAGTTACTTGTACTGTACAGATTAAATGAACTGTGGTCAATTAAACTGCATGGGTCAATTGAAAAAAATGTAGACCTGCACATTTCAAATTTGTGTTCAAGGGTCAACTATAATACCTAAGGATCAAGGCCTGATTTTTACAGACAAAAGTGATTTCTCTCCTCATATTTGAATCTATGTAGTACTTATATTACTTTCAAGTCAATTATAACCTAGTTATTTGTAGGATAATTTTTGTCTATGTCTTCTCCCTCTAGAGAAGTCCCTTAAGAATTA
This sequence comes from Macroglossus sobrinus, assembly GCA_004027375.1. Taxonomy (NCBI): domain Eukaryota; kingdom Metazoa; phylum Chordata; class Mammalia; order Chiroptera; family Pteropodidae; genus Macroglossus; species Macroglossus sobrinus. The sequence goes on along the minus strand of PVKZ01001802.1, from coordinate 240,678 downwards.
AGATCTAGTTAAGTTTTGTATTCCCTGTAGGATTAGCATGGTTTCTTGAACACAGTAATTTCCAAAGGTAAATGATGGCATGCCTTAATCCTGTTCTTAGGGATCCCAGCCTTGGAAGAAAGGAAATCTCCATTTAGAGCTTTGTTAAAAATTGAATTATGTCTCCCCCGCAAAGCCATATGTTGAAGTCCTAACCTACTTTACCTCAGATTCTGACCTCATTTGGAAATTGAATCATTGCAGATATAATTAGCTAAGATGAGGTCATACTTGAATAAAGTTGGGCCCCTAATCCAATATGATTGCTGTCCTTATGAAAAGAGAAATCTGAACATAGACACACACACAGGGAGAATGCCATGTGAAGACTGGAGCTATGCTGCTATAAGTGAAAGAACTACTAGAAGCTAGGAGAATAGCCTGAAACAAATTTTTCCCTAGAGCCTTCAGAAGAAGCATAACTCTGCTGACACCTTGATCTCAGGCTTCCAGCTTCCAGAACGATGAGACAATAAATTTCTGGTTTAAGCCACCACCAGTTTGTGGTACTTTGTTATGGCAGCCTTAGAAAACTAATACCAGCCTAGTTTTTCACCATCCTCACAACAAATAAGAAGGTGTATTTTAAGCCGGGGGCCCCAAACCCTGGGCCACAGACCAGTACCAGTCTATGGCCTTTTAGGACATGGGCCGCAGGAGGTGAGCAGCAGCAAGCATATGAAGCTTTCTCCGTATTTGCAGCTGCTCCCCAGCGCTAGCATCACCGCCTCAGCTCCACCTCAGGTCATCAGGCATTAGATTCTCATAGGACCACTGGTCCCTGGTGCCAAAAAGGTAGGGAACCATTGCTTTAAATGATCCTTTCCTAGGTGGAACTGAGGATTGAGGTGGGAACCAGAGCCGCCTTTGTTATGTGCACCCTGGTCCTCAACTTCAGCTCCAGAGTTCTCACAACAGTCTGAACATCTTCAGCACCAGAAACTCAGCACATCAAAAATGGACACATAATCTTTTATTTCCCAACCTCTTATTTTCTCATAAGCCTATCTCAGTTATCATATTCCTCTCAGTTCCTTCAGCTAAAACTTTCTGTGATCCATCCCTTTCCTCAGCCCTAATTTAAAAAATCTGGATATCTGCTTTCTTTTGAAAAATAGAAAGATCTGACAACATCAGACCCTCGTTACTGCATGGCAATAATTGCCCAGACTGATGGTCTGCCCTTAACACAGAGAACATGTTCTCAGTCCTGTTTGATAGCACATACCTGGAGCCACAGTGGCACTGGCAACTGGTGTGCCTCAGAGCGGAGGTGAGAGTGCTGCTCCTCCCTCACAGGGATGTAAATGCAGAGCTTTCATCCTGGGCTCTGAGTCATACTGCACGTTTGCATCCTGTTGTGTCATTGACTAGCTGGGGGGCAGTCATGGGAGTCTCCTTAATCTCACTGGGACTCCATTTACTACCTTGTAAATGAGATAATAGTGTCACCTTATAGGGGCCTTGAGAAAATTAAATGATGCACACTAAGAGGTTAGAACTTGGCACATAGCAGGTGCTCCATAAATGTTCACCTGTATTGTTGTACACTCAAGTAAATTTCATCATTGTTTCTCCAAACCACCTTATTATTTTTCATAAAGGATGTATTTACTCCTTAGTTTCTTATTTGCTTTTTCCACCACCCACTAGTTTCATACATGTTCAGGAATGTGGTGTTATTTTATACACACAGACTCATGACTGGCCTAGCAGGGAATTTGGAGCAAAACTACTGGGATCCAACTCGGCTGAGCTCCTGGGCCTTTTCTGGCTGCCAGGTCCCCTGTGTTTACCTGCCTTTTCTGTTGTTTAGGTTCCAGTGACCAGGGGCACAGCTTGGAGACTGGCCTCCTGAGGTCTACAGAGTCACCTTATAGGTAACTCTAATTAGGTACACCATGAAGCACACAAGTATTTATTCTGGAGGCAAGAGGGCTGCTGGGAATAGCTTCTTAACAAGTCCAGTGTTAGAAGCATGTTATTTATGATTTGAAGCATTGACAAAGACAGACAAGCAAACAGTGAGGACTCTTCATCCCAGTTGTTTTCATCATATTCCCTTCATAGGGCCACTTCTAAGCAGAGCTGATTCATTTAGCTAATGTTTATTGACTAATTTTTTCGAATCAATAGAAATTTATTAAGCAATTTCTGAGTACCAGATAGAGTACTAGGTATCAGCAATAAATAAAATGGTTAAGACATAGTCGTACCTGTAAGGAGTTTATAGTCTGGCCATTGGGAGAGATAGATGTGCCAGCAGTAGTGGTAGGGTTGGGGATCACAGATGTGGGTTATAGAATCCTAGAAAGGAGGATCCTGACTCACCCTGGAGTTGGAACTAGGGGCAACTGAGGGATTGTTACACTTGTCATTTTTGATCTAATGTCCCTATAAGATTGAGCTTTGTCAGGACAAGGATTGTGACTGTCTTTTTATTGTTCTGTCTCTAGTGCTAGTCCAGTGGGTGGCATGTAGTAGGTGCTGAATAAACCTTTGACGAATAATGGAAGTAAATGACATCTAAGCTGATAATTAATGGATGAGGAGTTAGTCATGAGGACAGTGTGGGTGGGGGTGGGGGAAGTGAGGTGGGGAGAGTGGAGAGCAGTAGAAAATAAAATGGTGAGAAATTGTAGGCAGGCAGCAGCATGTGCTCCTTAGGGGTGACAAAGACTATAGTTCTGGGAACTGGTAGCTTATATGGTGGAGGTTATAGAGCCATTTTAGAGAGACATGGGAGGGCTGATGGTAAGGAAAAAATGGAATTACTGAAAGTTTTAAAAAAGAGGAAAGAATTTCAAGTCCAAATGCAAGTTTTAAGGTCCATGAAGCAGAGAGGACAATTTGATGGCTTCGGCAGCAATCTTGATTAGAAATGGGGTGACAGGACAAATTACTGTAACAGAGATGGGGATATGGATAGATTTAAAAGTGACTAAGGGTATAGAATTGTCAGGACTGGGCAATTGTCTATGGAAAAGGAAGAAAAGGAATGATGCCCAAGCCTTTGGAGGATGCTAGAATCATTGCCTTACATGATAAATAACAGAGGAAGAGGAGCAGTGGGAAGATAAAATCACATGGGGACACACTGAGTTTGAGCTGCTTGTGGGAAGTCCAGTGACCACTTGTAAACATCAGTCTTAAACCTTGTAAGAATGATCTGGCTTGAGATATAGATTCAGACACTCATTAGCATGTAAGATCAGGGGTCTATAACCTAGAGGTCCATAGATAAAATTCAGAAGGCCCACAAACCTAAGAAATTATATTGAAATTTTAATGCATTTACATTTGTTCTAGAAAGTTAGCTTGGTATCAGCTTTTCCAAATGTCTATGTCCTCACATAAGTTAACTCTTGATCTATGTGGTTATTGAAGCGGGAAGAAGAGATGAGATTTCTCAAGTGGAGTGAAAAAGAAAGGAAGAGAGCTGACTGTGTTGTAGGGAACATCAACATTTCAGGGTTGAGGGTCAGAGTATGGTGAAAAAGATGAAGATTTACAGAAAAAGTTAGCTTTACTGTTTATAAATCAGTTTCACAGGCATTGTCATTTCATATCTTACTCAACTAGATACTTATTATTTTGCTCTGTGTCAGCATTCAGTACAAGTCACAGAAACTTGGTTATAAATTTTAAATGAGAAGGAATTTAATACATAGAATTAGGTGCTTACAACAAGAATTCACATGAGAAGTTATTGCAATATCTTTGCATGAGGATGCAAAGGAAGTGGTGATTATGAGGGACAAGCCCTTTATGGGACTTGGAAACTTGTAAGTGGAGTGGAAGGATGGCTTTGATAGTGAGAAATGAGACAAATGACAAAACTTGGAAAGCTAGGAGCAGGAGCTTGTTTTTATAGGAAAGGTGGTGGTTTCTACCATGGATATAAAGTGCTGATGGCAAACTGGAAACATGGATCAGGCAACTGGAAATGTAGCTTGATCTTCAAGAGGGAGGTGGTTGTGAATTATCACATACATCTGAACGGAAGGCCACAGAGGAGCTCAGATCTGCTAGGGAGTGTGAGTAGTGGAGAATGGCCAAAGCAGAAGCCAGATGACTTAGATAATTAAGAACCAGGAGAGGGACAGGGAGAGGAAAATAAGTAGGAAGGGTAGGTGGAGTGCCAGCACAGGTGTTCTACCAGAGGACTCAAGGGAGGGGCTGTTTCAGAAAAAAGAATGACCAGTAGTGTCGCATGCCACAGAGAGGTCGAGAAGTATTCATGAAAAGCCATTGGATTTGCTGATCACACAATCATGATGGGTGATCTCTCAGAGAATTGTTTAGTATATGATGAGCAAATGGAGGCAGAGGCTGTAGACTTTTCTTAAGGAGTTTGATATTAAAAGGAAAGAGGAGAAAAAATGGTAGATTGAATTTTTTGTTTGTTTTTAAATTAATTCTTCAGTTCCTAAATACCACAAATGGTTTATCAGAGTATATCCCAATTTCTCCCCCACGCCTTCCTAAAGAAAACTGGTTGAAAGAGGATCATCTAGTTCTCTCTTGATTTTAGGATTCATTTTTCGGTCAGTTGTTTGTGCCTGACTTGACTATGCTTTTTGGCTCTGCTGGGGGCCTCTTCTGACAACCTGTGAGGTAATGGACGAATGTGTGCAGTTGTTAAGCAACTGCTTCCAGCCCTTGTGGCTCTGCTAAATTTGGAACTCATATTAGTCCCAATTTAAGTCTTCATTCAGTAGGAAACAAATAAGTCCCTGACTTTGAAATTTCAGAGGTTATACCTTTGTGGAATATAAAATCAATGCGTCAATGATTTCTGTCTTACCTCACAGGATTCCTTTAAAATCCACTAAAGAATTACCATGCAGTACTGTGAAAATTTAGTTCTTTCCAGGGTCTTTTCTAGGAAAAAAAAAAAGTAGATAAGCCCAAACCCCAAAAGGATCTGAGTTTTTTGTACATCAGTGCTTGCTACTATAATAGACAAAAATAATACACAACAACAAAAACAGCAAACAGAACAAACTCTAGAATTTAAGGTGGAAATGATTTTATTTGTCTAAGTTAAAAACACATTCTAACTCTTATTTCCTTTCCCATCTTGGTGTGTGGCTTCCACAGCATAATCGGCTTGGTCTCAAACGTGTTATGAAATGGATGTAAGAAGAGGTAACTTGGATTAATTTTCCCTCAGTGGAATTCACTTCCTCGGGCTCATATTTAAGCAGCTATGTTATACTTAAATTTCCTGAGCTACGTTTCTCAGCAGCTCTCCCGGGATTGGAAGTGTTATAGTAATCTTTTACATTTGTATAGAACTTTAGTTTTTTAAGTGTTTAGACCTCACAACAATGTGTGAGATAGGCAGCACAAGTAGCATCATTAAGCTCACATTGCAGATAAAGGAACTGAGATTCATAGTGGTTAATTAACTGGCTCTGGGTCACACAGGTTGCCAGCAACAGATTGAAGGCTGAAACTCAAGTTTCCCAGCTCCAGATTCATTAGTTTTTCCATCATGCTTTCAGTGGGAGTTTTGACATGTGTTTTCTTTCATTCTTAAGCACATATAAGCTTTTATTCAGTGTATAAGCTTTGTATAACATCAAGTTGGTTTCTGGTCCTACATTGATTGTGGAGGGCCAGGAGCAGGAACCACAGACTTTAAATGACAGTTACCCTTATTGGAGGTTTGGCCTTTATTGATTGAAGGTCTCTTGTTAAGGGACAGTATACATGGGTATAAGAGGCTTGTCAATCTTTTATAAAAAGGAAACTTTTGGGCTTGTTGGGGATGGATGGCTAATGAGGATGATTATGGAGGAATTTGCAAACGTGAAGTACTTTATAAATCCTAGAGGAGTGCGGTGGATTGTGTATTCCTTAGGGAGATAGATTTTTGCATCTGTTTTTCTCTGGACACTGCCGTCCTTGGCACATTATTGTTTTTATAAATAAGTCCGCTTTGCTCCTCTTTTAGAAATGGTCTGCTCTCTAGCTTCATGGTGGTTTTCTATATGCGTGAGCTTGCACTTCAGTTAAATTGAACACTTGTACTACCACAAAACTAAATTTAGTAATGCTGCCAATATCTGAGCCCTCAAGTGGTCTTTAAATATTCTTAAACCTGAGAGCTGGCCCAAGAAACTGCTTATGCTTTTTCCCGTACCACTCAGCATATAAATTCTGAATTACTACTGACCAGAGATACATAAAGTACAAATCTATGAGCATTTTTGTTTGTGTATTTTAGGGAATGAGACAATGAATGAAAGAAAACCCCTTTAGGGCTTAAAAATATTGTCATTGTTCTGTGGGTTAATAGAGCTGAGGCTACTGTTTTACTCATTTGTCATACTGCACTCAAAGGATTTTTTAAAACACTTTTATTGAGACATAATCCACATAACAATTCACCCATTTAAAGTATACAATTCAGTGGTTTTTGGTATATTACCTGATTTTTGAAGATCACAGTAAAATATATACAGCATAAAAATTGCCATTTTAACCATTTTTTAATGTACAATTCAGTAGCATTTGTGACATTCACAATAACATACAGTTCAGTGGCATTAGTTTCATCCAACACTTTTTTTCAGCACCCCAAATGGAAACTCCATGCTCATTAAACAATACCTGCACCTGAAAGGATTTTTTAATATGCTTTGATAATTACCTTCAGCTGTATGTTAGACCTTTGAGAAAGATTTTTTTCAGTTTATTCTTTTAGGGGAAGTTCCATATAGCATGTGTGACACAGGCTGGGCTCCTTCAGGAAGCAGCCTCAAAAATTAGTATGCAGGACAATCTTAGGGACTCTCTCAGGCCACACTTCTGGGGAGGGGAAGAAGGCAGCATTGGGCAGAAGAAGGGCTGCCTTGAAATTACAAGGCCTTCATCCTACCCAATGGGAGCCTCGGAACTGCGATTTCCTGGGTTGAGGCAACAAGGATGAGTCTTTATTCCTTTGTATCCCCCAGTAATAGGATGCAGCAGGCTCAGGAGGGGACATGAGCTTGGTCTACATAACTCTTCAACCAAGGGCAGTTTGGGAGAGGATGAGATGGCAGCATTCCCGCTGGCTGGGGGATGAAATGTTCAGTGGTTCTGAAACGTTGCTGCCCATGGGAACCACCTGGGCGTCCTCAAAAACACTCTGCCTGGTTGAATTGGTACGGAGTGAGAAGTGGGCATCGAGAGTTTTAAAAGCTCCCCTGGTGATTCCAATGGGCAACAGTGTGGGAAGGCCTGCTTTCCGTCCCAAAGAGGCACCGGCCTAGTGTGCGCCACTGCGGGAATGTCGGAGTCAGGAAAATTTGCATGTGGCTCAACCATTTACTAACTCTGTGAGTTCTTATTTGTGTTCTGCTGATAAGACGTTGCTACCAATATGTTTAAATTCATATATTTAAAATATATGAATAGCTGTGCGTTTGGGTGGGAGGGCACTTATAAATCAATGTGAAAACAGTGAACACTTCCATGAACATTTGGCAAAAAGAAAAAAAGAATGTACTATTAACAAAGAAAAGTTTAAATAGTCTTTGAGCATTTGAAAATGTATTGCCTTAATATATATCAATTGTCTTAATTTGTCTTTTATGTCTGAAGAAATGAAAGACTTTGCTTATAGTACTTAGTAATGGTGAAGGTGGCGGCTGGAGACATTTTTATATTCTTGTTGTGAGTGTATATTGGTATAACACTGATGGTGGAATGCGTGGCAGTATGCATAAATATTCTTAAAAAGTGAATGTCTTTTGACATGGCAAACCTAATTCTAGAACTTCATCCTGAAGAAATGACAGATAAGTGTGTGAAGAGGCTTCCATACAGGTTTAATTGCTGAACCTTGTTGGCAACTGTAGAAAGTTGGGAACAGTATAAATGCTCATTAATAGGGTGTTGGTTAAATAAGTTATGGCACATACCTATTCTGGAACTAGGTAGTCATTAAAAATAATAATGTAGCTGCATGTATTAAGGGAAGAGGAGATCCACTTCTTTTAAATGAGACAAGCAGTTAACAAAACAGCATGAGCCTATTTTTGCACTAAAATCATTTGCATTGAAAATACCTTTAAGAAAAATACCAGGTGTTAACAGTAAACTGTTTTCCCCCCAGTGAAAGAATTACAGATGAATTTTACTTTCTACCTCAAATCTCTCCATAATATTTAGACTTTAAAAAATATTGCCCATATATGAATTTAATTTTTATGTGTTAATTTTATATTCATGAAAAACATAGAGCCATTTCCAAAAGTTAAGTATTTTCAAAATTATGTGTGTGTGTGTGTGTGTGTGTGTGTGTGTGTGTGTGTATCTCCACTTATCTTTCTAGCAGTTTATAATGGAAAGGTCTATAATCCAATTAGTAGTTATCTCTAGAATTTGGGGCCATGGGTGATTTTCATTTTCTTTCTTATGCTCATTTATACTTTATAGATTTTTTTTTATAATGAGATTGCATCAGTTTTATCATGAGAAAAAAAGTAACTTTTAATATTTTAGTGTGCTTACCGGACCTAGTTTTCCATTCACTCTTGCATTTATTTCATGTAAAGGGTCCTTTGGTTAGCATTTCTTTCTTCATGTCTTTGTTCTTCCATTCTTATTTAAATAATCACCATTATGTGTTGAATACTTGTGGGTTTTACCAAATTAGGGTCATTTATTTCAACTCTCACATTTATTAAGCTATGCATTTTCACTTCATTCATTTTTTCCCCCTAAGTCTGACATTTAGATGAGGCCATTCCAAGCATAACATCCATCATCTACCATTATGCTTTCGATCCATCTATTAAATGGTAATGTGTCCTCCAAAAATACTGATATTAAGTTATTCCATATCTGCTTTTAGGAAGACCTTCGAGGTTGTCATATTTACAGGGCAGGTAAGATACGCAAAAGAGAAATGTGTGGAAAGCTTCCAGCAGGCTAGGCTCTTCCAAGTGTCTGACAAATCTCATCTTTCCCTTTAGGCCCTAAAGTAAACATCACCTCCTCTGTCACATCATCTTGACTCCTCCAGGGTAAGCTGCTGCTGACTTCTCCATATATTTTTTATGGCTCTTATTAAATTTTATTGTAAGTAGTGTTAATGCCTGTTCTCTCCTTAGACTTCCAGATAGGAAATGTGGTAGCCATCCACCAACACAGTCCCCCAGCAGTCCTTACTTTCTTGTATGCATGCCCTTGAGAAACAGATTATAGCAGGAGATGATATGAGTATGTCATTTCCAAGATTAGGTTATAAAAGACTGAGTTCTTTCTTTTGGATCACTCAATCTACGGAAAGCTAGATGGCATGTTGTAAAGACAATGTATGGAGAGAGGCTCATGTGATGATAGCTAATAAAAAAAAAAACAACCCAGAGTCTTGCCAGCAATTATGTGAGTGAGCATCAAAGCAGATTTCCTCCTTGTTGGGCCTTCAGATGTTATAGGCCCTGCCATCAACTTGATTGCAACCTCATGAAAGACCCTGAGCCCAAGCCACTCGTCTAAATGGCTCCCAAAGTCTTTGTGACCTCAGAAACTGTGAGACAATAAATACTTGTTTTAAGTGCTAAGTTTTGGGGTAACTTACTACACAGCAATAGATAACTTATAAGATATTGATACTAGAAGTGGGGTGCTGATGTAACGAAAACCTAAAATCTGGGAGAGGCTTTGCATCTAGGCAGCGTGCAGTGGGAAATCTGTAAAGACCGAGGAACAAGTAAACAAAGCTTATAGTGCCTTGAATACATTGTCCATAGAAGTATGGACTTTGAGGAGGCTGCCAGTGAAGGCTTATGGGAATTTGGAAAAGGGAGAGTCTTTGTTATATAGTGGCAAAAATTTTAGCAATACTATTGCCTGCAATAATGTGGAAAGTAGAAAATGTACCTAATGAACTGGATGTCGAAAGTGCCTTCTATTTTTTTTTTTGTTACAGTAAAATTTCAAGAGAAGAGAGAGGAAGCGAAGGCAGTAGTGGTAGACAAAACAAGAGCCAAGACTTGCTGTTTTTGAAGATTTCCATATTCTTCAGATGGCATAAGGATGCTAAAATGAAGAAGTGGCTTCTGAGCAAAGATCAAATTTAGGGCACTTTCAGGAAAACAAGTTCCAAACATGAACTATCATCTTTTCTTAAGGTCCCCCAAATCAAAGATGGTGTCTCACAGTACCGAGTAGTCAGACAAAAGGCCCTCTGAAGAGGTTAATGGTTTGCTTTATAGATCTTGTCAATCAAACAACTGGGCTCCTTAGATACTCAAGGACATCGTCTCTCAGCAAAAGCCCAAGGCGAGCAAGAACCATTGTGAGTGTGGCTTTTGTCTAACAATAAAGTCGAAAGGGAGTCATAGAAGACTCTCAAAGTTTTTAAGAGAGTTATACTTGAAGAGACATTATCGGCTTGAAATGAAAGGGACATGGAGAGTACAAAATGAAAAGAGGCATTTGGATATCCAAGTATCAATAAGTCTGAGAAAACTACTCAGCTGCATACAGTTGTTACCTTTTGTAAAAATGGAAGGATGACCAAGAGGCCAAAACCAAAAGTCCAGAGGGTGGAGTTAAGGGTCATAGAGAATTATTCCCAGACCTCTACTAGAGACGTAAGCAAGGAACTTGAAACATTTGCTTGGTGGGATTTCAGAATTGTTACCCCTACATGCTTTCTATTTCCCCTTTTTTGAACAGGAGTGGTTATAGCAGGCAGCCTCTGCTCATCCCACCATGATATGTGTGGGGACAGAAAACTTGCTTTAGTAGCACATGTCTGCAGATTGAGAGAAATAGTCAAGGAACCATAGGTTAGGGATTGGACTGAGGAGCCTCATCTGAACTTGGACCTGATTTAGATGATGAGGGGCTGGACTTGGAGCTGATGCTGTGATGGGATGAGACTCTTAATGACTGTGGGAGGAGTTAGTATACACTGCATGTAAGAGAAATGTGAATCATTGGATGCCAGAGAGTGGGGCTGTGGGAGGCAGCCTCCAACGCAGCCCCCAACGATCCCTGGCTCTTGGTAGTCAGAGATGTTAATCTCCTCCCCCTTCCATAGTGGAAGTGATGATATGTCACTTTGAGATAATAAAGACTGCAGTTTCCATTTTGGGCATATTCTTACTCTCTTAGGTCACTTGCCATGGGGAATGCCAGCTGCTGTATGTTGAGGATGTTCAAGTAACCAGGTAGAGAGCTCCACATGGTGAAGAACTTCTAGCCTATAGCCATATGCATAAGCTTTCTTGTAAGTGTTGCCTCCCACTCCAGTAGTTAAGGCTTTAGGTGATGGAACCCCAACTGACAGCTTGACTGCAACCTCATGAGACACTGTATTGAAAAGAATTAACATAGCAGACCTGAGACCACTATCCTTAGAAAAAGCCTGCTTGCAAAATTGGCTCTGGCCAGTTTCTGGGAACGTGGATTTAGTGAGGGTTCCATCCCTTTTCTAACTGATGATGGGTGGCTGAATGTGCCTAAACTGTGCCAACAGTATTATTTATGATAAACTCCTTTTTCTAACTGGGAGTCTGAAATTTGAGTATGTGCTGGGCAGAGGGTGTGAACATGAGTAACCCCCCATAAAAACTCTGGATGCTGAAGCTCTAATAAGCTTCCCTGGTAGGCAACAATTCACAAAATATTGTTACAATGAGGAGCTGGAGGAATTAAGCCTGTCCTGAGTGGCTCCATGGGCAGAGGACTCCTGGAAACTTATGCCTGATTTTCCACAGACTTTACTCCATGCACCTTTTCCCTTTGTTGATTTTGCCTTCTATCCTTTTACTGTAAGAAATCATAGCCATGTGTAATACTATATGTGAGTCCTGTGAATCTTCACAGTGATCACTGAACCTGGGGGTGTACTTGGGGACCCTCAATGCAGAGATCCTGAGCCAGAACCACCTACTCAGAATCTGTGATATAAAAGTTGTTTGTTATTTTAAGCCACTGAGTTTTGGAGTAGTTTCCATCCTCCTGCCCAGCAATAGATAACTAATACAGGAAGCCAGTCATTTCTCTCTCTTCAGTTTTGAGCTTAGTGTCTGGAACATAGGTGTTAAAGAAATATTTGTTGAGTGAATTGATATTTCTGCCTTTGAAGAATTTTGTAGTCCATCTGGTTACTTTGCAGGAGAAGTCTAAATCCTGGCTTGCTATTATGAAGCTGGCTTTTCTTCCTTTTTTTTTTGGTCTGGAAGAATAAGTCCTACTGGCAGCAGCCTGGCATATGGATGTCCGATTCTGCCATCTTCATTTTTGGATGAGGTCCATATGTATAGAAATTAGCGTGTGACCATTTTTCTTCTCTGTTACTTTTTCTTAGTTCCCTTGATTTTCTCCTTCCCTCTGTCCTATGCCTTTGTGAATACCTATTCTTACCATTGGAATATAACCTTCTTCCTGCTGAAAAATTAATTACCAAGTGTTTCAGGGCCTTATAAGATATTAATATTTCTCTACTGAGTCTTGCCTCTTTATCATATAATTTGCCTTGATAAAAGTTCAGAGAAATGAACTTTTTATTTTACATTGTCCCCTCCTCTGCACACTGTCTTGAAATAGACTTAAATACAAAGATAGCAACCTTTCAGGCTAAGATAACTTTAATGTGGGAGAAAAACCTAAAATATATACTAGAAGTGGACTTCTTTGAGTTATTTACACTTTCTTAGGAACTATTTTAATCCAAGGGTATGTGTGTTCTTCTGTACACATGTGCACACTCCATATTGTTCCACCGGCACAATTTTTGGTAGTTGTCAAAACCTTTTCCCTCCTTTCAAGTCTCTGTCAACCTTAATAGATGGCCTTTATTTTTAATTTTTGATAATTTCAAGGTGATCTAATAGATCTTTTAATTGATCTCCTTTCCACTTAAGTTTTAAGAAAATATTTTTTTTTCTTTTATCAGGAAATTGTCTATCCTTCTTTCAAAAGATTCCTTTCTCTAGCCTTTCCTCCCTCTTTCCGAACATTATTTCACCCGTGATTTTGCTTTTCATTATTGTATTTTCTTTCCTCCTCTTCCTACCAATTTCTATAACAATGCTCACATTTCTGTAACACTTAGAATGCTTTCCCCACTCCTTTTCTTAGACTTGCTTTCTCTTGGAGTTATAATTCTATGCATTTTATTTATTTTGTTGCCAACCTTCTCAAAATTAGTCCCTTCTGATAGCTGCCTCAACTTCCTCATCATCCACCTACTGCTTAACACTTAAAACCTGGTGTGTTACCTTTTTCATTCCCTAAGTAACCTCCAAGTATTTTAATGACCAAGTCTCTTAACCTTCCACCCCCACAAAGATTGTTTATCTTACTGAAACATTTAATATTGTTGTTGATGTCATCTTTAAATCTTCTTTTTTCTCCTTTGACTTCTGACACATTTGGTTCTTCTCCTATCTTTCATATCTACATATCTGATTATTGACCAATGGACCAATCAATGATAACTTATCCAAACTGGCAGAAATTTGTTTCTGGAATAAATGGTCCATTTACAGAAATTCAATCTCTTCCCAGAATTGTTCATTCCCCAGAGCTCAGTTGCTCACAGAGAGTATAAGAACATTACATCTGAGTGTGCTGTTGATTGGCAGTCTTATTTATTCCACTTGGATAAGACTCCAAAATTCTACATTTCATGTCCTGTGCTTCATCCCAAAGGTGAACGTACCTTGAGCTCATCAAATTCTATCTACCTGAAACCAAAGTTTTTTATTTTCCTTCCCCTAACAGCTCCTTCTTATGGCCTCTCTATTTTTATCTGATTCTAAAATTGTTTTCCTCCTTTTCTACCCTTAAGTCCAAATGGTTCTCAAGTGCTAGATTAGAAGTATGCTATATAATATTTCCCCTATCTGATATCTTTCTAGTCCCAATGCCACTATTACTCTCCCCTAACTACTGTCTTTGTCTCCAGTCCTACTTTTAATCCTATATTCTTGGGCCCAATAGTTTTTTCGAAAATAAAATTTTCTCTTCATCATGGCACCATTTGAAAAGTGTCAGTGACTGTTTCCTGACAAATAAAGGGTAAATATGTCTCCCACTCCTCTCCTGTGTATACTGTGTCCTCTTACCTACCCAGGCTCTCCTGCCTCTCTTTTGCTCATGACACTTCCTTTAATTACATTATGTGAGTGGAATCCACCTTTAAGGCAGCTCTGGAGATCAAACAGAAAACCATGAGTTTGGAAGAAATTAGTATTTGTTACGAAACACATATGTAACAAATACTAATAATGCTTTTTAGAAAGAAAATATATGTTGTTTGTAATTTTTATAACTTCTATATATTACTCTGAATTTTAAAGAATGTCATCAACATTTCCTTTGATACCAAATATTCTTTTAAAAATATTTTAATGGCATTATTTTTGAAGATATAAAAATAATTTATTTAAATACCTTAATGCCTTCCCAGTGAGGACACCCACTTTCTTCTGGAATATATATTTTATTTCTAGTATTCTGATTACACAGTGTGTTTATGCTCTCTTGATACTCAGGGTTTGTGTATGATAGTTTATTAGGACATGAAAATAAGACATTAGAATTGCTACTTATTTTATTTTTAAAATTTCTATGTTTTTAAATTTTTAAAATGTAAATAAGATTAGAGAATATATATAATTTCAAAATAACCAAATATTCATGTATTGGAAGTACATACTTAGGGAAGACAACCCAAAAGATTTGATGGCCAATAACAATTATGTATCACAAGGCATTTTATAAATAGTCTTTAATATTAATTTTGGATATAATATTACTTTTTTATTTGACACCTGTCATTTAATTGATTATTAAAAAGCTTTCTGCTTTTTAAAATTTAGACAAGCAAAAGTTAATAAGTGAAAATCACTTGTAATATGACAACTCACAGATAACTATTATTAACAATTTATTGTATATTTATTTCAGCTTTTTTTCTATACATACATGATTTCTTTTTAGAAAAAAAGATATAATTTTTACAACTTCTGTATATTACTCTCTGAACTTTAAATATTGTCATGAACATTTTCTTTGATACTAAACATTCTTTTTTGTGTATTTTAATGGCTTTATTTTATGAAGATATAAAAATAATAAATAGATACCTTAATTCTTATATTGTTGGATTTTTAGGCTCTTTTAGTTCCCCCCCACTTCTTTTTGCTATTTAAACATTTCTCTAAAACAGATTCTATTAACCATGCCTTATGTATTCATGATGTTTCCTTAGGAGAAACTCCTAAAATGTGCAAGTTCCTTTAAGAGTTAAGGTTTTACTTCCATCTTTTCTTTTTAAAATATGTTAATGAGGTTATTTTGTGTAGTGGTCAAGAGCTTGGACCAGAATTTGAATTGTACCTCAGTCACATACTAGCTGTGTGACTTTGGACAAGTTGCACTCCTTTGTCTGCCTCATTTCTCCTCATCTGTAAATTGGGGGTAAAAATGATACCCATGGTGCTGGGTTGCTGTGAAGAGTAAATGAATTGAGTGGAAAATATTTACTACTGCTTGGCATAGTGTCAGCAAACAGTAAGTTTAATCAATTATTTCTAGTGTTATGTCCCTTGTCGAGTAAGCCAAGTTAATCACTCCTTTAAAATAAAGCAAGGTTATATTCTTCTGTAAGATGAACGACCTAGTAATGACTCCATTTTATCAGTTCCAGTATCCAAGAACCATGAACACAGATCTCAATGTGTGGTAGTTTATAGGGATAGTGTGTAATCTCACAGATTGAAAAGGTAAGGATGAACCCTTTTGTAGGAAGTTTCCTATAGTGACAAAGAAGGGAGAATTAAAGTCTCATTAGAGGAAATTTGTCATTTGCTTTGTGAATAGTGTAGTTCCTTTGCCATACACTTGATGAGGGCAGAGGTGTGGCAGTTTCAGTTTACCATTTTTATGCCAGTATAGCACTTGGCCATAGTAGGCACTCAATAGATATTCATGGAATTAATAAATATTCGTGAACAAACAGGTCTACATTTTGTTGAATATCTTGCGATGTACGTTGTAAACATGATGAAGGCTTTGTATGATCGACTGACATTTGACAGTGGAACTTTTGTTTGTGGAGTGGGGTGGGGCCTTTGGACTTTTCTTCTAGTTATTATTGGACTTGAGAGTGAACAGATGCAGAAATAATGCAGGCAGCTGTTCCTCCTAGTGAATATCTCACTCTATGCCGGTCAGGTTCTCTGATTCCTTTGCTATTCTGTCCTGTATGTTCTGTCCTTATTGCAGCTGCTGGATCTGATCTTGCTGTGAAAAGAGTGTTTCTTTTCTGCTGACCCACGGGGTTCAGTGTTTGATTAACAAGTTTCCCATTTTCTGAGCAAAATACCTAGGCAAATCCCCTTTGGTGGATGCAAGGATCTGCAGTAATTTGCAATCACTGTGTGAGCCTTGTGTTGAATGACATGCTTTTTTGTAAGGGTGCAGTATCATTTATAATGCTGGCACCAATATCCACTCCTTGGGCATTCTCAGTGTGGTGTGTTGACTTCTGTATCGGATAACATGGACAGTCAGGAAAGGGATAACTTTAGTTTCTGTCACTGAATTAAAAAAAATCAGACTTAAAGTATAAGTAGATTTTACTCTCTTCAAAGTGGTGACCTTGGGATAGATGTAATCCTTTGATGCTTCAATTGATGTTGCTGTTGCCCCAAACATTTCCGGAATCCTTCTTTTTAAGTTGCCTTCAGAGCCTATGGCACATTCTTGTGAATATTTTCGAGTCTGACAAATATTCATTCTTTGAAGGAGACTTTGATTTTTGGAAAAAGGGAAGAGTTGTTGGCATCGTGTCCAGCAGCAGAGGTGGCTGATGAGATCAGGGAGTAATGGTTCTGCCCAAGGCAGTGTAGGGTTTCATATGTCTTGTAATTATATCATGAGATTTGTGCATTTGTTCTGAACATAATATCTTCTTAAAATGATGTTTCAAATTCTAAAATATTTCAAGCCTATGGAATACTATGGAATACTCTAGAACAGACATGTTCCCAGCACTGAATTTAAACAGATGTTAGCATTTTGCTGTACTTGTTGGCACATGTTCTTTCATCTTTCTCTCCTCACCTTTTTTTCTTTGGAAAAAAAAATCAGATATTCCTGAAACTCTATCTTGCCCCTCTCTTCCTCCCCCTTTTTTCTCTCCCTTCCTCATTCTATAGTCATATTTCTGCTAAAGTTTCTACGCTTCATTTCCATGTGTATGTGTGCCTTTTTGAGGGAGTGTTTTAAAATTTACACTAATTATATTATACCATATATGTTTCTATCCATGTTGATTTGTTTTAATTGCTCTGTAGTGTTCCATCACATGAATAAATCAGCTTATCCATTCACCTAAGAGAAGGTTAAGGTGATTCTACATTTTTGCTATTACAAATAGTACTGCAGTAAACATCTGTGTATATATCTGCCTAAAAGTAGGTGCTAGAGATTGTCTAAAGCAACTACCTGGAAAGGAAATCACTAGGTTCTAGAACATACACATCTCCAGTTTAGTGAATATTTCCAGGCTGCTTTCGAAACCAATTGTAATTATGCTCGCATCAGCAGTTACTGTTTCCCCATATCCTCTTGGTTTATCAGATTTTTAATTTTTGCCTATCCAATCGGCATGGAAATGTATCTCATCATTTTAATTTGCATTTCTCTGCTTACTAAGTGTGATCAAGCATCTCTTTATCTGTTTAGTGGCCATCTGAGTTTCCTCTTTTGTGAATCACCCCTTCATATTCTTTGCCAATTTTCTACTGCCATTGGCCTTTTTATTAATAATTTATAAGAATCATTTATATTCTAGATATTAATTTTTTGTCAGCTGCAAATATTCTGTAGTCTGTGGCTTATGTTTTCACTTTTTTAAATGATGCCATTTATTCAACAGAAGTACTAAATTTTAATACAGTCATATCAATTTCTCCTTTATGGTATGTTCTTTTGGTATGTCTTTTTTATGAAATCCTGCTTTATTCCAATGTCATAAAAATAGTTTCCTATATATTCTTTTAAGTTTTGAAATGTAGTGTTTTATAGTGACCTAGAATTAATTTTTGTATATAGTATAACACGAGAATCTACTTTTATCTTCTTCCATATGGATGGCCAGTTGTCTCAGTTCCATCTACTGAATCTTTTCACCACTGTCATACACCACATTGCCATATATATGCAAATGTGTTCTGTGGCTTTCTTTGTCAGTGGTGTGTTTATCTACTGCTCTGCAACTCTACTTTATTGTATTTACTTTGGGCTTATAAGTCTGGGTTTTTTAAGTTCCGCCTTCAGAATGTTTTGGCTATACTAGGCTTTTTACACTTCAAATATATTTCAGGAATGTAGAAGCCTTGTTTTACTTAGACTGTTTACAGATACATTGTGAGAATTTGCCTTCTTCTGATACTGAGTTTTTTCATCTATAAACATAGTATAGTTGTGTTTATTTAGTCCTTTTTATGTCTTTCAATAGAATTTCATAATTTTTGCCATACTTTTTACTTATCTTTGTTAATGCATTCATCAGTCTCCATAGTCTATATTACTTAATGGTACCTTTTTTGTTTATTAACTTTTCTTGTTATTGCTGATGTATAGGGAAGTTATTTGTTTTGAATATCTTGTTGAACTCATTAATTTTCATGGTTTATCTGTAGATACTCTTGCATTTCTTATTCAGACAGAAATATAATCTTGTGATAATGATAGATTTTTTTCCAAGTTGTATGACTAAAGGAAAACTTTTCTCTACTCATAACACTTCTGACACCAAATGTGTGGGGTTTCCGCATGTTTCAATTCTCCAACTCTCTGTGGACACATACTGGGTATCCTACAATTTTGTTCAATTCTGGCATTAACCATCTGCAGTTAGCATAGACCCCACAGGTTACACATCTCAGTTCCACAAGACAGCTCCCTTTTCAGAGGCCACTGACAAGTCCCCATTTCCCATACTTCTGACTGGATGGGCTACAAATCGGGGGTTCCCACAACCCCTTCCTCAGGTTTGATAATTGAATGGCTCACAGAACTCAGAAAAGGGCTTTACTTACTATTACTGGTCTATTATAAAGGATACAATTCAGGAACAGTCAAGTGGAAGAGATGAAAGTTATGGGCGCAGGAGGTACATGGAGCTTCCATGCTCTCTCAAGGGCACTGCCTTCCTGGCACCTCCATATGTTCACCAACCTGGAATCTCTCCGAACCTTGTTTTTAGGTTTTTATGGCAGTTTCATTACATAGGTATAATTTTTTAAATTACTGGTCATTGGCAATTGAACTCAATTTCCAGCCCTTTCCTTCTCCCCTGCTATAATCAGCCGCATCCCTCAAGAGTCACCTCATTAGCATAAACTTGAGTAGGGTTGACAGGGATTTATTATGAATAACAAAAGATGCTTTTCTCACTCCTATCACTTAGGAAATCAAAGGCTTTTAGGAACTCTGTGCCAGGAATCAGGGATGAAGACCCAATTTATACAGATATTTTATATCACAATATCACAGTGATTTTCACTTATTTTTCTTGTGTTAATGTACTACTGGCTTGGTCTTCCAAGCAAGCGTATCTACAGATAAACCATGAAAATTAATGAGTTCAACAAGATATTCAAAACAAATAATATCCCTATACCACTTGTTTTTATAAATAGTTTTATTGAAACATAGCCACACCCATATTGTCTATGGTTCATTTTGCATTATGATGGCAGAGTTGACTAGTCTGGACAGCCACTTTCTAGTTTGCAAAGCCTAAAGTATTTGCTCTCAAAAAAAAAAAAAAAAGAAAAGAAAAAAAGAAAAAGAAAGCAAAGTCTAGGGCACATAAAAAAAATAAAAAATACAAAATAAAAAAGTATTTGCTCTTAGGCCCTTTACAGAAAGTTTCCCAATCCCCTCAACACAGTGTTGAAACAGGAGAGCAATAGTGACATTTAATCTTGTAACTGACTTTAACAAGAGAGCTTGTAGTTCTGTGCCATTAAGAATGTTGTCGCCTATAAGTTGGTAGACGTGCAGTCTTTCCTTTTGTTAAATGTTCTTCTATTAGATTTAAGAAGTGTTTTCTTGTTTTTTGTTATTTTAAAAATCATGAATAAGGGTTGAATTTTATCAAATGTGTTTTTGGCATCTGAAAGGATTTGTTTTTCTTTCCTTTTAAACATACTTAATTACATTCTCTTTTAGATTATTCTATTATTTTTAGTTCTTGGAGCTAGAACCCTCTTGTTTATTGTGTTTTTAAAACTTGGCATTCAGTAGGCCTGATTTTTCCGTGTGAATAATCTGCAGCATGGGTTGTGGGAGTTTTGCTCTAGCTTTTCCCAAGCTCATCATTGGCCTGGGAATGGTTTTTATGCTATTTTCCCTGGTTGGGCATTTCTGGACTGAGCAGGTAGCTGTAATTTGTACCCCAACTATTCCAGTGGCAAACGTCTGTGGTTTAAACTTTTCAGGGAGCATTTCATTCTCCTTTCCTAAAGCCAGAGATAGACAAGTGATCAGAGCGGATGGAAGAATGCTGAAAAGCATTTCCCTGTGGTTGCAGCTCTTTGAAGGGCCTCACTTTGGGCAGCAGCCTCCTCCCTTGGACAGGCCTCACAGGCTTTGCCTCTTGTTCCTATGTGTGAGTTGAAACCTGGACCCTTATTTCTCCTGGATTAATACTTGTTCTACTCCTTCCTCCTTCCTGTGTCTCTCCTCGCTCTCAAGGAGAGCTGCCCACTCCATTTCTCTGTTACTTATAGTTTTCAGTTGCTGCTGTTTCTGGCACTTGGTAACTCTCTCTTCTTTATTGGAGGTTTAATGTTGCATTTAAAAAAATATTTTATCTGACATTTTCAGGTACTTATAGCAGGAGTGTATGAATGTGAGTGTGATCTTAACTTATTATCTTGCTGAAATAAGAGGCTGCTCTCTAAATGTAATTCATAAAGAAAACAAAAATCTAATAAAAGGCAAAACCCCCAATCAGATCCCTAAAAGAACTAACCATGAGCCAGGTAGCATGTGAAATCCTTGTTTATTAGCTCATGTAATTCTTGCAAAGACCCCATAACTCTTTTTAAACAGAGTAATTAAGTAATTGGCCTAGCAGTTTGTCAGAGGCAGAGCCAAGCAAGGAACTCAGCTTTGCTGAACGTCCCCTCCTCTTAAATGGTCTGGACAGCATAACCCTGTGTATCAAGTGTGGCCCTTTCAAAGTGACTCTTATGCTCCTATGAGAATCTAATGCCTGATAATTGATGTGGATCTGAGGCAGTGATGCTTGCACTGGGGAGTGCTGCAAATTCAGATTCTGCTGTGTGACCTGGTTCCTAACAGGCTGCAGACCCGTACTAGAACCGTACTTGGAGACCCCTGGTCTAGGGGTTTACAGCACCTGAAAAATGATGCACCACTAGTACTTCTTTCTGAGCAATATGGAGCTCCAGTGAATTAATAGGGACCCACTGTTTTTCATGTTGGCAAAATTTTAGAGAAATATACCATATTCTCATGTCTACTAAGACATGTTTTAAGGATATATCATCATGCGTATGGTTTCTGGAAAGCCACCGAGAAATGGAGTTTTATATTCCCTCTTGGATTATTTATTATATTCTGAAATTAAGACCTCTGTAAAGTTGGAACCAGTGGTCATTACATTTTGCAATTAAGAGGTTGCAGATGGTTGACATTTTAATCTCAGTAATGGCTGAGGGTGGATGCCAGGGCACTTCAGCACAGCTCACCCTTGTTCAAGATCTGATTTAGCAGCATCTTAATTTGAGTTGAAAGACAGCCTTGGGAATTTTTGCTCAGCACTTGTAAGAGCATTCTGGAACACTGTATGTTACTGGATGCTACCTGAGAAGAGGTGTTCGAGCAGTCATGGCATCTCTGAACCCTGACCTACTATCTGGGAGAGATGGAGAAGTGGTTGAACTTCTACCAGCAGCATAGACCTATATCACTATGAAGTTGTGTTAATGACGCTGCCCAAATTTTTCTCAGTGCACAGTAGGCAGATTTGCTGGAGGAACTGATCTTACAAACCCCATATATCTGGAGCAGTCAATTATGAATCTGCTAATTAGCTTGATGTTTGGTCTCCCAACTAAATGAGCTTTGTGAAATTTGGATTTCCAAATGATCTGTAAAGAGGGAAAGGAAAGATTAGGCCAAAGAAGCCAGTATAGGCCAATTTCTGATAGTCGAAAATTTACTCAGCTGAAGTGCCTTCCTTTCCTGTTCCCAGAAAATTCCCATTCTTCTCCTTTCCCATCCCAGGATGAACTAGTGTTGCCTTCCTTTTTCGTTTTCAGCATTAGCACTTCGAAAATCCTATGGCCACAGATCTCACCTCTCATCTCTGCCCCAACAGAGGCCCAGATTTTCTAATCTCTATAACTCCAGCCGCTCTATTAAGTCTTCTTACTCTTCCTGGTGAGTGTGACATGTGCCTTTCTCTTTTTTACATTTTTTGAGATATCCACTATAAATGATAGTATTTATTTAATGTGTTTTATATGTTAGGCACTTTTGAAAAAACTTTAATAATAATAGCTAATATTTATGGAGAATTTACAATATGCCAGGTGCTGCTTTAGCCACTGGGGGTGCTGAGCAAAAAAGACAAAGGCTGTCCTTCTTGGAGCATATGTTTTATTGAGCAAGCAGCCAGACAATAAAACCTATCAGTAGACAAATATATACTATATCAGGTAGTTACATGTACTCTAAAGAAGAAATGGGGGTGTGTGTAGGGCTGGTGGGGGAAACCCTTTCTGATGAGGGGATATTTGGGAAGATCAGAGTCTCCAAGGAAATGAAAGAACAGGCCCACTTTACTTAAAATATCCTCCTCTCATGTCAACTCTGACAGAGACTGCTCAGTAGGGAACTCCTTCTCCTACTTGTCTCTGCTAATGGCACCACTTTCTTGCAAAGCCCAGGCTATAGGCCTGAGCCCTGACCTTGCCCTCCTCTTCACTTATCCAACTTCTTCGACTTTTTAAAAAATATTTGTGGCATTAACTATGAACGCTTTGCCATTCCATTTCAGAATTACTGAAACAGCTTCCTAAGTGATCACTCTTGGCTGCTAGCCTCTCTTTTCACATTAATTTATTACCACCCAAACACTGGAACATATAAGCCATTGTTCGAATCCTTACTCTGTGCTGGGCATGATATTCTCAAAAGAATTTTATGATGCCATTGTTATTATTCCCATTTTGCAGATGAGAAAACAGACTCTCTCAAGGTCACTCACTGGTCCAGTAAGTGGTTAATCCAGGATTTGACCTCAGGTCTGTCTGAACCCATAGGCCTCTCCTAGCCATAAGCTTAAGTTGCCTCTACCCTGCTGCTATGTCTGATTGATCTCTCACTCCTTTGCTTGGAATACTTTTGTGCTTCTCATCATCTGTGAGGAAAAGTCCAAATATTTCAAATTAGTATTTAAAGTCCTCATAACTCAGCCATGCTTTACCTGGCTTCTGGTTTTATATCTAAGTTTCCTCCTGTGATAATTTAAGGGGAATGGAATATGCAAACTCAAAATGTTCCTCTTTGGCATATAGATTATTTTGAGCTGAAGGCAATCAAGACCAGGCAAAAAGAACAAAAAAATCTTTAATTTCTCCTTAACTTCCTAAAAAAAGTGAAATAGGTGGCCTGGCCCATAAAGAGAACTATTATCAGAGATAACTTTTTTTCTGCATGGCAGGAAAATTTCTAATTACGAAATATTTACTTTTCTTATTGACCCTGAGAATTACTCTTTTCCCCTTTGAAACCCCAATGGCCCCTATCCCATTCCTTAGCTCAGGATGGCATATGAGCCTCTGCTGCCTGAACTTGCCCTTGGGTCTCATATCTGTGCAGCTCCCTTACATATGAAATTAAATTTTTCTCCTGTTAATCTGTCTTGTGTTAATTTAATTATTAGACCAGCCAAAGAACCAAGAAGGGAAAGTTTTTCTGCCCCTATACAACCTGTGTATGCTATGCATACACAAATGTAGATAAACACAACTATGCCTTTGCTCACTAAGTGAGCGATTTTTCATTCTTTATATATAAACATACTTTCTCTTCATGTCCCAGCTCAGGCTCTGCTTCCACCCTTATCTTCATGTGTCCACCTTCACCTCCAGCCTCCACTCAGTTAGAAGGGGTGTCTTGCCTGTTTTAGGCCAAAGGATGCACTTGGCCATCCTCTGAGCACCTGTAGCTCTCCTAGACCTGAGCACCAATGCACCATTACCATTGATTTCTGTAGTACTTTTCCACATGTGATTATAAATACTGAGAAAACATATGCATCCAAAATGAGCATAACTTTTCAAAACAAGGGTCTTGGGATGTACGTACTTATTTTACTCAAGCTTTTCAGAGCTCAAAACACTTCTAGAGGAACTCCCTTTTCTAAATTGCCTTCCAGCTACCCAAGAAAGTCAGTTTTCTCCTTTAATAGCTATGACTCATTCTTGGACTCATGATGACATGAACCCAGTTCCATCACCCACATGAGTCATCAGTAGGGACTTCATTTAAAATCTGGCTATTTTCCTAAATCAGATCCATCCTTACTGCATTGAAACTACCTAGTCACTAGAATGTGCCACAGGAAATTCTGAAATGACAGTTCTGAAAATGTTTAAAATGTCAGGTGATGAAACTGGGAAAAAGCAGGGCTGGAATGTTCTTATTTCTTAACCTATTGTCCTCACTTATCTGCTTCATAGTAGAAGGAGAGGGAGAGAAAGGAAGCATGGAAATGATAGAAAAAGCATTCACAGGCAGTTTGAATTATGGGAAGCAGTTAAAACTTATCAATCAATCAATCAATAAAAAAGAACAATATTCCCTCCTAAATCCAAGACTTGTTTGGAAAGATTTAACAGAAAAGTTCACTTGGAAAATGGAATGGGACCTGGGCTGGCGCGATTGGAAAGATGGATTGTAGCAGCAGGAGGAGTAGGTGGAAGGGCCTGGGTATGCGTGCATAGAAATGACATTTACTTACTAATAATTCTCCAGAGATGAGGGAGGGAATTTCACAGAGAGGGAAACAGGCGAATAGAGGGATTGGTCCAAGTTAGAGCAGGATCTTGGTCTTTACTCTTCTATCTGCGTGCAACTAACTCCATCACCGAACAGATGTCTCAGCAATGAGCTCATTGACAGATGCCACTGAATTTTATTCTACTTTGTACCTTTAGCACTTAGCACTTGTCCGGCACATAAATAGACTCAATAAATATTTGCTGAGTGAATAAATAAAAACTAATTGATCGCTGGAAGAGATTGAGAGGCTTATTCTGCACTGTCATTTCTGGTAGGCCACCAGGTGGTGCCTTCTTAAGAGCAGGAGCAAATGAAATCTTGATACTAGAAAACTTGAGAGAAGCCTTCTTTAGAACCCTTCAGGAGAGCATGCCCTCCAGCAATTCATCAGACTCTTTTATCCCTAATGTTGAATGTGCTTGCAAAATTCAGGTAAGTAGCTAGCATCATCTTTATTTGGGCCAATTTCACAGGAGGCCCACAAGCATCTTCAGAAGATTTTCATTTACCGGTAAATTTTGGGAAGTGAAACCAGTTCTACCCCAGGCCTACAGTGTGTCAAGAGGGGTCCTGTTGTTCTTGATTCTCCCCTGTTCTCCAAGAGAACATATCCTCTCACTGGTTCAGTATTTTCTCTGACATTGTTTCCTAAAGTCATGTTTTCTTTCATTATTCTGGAATTCTTCCCCAAAGTCATTTATACTCAGCTTTGACAACCTGTGAGCTTAAGTGTTGGGTACCCATGCATATTTTAAGCTGCTACCTGATGGATACCTTCTCTGTGCCTGTGGCTTAAATGTTGAAATTCGTAAAATGGTTTGACAAGAGAGGCATAAATGAGGAAATCAGCTCAGCAGGCTAAGGCAGCTTTCTCAGAGTGACACAGCTAGTAAATGGGAGAGAGAGAGAGGATTCAAACCCAGGGCCATCTGCCCGCACGCCTTGTTTTGATCTTTATTCCATTTATCTAGAGTGCAGTTTAATGTATCTGTATTAATGAGATCTAGAGACAGTAATGATATAACAAAATTCAGATCATGTGTAGGGATGTCTTATAGAGGGAGTATAGCTCACTGTTAGTGTGAGTGGAAACATTCAGCCTTGTCAGTTTTCAGACAGTTCTAAAGGAATAAATGCTCAGCCTTAGGCTCCTTGGTGCCCATAAACCTGATTAAAGGTACTAGAGATTCTGATTGGCAAGAGCTAGGGGTGGAGATGCTGAGTGACTATATGTATCCTTGTGTGTGTGTGTGTGTGTGTGTGTGTGTGTGTGTGTGTGTGAGAGAGAGAGAGAGAGAGAGAGAGAGAGAGAGAGAGAGAGAGAGAGATTGATTGATTGTTTTCTAGGTCTTTACAGGATTTAATAATCATTTTTGCAACAGTGTAGATGGACATTACCTTGAACCTCTAAATCCCTAGAGCCCTCTGCCCCAACAGGGCCAAGTCAGTACCTGTCTTGTGTCTCGCAGTCTCAAGTTTCTGCTATGTGGTAAGTTGCAGTGAACTAGATAAGGTAAATCAAATAAGTAGATCAACATAAGGCACTCGCTAAATAGTGGTTCTTTCTGGAGAAAATGATTTAACTCAGTGTATTTCCAGGCATGGGAGATGTTAATGTTGGGAATATCAGCAGTGGTCGGCCTACAAGGGAGACTCAAGGAGGTGAAAATCCAGGTGTGATGGGGGCTTTGGGTAATGGAGAATAGGGGGAAAGGGGATGGGAGGATTTGGGGTCAGGAGCACCTCTTGAAGCCTTTTGTTTGAGACCTTACTCAGTGCCTTTCCATAGCACCAAGCCTGATCATCCTGGTTTTTATGATCTTAAATGTCTTTGTGCCTTTTAGAAACTTTCCAAGTAGAAATATACATGATGCTTATTTTTGAACACTTAACATGCTAGAAACTGGGCATTATTTCTATAATCTTCAGAGGAGCCTTGGAAAGTAGATACTGTTATTCTCTCCATCTCCCCCCACTGCCCCCCACACCACACCCTTCCTTCAAATAATGAAATGGAGATTCAGGAAGACCATAAGCTACTTAATGGCAGAGCTAAAATTCAGAGCTAGACATGTGCAGATCTAGACCTAGAGCTCCCAGAAAGGGGGAAGAGGCCTCAAGGTAGGAGAGGATTCTGGAATGTATGTGGAAGGAGGAGAAGGTGAGAATAGAGAGGAAGTGGGTGGAGGCTGATTCTTCAGGGCTTTGGGGGTTTGGATTTTGCTCCAAATATAATTGTATAGCAGGAAATACTCAGGAATGGACCATTTCTTCTACTTTAAAAGTCATGTATGTCCACTTAACATGTGTATGCACATACACACATGCACACACACATTTTGAAGTCAAATTCAAAGATCCTTTAGATTTATGCCATTGAACATGTAAGTTGTACACCTTCCAGTGCATGCTACTAAACCTGCCGACCCTCTCCCATTGGGAGTCCCATAAATGAGGTGATTTTATACAACTGATGTTGTTCAGTGATGGATCTGAAAGGTTGTTCACTTCATTATAAAGCTGCTGTATTGTCTCTGGTACATAGCGTGGGAAGACTGGGGTCAGAGTAGGGCCCCAAAATATTGTGAAGCCTGCCCAAGTCAGAGAAGGGGTTGCTCTACTCCTAATTATATTAGCCAATTGTTTCTTAGTCATTTCATGCAAAGCTCAATGTGCATATTTCTCAATCATAATTAATTTTGATCTTATAGATGGATATAGATGCCAATCAAAAGATTGAAATATGCTCCATTTTATTCCTTTTATGCAGTTGTTTCTTCAGCGAGAACACCTAGCTGTCTTCTTTTTGGAGCATTCTCATTAGTTAATTCTTGAAATATGATTTAAATTGCTTTAGGATATGAATGCCATAGATACTTATTTTTTTTAGTTTGGTGACTGCTGCTGCATGAGGTGACTGACTGTGCTGTTGGCTCTTGCTGACATTGACATTGTATTTCAACTGTGCAATGAGGACAACCGCTCAGTTTTGTGTGGGTGGATAGGCTACTCTTTAATTCCGGGATGCTTTGATCTTCCAAAACAATAATTCAAATTAGGCTGGAAATCATTCTCTTTTTCATCAGTCCCAACTACTAAACCAGTTCCTTCAGCCACACTTCCAGGCTGTCTTGGATACTTGGGGATGGGTTTTGCTTATTCACATTTGAATTGCAGCCTCATTTGTGGACACTCCCTCCCTACACTGGCAGTTGTTTGCAGAATTCCTGCATACAAGCTATGCTGAATAGCAGGAAATAAAAAGGAAAGCAAAGGATTAGTAGAGCTAAGAGAGTATATGTGTCAATTTTTCTTCTTAGTACCTCAATAGTTATCTCTGAAAGAATTTATTTAAACATACTAAACACCATGGATAGAGACTTTTATTTTCGTCATGGTAATAGCACTAACTAATGCTTTACTTCAAAGTGCAGTGACTAAACCTTTAGAGAAATAACTTCATAATATGGTTTCAAAGGACATGCATTCTTCTGGAACATGTTGCTAATGTAGTTGTTGCTTTAAAAAAAATTAACACAGTGAGACTCTATTTTAAGCCTTTGTCTGTGTTCCACTAATGGGTGTGGAAGTCTGATGTGATTCATGTGGGTAGCTGAAGTAGCTGGAAACTTAGTGCTTGTTTGGCTTTGTGGCTCTGCTGAAATTCTCAGATGTAGTTGGAAAATCAACATAGATTAGCTCTTTCTATTCTTTGCTTTTGGTTGTCTAGTGAATAATAATAATAATAAACCCAATGTAGTCTTCTTGAAGTCTTTCTGAGAATTCCTCATCTATAGGTCAAGTTATAATTGAAATATGTCATAAATAGTTGGAATCATGAAAAGCAGAATTCCTATGACACAGCCAGTTTCTAGCATAATACTGACTCTTGTTTGAGTTTTATTGATAAATTAGGTAGGATTATATTTTAAGAATCTCCTATCGGGAATAGTGGATAGGTATCATGTGTTGGGTATGAACATTGCTTGTAAGTCACAGTGTACTTGTGAACACTATTAAGTGTCACATATAGCAGAAACCATTTTTTCATCATCCATTTAGCAGTGACTACTGGGTAGGTGTCTATCATGGAAGCCTGCAGTGCAGTTTCAAGTGCATAACCCTTGTTACTCAAAGACTACAAGTCTTGCCAGAACTTGTGTAACAGTGGCCCTCCTGATTATTGACATTCATTCACCTTGTCACTTGGCCATGTGAGAAAATTGTAGCCATCACTATATTTTGATGTATCAGACTCTGAGTCCTCTGAATATGATTCAACTTCTGAGTTTCTTGGTTGTAGAGGTATCAAGACCACCTGATGTGAACTACTATGAAAATTCCCAAAGCTTATTGTGATGAGTTTCTAAAGATATATCTTTAGAGAGAGGCCCTTCCCCTCTCACAGTCTGCATCCAGCACCCAGAAGGGCTCCCTCAACTGAACCGAATTGCAGATATGGAGGGAAATGTGTTTCCTGGTTCTTGCTAACTAGTGGTATGATATGATAAATAAACTCCAATGCACTGTCCATGGAAGTATCCCCATATTTAAGTGATGAGAAGCATTTCTTCTCTTTGATAGAGGGAGGGGATTTATATAAGAAAAGAATGACGTTCTTGGGATTCAAGATGGGGAGAGGATGATCAAATATTTTCTTCTCCCTCTGATGAGAATCATCTTATTACAGACTGAAAGTGAATGCTGGGTATCATATTTAAACCCGGGGCTGTGTCGAAGTATTAAGTAGTGATGGAATTTGGGTATTTTTCCTTGAGGAGGCAGCAGTCTGCTCTCATAGAATGGGGGTCTGAGCTTTAGCCTTTTCTCTTTAATCCTTCATTACCTAAGAGAGGTCTTTGCTGACCATCTTATCCAAAAACTTTCTTCTTTTCCACTGGCCACCCCTGCCCCAACTTCAATCACTCTTGATCTCCTTACCTGGCTTTATTTTTCTTCATGGTATTTCTCACTACCTGATGCTATTTTGTGGGTATGTTTATCGCCGTAGGAGGCAAGAACTTTGTCTTATTCACACTGTCTTGCCTGAGGCTAGAACAGTGCCAGAACACTGTAGTTCTCAATAAATAAATTGTCACATATCTATTATTTGACAGTCCATTATATTGAACCCATGGAACATAGAGATGAATTAGACTATCAGATAGTTCATGATTTTTAGTATAGAAAAAGAGACAGATCCTTGTGCACAGTAGATGCTATGGTGGGAGTGGGTACCACAGACACCCAAAGAATGGTGTGGTTAGCTTGGTATGGGTGAGGAAGATAAGGTCTTTCTATAGGAGAAAACTAATGGACTGAATTGAAATAAATCCAGGATCTCAGTAAAGGAAGTGAATTCTAGATGGAGGGTGCTGCCTGCACAAAGACATCTAAGTGTTGCGCTATCTACACACTGGGAAATTTTCAAGTGGAGGGAACAGGCTAGTGTGCAGGAAAGCCAAGGCTAAAATTTTTCAGGGTGGAATTTGGTGCACATGGCCGAGACAGTATATCCTAAGCTCTAACTCTAGAAAATTTGGTCTCACCAGGTCTCATCTGCTTGGACTTCTGTATCATAGGCTATAGATTTTTCTCTTAAACCACATTGAGATTCTTTTCTTTTTTCACTCTCATGGATTCCAATCAAAGCTGCCATGTCATACAACTCCAAGGGGCATTACTCATATGTTAACTCTGGTTCACTTCTCTCCCTCACTTCTCTCAAATACAGGCCCCCTGCCTTGGGTTGTCTTTTCTTCTTGTTTAATGTTTTATGTTGTGTTTATATGTGAGGTGTTCGCCTTCCCTTCTACTCTTTCATGGTTTCTTCGGCTCCCACTCTGCTCTCTCTGGTTGCCTTTTGATAACTTTGCACTATCAAAGGGCTGAAGACTGTTACATGTCTATCGTTTGTTGGCATCATCCACTTTTATATTTTAACAGGTCACATCAGCTGAAGTTGAGAGAGACTAGATGAATAGAAACCAAGATAGAAGCAAGTTGGCAGAGGAGGCTCACACTAGACTTGAGTAAGACCTTGATGTGTTCTCAGAGGTCTTGCTGCTCTAAGGAACTAAAGTTAACGCTTTTGTCTGAATCTGTCATGACTGTGGTTCTCGGGTATATTCTAAAATGTGGTATGTGCACTTTTGTGACTGTGTATGTGTTTGGGGAGGGAGGATATTGGGGAATTCAAACTCTTCCCCAAAGAGTTTGGTAGCTGTGAAGTTCTGAGAGGTCTTAGGTCTCTGCTTTTGTGTTTCAAAGCCTCATGACATTATCAGTCCCTGGTTATGGAGGTCAAAATGTTAAAGTCAGCATTTCCTCTGAGGATGTCTTTTTTCTTCTTCCTTTCAATTTGCCAGGCTAGTGTTAGGGACAGATTCACTCCTTGAATTTTGCTTTTCTTACCTGATTGTGGCTGCACTGTTGAAATTTCAGGTTTGGACTTTTAGGCAAGGCACATATACATGCCTCTCATTTTATTTTATTTTATCTTAATTGCTTTTTAAAGTTCTAGGCCCAGTGTCTATTTTTAATCTTATGTTTGGCAACCTGAAACATTTTATTTTTAAAATGAATTCTCTAATTATACAGAACTTACATGGCTTGTGATGAAGACAGCAATTAGGGAGAGTCTAGGATCTGCCTCTTAGTGTTTTGTTTTGTTTCTTTGAGAGTAAGTAACTTATTTTGGTTGATGTAGGAAGAAGAGATTGAAAGGCTTCAGGGTGTGGTGTAGTGTGTGTGTGTGTGTGTGTGTGTGTGTGTCTGTGTGTCTGTGTGTCTGTGTGTCTGTGTGTCTGTGTGTCTGTGTGTCTGTGTGTCTGTGTGTCTGTGTGTGTGCGCGAGTGAACAGTCTGCTCCCCACTTCATTCTTCTTCTCTTCCTACTTCTCCTTATCCCCCACTCAAAGGATCATGCTGTCTCTAGAAATATCCCTTAATGACTATAATTTTCAGGTACTATTATCATTTCAGAGTTTGCTAGCTGATTATAGGGGGATTCTAAGACAGATGTCATATAGGATAAGGCTCTTTGAGTCCAGATATGGCAAGAAATTTATCTCCATCTATTGAAGTCCTTCTCATGTTCAGCCATACTGAGCAACTCATAGCCTTCCAATATTAACAAATATTAAAAATTGACTACATAAATAACACTTTATTCACCTACTCTTACAGCCCTCTGTTTTTGTTAGATGATCCAATGGCTGAAAAATGCACCAGGAATAATGCTCAAATAGTAAATCCCCATTTTCTTTACAGTATATGATTGCTACACAAAATACTAGTACTTTGAATGAGCAGCTGTTCACATGACATTATAAGATAATGTATACTAAGAATTGTGGCTGCCCCAGGTAATAGTCTACTTTGGCAAACTCTGGTATCTGAAATTTCTCTGGTATCTGAAATTTCTCCCTACCAACTTTAGTGAGTATTACTGTGTGCCAGAGCTTTTATGTGACTAATTTTCTTTAATCCTCACAACAAACATGGGAAGTATTATCTTCCTTTTGCACATGAAGACAACCAAAGGTAAAACAACTAATAAGTAGGGGTGCTAATAAGTTCTGTTCTATCCACTAACATCTATTAACTCCATCATACAGACACACTTTATCAGATTGGTTAGCCAGTCCAGTGACGGCTATGGGAACAGGGCAAAGGGGAGGTAAGTAATGCCTGAGGACACAGCATAGAGAAAGTTTCCATTCTCATAGGAGGTGTGTCTGGGGTTACTGGAGATAATGCCTAACAGATGTGGTAGCAACAATGATTAATAAATTTATCCCAAATGTGATATTTGACCTTTGCCTTTCTGTCATGGTTTGAGTTTGCAAACTTTAGACTGGGACATCACCTCATGGGTATACAGCCTACCATTGCATTAAGCTGACACATTTGGAACCTAAATTTTCCTGTAACCACCCCTCACACATACACTACACAGGCACACAGCCCACATTCTAGGATATGCCCTAGAGATGACATAGTCATCATAGATTAAGATGATAGCATTTGCTTTAGTTCCTTAGAGCAACAAGACCTCTGAATGGGGATCTCAAGTTCTACTGAACCAGGAATCCTCCAGGCAAAGTGAACTGAACCTAAGAGAATGTTGATTCACTTTTTTCTATGTAGTCATAATTCTCAGTAGGTCATCACATTGTGTCCTAGGGTAAATGATCGCTAAATTATCGCCCATCTTTAAGTGGTTGCACTTTAACAAAGTTATCAAATGGAGATTTAACCCTAATTTTCCATCAAGCTTCAGAACCACAATTATTTTCTCTGTTCTAGAATTATTATGAATTAGGGAGACCTTTATCATATTTCTCCAAGTAAAACAACTTCTATAGTCTTTTCTTTGCCGAAGGTAAGTCTATACCACCTTCTTTTCATATCCTTTCAGTAGAAAGTACCTATTTTCCATTTTCCTGGGTACCCCTACTGCTTTCTGCTTCCTCTTGTAATGCAACAGAGGGAAGGGGGAATCATGCAGCAATGTGAAATGGGGGATGTTTCTGGGCTGATCTTTCTTTTGAATTGGAATGAAGATTTATGGTCATATCATTTTCCATCAAGTATTTATGCAACCAGTGCTCTTGTCAGTGGTTCTCACAGGTTAACCTCTCAATATAGATTGCCCTTTATTACACAGATACTTTTCCTTTGGGCAGATATTTTTCCTAAGTTTTCCCTCAATCTCTAAAATAAACCAAACCATTATCATTTCTATTTTATTTTTTAAACTTTTTAGGCTCACCCAGAACACATGGTGATTGTAGAATTTCTTTAAAGAGAGAGAGAGAGAGAGAGAGAGAGAGAGAGAGAGAGAGAGAGAAAGAGAGAGAACTAGAAACAAACAAACAAACAAATAAATAAATAAAAACCTCTATAATCTCACCACCCAGAGATAAAGTCAGACCCCACTCATCTCATGAGTCCTCTGCAACTTGCATTCCATATTGCCTACTCATTTATTATTGAGAGACTAATATTACTTTTATTATGATGGTGATTTGTAAATAATTGCCTAGAGTTTATTTGCAAAGTTTCAAAACTATGGGCACAATAGAAAGTCAGGATTTTTTCTCAATGGGAAAGTAGAGAGGGGAAAAAAACGTTGGAGTGAAAACATTTTTTTCCAAGTGTATATTTCTGTTGGGTGATCCTAATTTCAAGGAAGTGAAAAGTTTTTGATTCCTGACTTTCTGATTCATTCTTAGAGATAAGTAGAATTATTTTTCTGACAAAATCTTAGAAAACCCCAAGTAGAGAGGCTCAGTGATAGGAAGAGAAATATGGGAGTGGGACATGGCAAGTTGAAGGATTTTAATTTGGAAACTGCCATCTTTTGGAACAGAGAAGAGCTAGCCAAGGAGTTGGCTCCGGGCTTTACTTCTCCTCAATAAGGGCATTATAGTTTCAAAATGACTGAGGGGCTTCAAGCCCCAGGTTAGGATATTGGGAAAATGCAGCAAAATCATGTTAAATCTCTTACGATGCCTTAGGATGATAAGCTTACAGCTTCCCTATGTTAAAAACAGATGTAATTATTTTGCAAATGCCCTAAGATCCCACCAGTAGAAAGTGAAGGAGTGAGTGAACCAGGAGCAGTCAGCCAGAAGCAAACAAATGGGTTTGAATGGGTCAACCCCATAGCCTGTGCAGAGTGGCTGGCTGCAACATTTGCTCTTAGAATTGCCTTGGGGCATTTCTGGTGATCACAGTTAAATATAGTTGGAGCCTTGTCCCTAATCTTTGTCCTCTTATAGTTATCTGCCTCATTTGCTGATGGGTTTTTGTTCTTGAAACTCTGAAAGGGAAACCTTCTATTGACCCATTTCTTACTTTTCTAACAGGAGAGGACTAGCAATTTTACTTACCACGCATAGTTTCTAAAATTTGTTTGAAAACTTTCTGTATCAAAAAAGCGGTCTAAGAAAGTGGAAAATGTAACAACTCAAAATAAACAAAAACTGACACTTAAAAAAAAAATACAGCTGAGGAGCAGACCTGTCCAAAACTGACTGGCTTGGTGATCTTGATGATCAAATAAAGATATGCTTGTTCTGTCAACCAAAAAAAAAAAAAGGCAGTTAGAAATTCTTGGAAAAACAAAAAGTTGCAAAGGAAATCCCAATTTAACTATTAAGTAAACTAAAATGTGACAAAATTCTAAGTAATTGGTGCTGTGTAAGAAAAAAGAATACGCTCGAATTTGAGGCTTGGAATTGGTATAGTGACAGAGGATTACATCTCCCTATCAGCGCCTGCACTGAATAAAAATATATACATAATTATAATATTAGAAACATTTTATTAGTTTTCAGTTTTCAGTATTAACCTCTATGGAAGGTATGAAAGATAATTTATATTTACTGAAGAAAACAGAAGTCCTGCAAAGTTTGACATTGTAAAATAACAATAAAGTGATAAAATGTAAGAAATTGAAGGGCCTGAAAGGCGGAGTGAAGCACAGGGCATTCATTTTGTCCTATTTCATAATGGATAATTGAATATCTGTACTCTTTAGTCTTAATAAGTAAAGAGAGATTTAGGTGTATAATTGTGTGATTAAATTAACCAATAAAAGATTGTATCTATGAAGGTGACACAAAGAAAGGAGACAGTGTATCCTAAAATCTTTTTCTCTCATAGTAGAGAATCAATATAAATCATTTAAAGTTTATAGAGGCAAATGTGGAAGCAAGGCAAGTTCATACTTTTCAATCTATATCTTTGTTTAATTAAAATACCTGTGTGCAGCTTTTGAAATTAAAAAAGAAAACAAAGGCGAATGCATGATTTGTAAGAAACTGTAATAAAAAATTACACTAGCAAAATTTATTAACTTTCACTAAAAAGAAATAGTCTCAAATGCAGTAAAAAAGTATTTTGTTTATTCCATGTTGTTTCCAAGAGAAGTACCTGAACGAAATGCCACCAAGTTTGACAATAGTCACAGATTCTAGGCAAATGCAAGAAAAAAAGAAAGCATGGCTGACAATAACTAATTTGGGACAATTTCAAGACAAAATGCATTAACTAAACAAGAGGGAATATTTTATCATGGTAAAATTTACAGTCCACCAAGAAGTTGCTATTGCCATGAATCTTTACACATGAAAAAATAGCACTGCTTTTGGTAAAGCAGAAACTATTAGGAGATAAAAGAAAGAATAAAATAAGAACATTAGCACACAGAAAATTAGAATAACAATTATATGGCTTAATTTAATGTAAAACACAGAATATGCTTTAAAAAAAAGTCTTCATCTACAAAGGGATCTTGAAAGGCAGGTCTCTTGGGGATGGGGATGTGAGGGGGGATAGGCAGTTTATCTTAATCATAAGTGTCAGCCACTTTCTAGTAAAAGGAAGGAAAAATTTTATTTCTGTGACATTTTTCTCATGGTAAAATTCCATAAAATTGAAAACTTTGAGATAAAGGTATTATCAGGAAATACTGTCATGATTTTTAGTATATGAGCTGTAAATTCTGTTCTTATCACCAAATCACTGAGAAGTAAGACTGTTGATCTTCCCAACTCAGTAAAACAGAGTGACTCAACCAAAAACGATTCTATTGACCTTCATTTTTCTCCATCCAACCTTAATGCCCTTCCTACTCCTATAGATTCTAGTTGATATAAAAATTTTAGTGGCATGGCTCGCTTCCTTTAATGGAAGTTAAGGTTGAGAGCAAAGGAGGTCTGCTAGGTACTTGTGTAAATGTCAGGTGAAGGGGTAAAGAGAAAGTGGGCAAGAGACTGAGAAAGACATGCTTTAAGCATCAGGAAAAGCTTTTCTAGCAGTAGAAACTTAGAAGAGAAATCTGCATCTAAACCAGAAGAGTACATTTTACTTTTTTTTTTTAAAGCTTCCCATTATATATCTTTTAATAAAGTAGCATTATGACCTTATTACAGTCTTAGGACAGCAGAAATTTTTAGTGCATTTAGTACTTAACATAGAACATGTTAATATGCTGTTTAATCAAAAACCTTTAAAAGAGTTTATTAATGGGCAACAAGAATGAACATACATGGTAGCAGTTCCTGACTCTCAAACCCCCTTCTCCTCCAACTTTTCATAATGTACTGATTTGAAACATTTGCGAAATCAATACAAACTGCTCCCCAATGTCTGGCTGCAGTGATGAGAAGGCTCATTCTAAATGGGCTTGATACCAGGTGGTATACAAGACTTATTCTAACACATGGTTTGGAAACAGTGATGTGAATTATATCTGTTTAGATGTCTTAATCTACTAAGATCTCAAGGAACTAGCTTCCTTAGTGTCAAGTGTTTTTCTTACTGGATTTTTAAAATGCCATTATGCAGCAATAATTTATGTGAATTCAAACAGCAGGGGAACTTAGTTTTCTTCAAACCTAAGGAAATGCCATTTTTAAGTGATTAAGTCTGTCCCAACACTATTTTTGCTTTTAATTCCTTGAAAATTGCTATCGGATTTTATGGGTAAAAGAGCTGAGACATTTTTCCAAGTGTATTAACTCTCAAAGGCCACAAGAGAATCTTTTAAAACATAGTTGATGGAGTTGAGAAGATATAACTTTAGACTCCCAGAAATTCTTTCAATGTGTCTAAGGTCCAGGACAGAACATGTGTTTGTTCATTTTCACCGCAAGCTATAAACTTTGCAGAGTTTCCTGCAAAGTGGGGTTCGGTGGTCTCTTGCATTGGAATAACCAGGAATGCTTGTAAAGAATACAGTTTCCTGGTCCTGTCCTCCAGTTTCCGACTCAGTACATCTAGGGTGAAGCTTAGGAATCTGTACGTTAGTATAGTCTCGAGGAAGTTTGTAGGCATCTCAGGCTGGGAACCACACGAAGGGCCATTATGTTTCTGTAGGCAATCCTATTTTTCTGTTTTCATTTTATGTCACACAAAGTAGGAGTTAAGAAGAATTTATTTTTGGTAAAAATGGAACTGTCTTCAAATTAATAAGAACCTGTTGTGTAGAAGAAATAGTCTCTTCAAGATTTCTCTATGAAATGGATCTTAAAAAGACCTGCTGACTCAAACACTAAACAAATCTCTCTCCTGACTGCTGCCTGTCATAATTACTGACCTTACATTTATGTATTCACATGCTTCCTGAAAGTCAAAACATATTTTCCAAATTTTCTAATGGCAAAGAATTGAGCTTATCACTTGGTTTTTAAAGGAAGAAACTGAGATAAGACAAAATGGTTCATGCAAACTTTACATCACAGAAGTAGAGGAAGAAGAGAATAAAAATGTCCATAACTGCTATCTACCATCTTTTGGGTGAGGGCATCAGGAAATAACTCCTTTCTCCTCTAGCAATAATAAACACTAGATATTGCCATTAGGCCTAATGTTTCCTACTGTGTCAGATGTTAAATTACATTAATTCCTTATAGAAATGTGAAGAATATAAATCTTAAAAACTGAAAATTGCTACATTAGAAATTGATTTTTTTTCCCTTTTGCAGTATTTGAGAGGGATTTTCCCCTTCCTTCCTAATAATTCTCCATTAGGTTTACCAGAGCCACCTTTGGCTGGTGAGGCAAAAAAGCCACTGTGCTCAAAGGTGACAGTGTTGTACTTTGGCCTGATTACTTTGAGATTCTTGCTTCTAAAATAAGATGAAACCTGGAAGATTGAATAGGTCTAGCTTAGTATTTGACTTAGAATCATTTCATTCTCACTGGTATTGGGTTCTATTGTCTTTACTCATAGAATTTTCTTTTTTTCCCATTCTCTGGAACTCTAGTGCAAAGAATTAGAATAATCATAATTCTTGGTTTATGACATACCACCAACTGTCCATTCATGGCCTTCTTTTATTTTACTTATTTTTTAAATGAGCCCTGTGTACACATTGTCTAATTCAAGAATCAGAACATTGTTGCATCTATCTCTGTAATTCTTCTTTATCTTCTTGGACTCCTCATCCCTCTGCCTTCAGAGATAACTGATTATTGTTTGTAGTTCATTTGGTTTATGCCTTCCTTACCTCCATGTATGCTTAAGTGATATATTGTTTTGTTTTGCCTGGCTTTGAACTTTATGAAGAGATTTTCCTGGTTTATCTAATCTCCTGAGACTTGCTTTTTCTTTCAACATTAGGTTACTGAGAGCCACCCATGCTGTCACTGCTGTGTAATATTTTGCTTTGTAATATGCTGCAATTCACCCATAAATTATGTTATAATTTATGCTGTGATTCATCCATATTTCTGCCATTGTGCATTTAGAGTGTTTACAGTTTTGCTTCCATGACCAGGGCTGCTATCTGGTACACATGTGTGTGTATCTAAAGGTAGACTAACAACCACTGCTGTGTTGCAGAATATGACACTCTTCACCTTTACAAGGTAATGTGCAAGTGCTTTCAAAAGTGGTTTATTAATTTACACTCCCACCAGCAGTGCAGAAAAGATTCTGTTAGTCCACATGTTCACCAACCCTTTGTATTATCAGACTTACTTAATTTTGCAGGTATAAATATATCAGTATACTTTTAAAGGATTTTGTCTATTGCTTAGAAAAGGATGAGGAATAAGAGTTGGTTCCCTTCATGTATATTAGCTAGGAAACAAACTGTCATGCCTGCTTAGGTTAATGGCACTCAATTTTTCTTTCATTATCACTGTATGTAGTTAACATTCTTTTCTCATATTGCTAAAAATATTAAAATCTTGCCTGCACAATGGAATCACTTGGGAAAGTTTAAAAAATACTAATGACTAGGCTCCACCTCCAGAGACTCTGATTTATTTGTCTGGTGCACAGCCTTGAACATGTGGGCAGGGGTTTAAAAGCTTCCCAGGTGATTCTAATGTGCAATCAAGGTTGGGAATCATGGCTTTAAATGAATTTTGATAATCAAGTATAAGCTCAAGGTAGTCTGATACTATTAATTTTTTCCTCTTTCCAAAATGTAAATTTTGGATTGTTTTGGAGCATTCGCTAGAACTTGAAATTAGAGAATTCTCTAATAATTTCAGGTTCGGCAGCCTTGGAGATTTGTGTGTGTTTGTTGTTGGTAGAAGTATATAGAAGATAGTTGATGAAAGTTATTGGCAATTGTGCTTATTTTATGCTTACAACTGTGGTTCTCCAAGTTTAATGTATATATTAACAACCTGGGAAGTTTTTGTTTTTGTTTCTACTTTTGACAATGTAAGACTTTGATTCAAAAGGTCTGAGTTTGAACCCAGGAATTTATATTCTAACAGGTGTGTCAAATACCTATGATGCAGGTGGTTCTAGGAGCTACCCACTGAGAAAAGCATAATAATCTTGTGGTGTTGGTAGTATTCTCATTTTTATATGAGAAAACATAAAGTTCAGAGAAGTTAAGAAACCTGCACCAGGTCACACAGTGGCCTAGTGGTCAAGGCTTTGCTCTGTGTGTTCGTAGGCCTGCTTACAGGAAGCTTCCAACGAGGCCCTCAGGACATGGGGAAGTCTACCAGAGTTTGGAAAGGGTATTGTCTTCTCTGTACTTATGTTCTTTCCTAATCTGGGCATGATTCTCTCTCGCCACCCAAATCATCATCATCACTTTGAATGTCCTATAAAAATTCACCTCATTCCTGTGAACTTTCAGGTGGGCTACATTCTGGACACAGTCCTGAACTGTCCAGTGTGACTTGTTCCATAGGTTTATAACCAAGAGCAAATGTTTTCTTTTAGACTGGCAGGTATAAGTTTCAGTTCCCTCTGGTTTTTGATTATTTGGGACACGTTGGGTTGCAGGGGAGAGAATACCAAGCCAAGCAAGTAAAAAGGAATTTACTGGTTTACATAACAAAGAGCAGGGCAAGCGTGCAGCTGATTCAGGGATATCTCAGCACTCAGGGGCCCACGCCTCTACCCCTCTGTGTTCCTTTATGACTGACTGGCTTCTCCTACTTAGTGACAGATGTGGCGTTGCCTTGTCCTTCACAGCATCACTGGGAGGAGAGTGTGTTGCCTATCCTAGCTCCAGGGTGTACACTCTGGAAAGGCTCTCACTTGGTTTTAGTTACATGCCTGGCCCAGGATCAGTTAACTGCCCAGGACGTGGGGCACTGTGATTGTCAAACTCATGGTGAGAAAAGAGAAAGGAGCAGTTTTCCTGTGAAAGGGGGAATGTGTCCTGCATAAGAGTCTAGGGGGCAACTGACTTTATGTATTTGACTTTTGGGTGGTGAAAATGTTGAGCTTTATTTAAATATAAGTAAATTTTGACAGTATACCATCTACATAGTTAACCAAGGATAAAGCTAAAAATGTCTTTTTACCTGCCATTGGCTCAGAACTCTAGATTTTGATTTTGAGGTAGATTGATTTTTCTGGAAAAAAAAACTGTATGTAGAGAATTTTTAATTAAAAACTAGACTTGCAAAAATATCAAATGTGTTTTATTTTCTTTGTAGTCGACCCTAAAACAATGGTTTTAGCTGATGATGACTTCCATGCAGCTTTAAGAATGATTTCTGAACTCATATACAGTGAGTGGAAGTGTTTTCTGTGTGTGTTTAAAAAACTTACATTCAGTGAATATTCTGTCCCCCAAATTAGGCCTTTACCATGAAATCTGGGGCTTCGGCCTATGTATTTTAAATTATGTCCACATTGTACTGTATCTGCAACCATCTGCAAAACAGCTGTGTATGTATATGTGGATCACAATGTGCTTTTATGTTTCCATTCCATTTGTGAGCAGATGGTAGCTTGTCAAGGAAACATCATAAGATGTTAGTGTCTGTATTTTGCCATGAAAACGTCATAATCACTTTTAGTAATTACACATCCTTCTCATGTTACCTGTAACAACTGCAATGCAGTCACTGGCAGTGTGACATATATCGTTTGCATGCAATGACATTCTTCTTAAGAATTTTTGCGACTGTAGACACTTCTGTCTGCACTGTGTGACATTTCAAGGGTATGTTCCACTTAGTATCTTAGCTTCTTCAAGAAGTGTGTCATAGGGTTTGTAGTTACATTCTTGCTTAATTCCCATTCAGATATTTCCCAGGGCACTTGCTCAGTAAGGGTCATTGGCTTTGTTGACTACGTGCAAAGTCTATCAGTCTGTTGATGCTGCTGAGCTGCTTCATAGGAAGTTTTGTTTCCCTATCACCTTTATCCCCTTTAATTGTTCTTATTTTAACTTATCAAACTAGCAGACTTCAACTGCAGTAAATTCTTGAATGATTTCCAAAAGACTTCATTTTAAGGACCTTTTGAGGGCCATTTTGTGCTTCTACTTAATGCTCAGAGATGGTACAAAGACAGCTGCTCAGAAAACAGCCTTAGTACCCATGATCTCTCTAAGTTCTCATTGTTCAGAAAGTTATAATTTCATTATCTGCAAATTTCCATCTGGCTTGGCAATTAATCCTGGATTAGTTCCACATACCCTCTCTGAGTTTCTTGAAAGCTATGCTGACCTCTTCATTGGGTTCTGCTTCAGGATCAGACCATCTCTGGATACCATGAGGCAAAAATGACATGTATGAGTGACTGCCATTAAATCTGCTGTGATAAAAACGTTCACTTACCCTGGTATATATAGGATGCTGTTTATCACATTGTCAGTTCACAACTTTTTTTGCTTGTTAACTTCTATGTGACTATTTCCAAAGCACAGGCATTGACTTGCAGAAGACGTGGCTGTAATCAATCCAGTTTTCCGAGATATGCTGAAGCTTCAACAAGGATCTAAAAAACTTGTGTTAAGTACCCATCTTCAGAAATTTTTCTTTGTAGTTGATGCAGTGAAACAGCTGCCAATTGAGCATACATTTTAAGGGTTTTTCTTTTAATAGGAGTGTATGCTCATCCTTACTCTTTCTAGTGTTCCTGAGTTAAATATTTTAAGAGATCTGGTTGGGGTGAGAGTTCCTTCTTTGATTGTGAAATGATGATGGCAGGACTCTAAAATCATGTAGTTATTCATCATCAAAAGTATTTTTTTGCATCTATTAACTTATTCTTTATAACAGCCTCTGTGGTGTAGGTTATAAAAAGTGTTTTTGTGTATGTGTGTGTGTGTTTGTTTTTAGTCAAGTGTTATTTAAAAGCAATCACAAAACTTGAGAAGAAAAACCTACTTAGTAATCATCCAGTCTAATTCTCTCACTTTATAGATGAAGAAACTGAATTCCAGAGAAATTAAGTCACTTGCGTGTGTTCCCATAGCTAGTTCATGGCCCAACAAATTGTTTCCCAGTCCAAAAATGGCTTTGTGAATAAAAGCACATTGTTTGAAACCTGATCCTCATATTTTTGACTGTGTAATATTGTTCCAACTTTTTAATACTTCTGAGCCTCAGTTTATTTATCTATAAGATGGGTTATTGTGAATATTACATTGGATGACATGTAAAAAAAAGCAGTTAACCCAATGCTTAGCATTAAATAAGAAGTTCATTTATGTTACTAGTTCACACTAGTCAAGAGATGGTACAAAGTCAACTGTTCACAATATTCTTTCTCAGGGACCTTGGGATGCAGAGCAAGATGGAAATTTTCCAGCTTTTACAATGCTTTTGTTTGGAAGCCTTCCTCCTGGGAAAGGAGCAGAGACATTATTTGGGGAAGTCTGGTGAGACCTTTTCATGTGTTGGTTCACTCAAAAGCTTAATGAGGTCATTTTTCTTACTTATGCACTCTCATTTAACTGTTGAGTACCATGACACTTAAAATAAGATACTGTATTGTTTTAAACCTGTGTTTTGAACCCATGCTTCAGAGTCCACATTTTATTATCATTCAGTCATGGCATATGTTACTTCTTGTTATGGACTAAATGTTTGTGTCCCCCTCCCAACTGATATATTGGAACTCGAACCCCCAATGTGATGGTATTTGGAGATGGGGCCTTTGGGAGGTGATTAGAGTTAGAAGAGGTCATGAGGGTGAAGCCATGACCTAGTCTTTTAAGGCCACTAATCCCAAAAAAAGGAGAGTAGGAGGGAGTGAGAAATAGAGATCTGTTTGAGCACAGAGGAAAGGCCATGTGAGGACTCAACAAGAAAGTGGCCATCTGTAAACCAGAAACGGAACCCTGCCAAACCTTGATCTGGAATTCTTAGCCACCAGAACTGTGAGAAAATAAATTTCTGTTGTTTAAGCATCCAGTCTGGGCTTTTGATATGACAGCCAAACAGGTTAAGACATCTCTGCTAGAATGTGTGTTGTTCATCCATCTATATCCTCATTTGTCTAAATTACACACTTTGACTAAATCTCCATGATGGAAAAAGCATGACTATTCAGGTGAATTGAGAATTTTCTCTTTTCCCACCAATATCCTAATGCTGTGAGGGGACACTGGGCAAGACACTCATAGGGGAATCAGTCATCAAACCTCTTTCCATTAGGTCTTTGATCATTTAAAATCTCCTTTTACATTGTTCAAGAAATTGGGAAAGTGTTGATGTCCATA
This sequence comes from Macroglossus sobrinus, assembly GCA_004027375.1. NCBI lineage: Eukaryota > Metazoa > Chordata > Mammalia > Chiroptera > Pteropodidae > Macroglossus > Macroglossus sobrinus. The sequence goes on along the minus strand of PVKZ01001802.1, from coordinate 196,109 downwards.
AGTCTGTGTAGAACGTGAAAGCTTTACAATGAAGTTATTCAGTATGGTATATAAATAATTTCCCCGTAAGTGTCATTCATTTACTCTTCATTTTTATAATTGCTTATAATTTTTTCTTTATATTTAGCATTCCTATCCCCACCCTTAAAAAAAAAACACATGATTTATATGCTTTTATGTAACCTGAACTATAGAAGACTGGAATACCACATAAATTCTTCCATTTTCATTCTGTCCTATCTGTCATTCTCCTGTCATTCTTAGTCTGTCATATACAAATCTCTGCATAGATGCCAACACTTTTTAGCTATTCATCAATTTTATCTTGTTCCTTTGGCTTCTGGTACATCTTTAGCTGAATTTGAGATCACTGAGGACAGAGCTCATCTTCATCCTTATAGATTAGGTTCAGCTAAGCCAGGATTATGGCCAAGAAAGATCTTCTATCAGGTGTCTGCAAAATTGGAAGCATCACCAAGAAAGCATCAGCAGAGTTTTGTTTATTGGTGTTTTATTCTAAAATAAATTCCATGCATTAGTGATAGGAGCTTTTGGTTGTTATTGTGAAACTCCTGGGAAATGTAGCATTATTTAATTTGGCTTTTTATTTTTGAAACATGAATTTCTTTTTTCTTTCCAGGGCTTGGAGCTCTTCACTGTATGCCATTTGTATGTTCACACATATGACTATGTAGGATCAGTGACCTAGACAGGAATGTCTTTTCCCACTATTGTGTAAAAGTTATTAGTCAAGGCTCTGTAAGGGGATGTGGTAGTCATAAAGGCTGTAAATATTCACTTCCCCTCCTCCTTTAAAGGTAGGGAGGAGCCATGTGACTTGCTTCGGCCAATAAAATGTGAGCAAAGTGTTGGAGGCTTTAAGAAGTGATACATGATTAACTTTATTCCATCCCATTGTCATAGTGATTGTGAAAGCAAGTATTGAGATGGAGCCTCTGTATTTCTGAGTCCTTTATTTACCATAATAAACTGTACTGCAGCCAACCATCATGTAGACAGGTATCTTAAGCACTATTTTCTTGGGATAAGAGACTGGATTTGGCATACCCAGTGTAACTCAATCTATTTTGACTATTACAAGAGGTCAAAGAAATATCTCTCTACTTGGAAAGACTGAGCTCTTACAGTGCACAGAAGATCCTAATTTCAACAAGAAAAACTAGCTTTATTTTTTTTTCACTTGAGACTTACAGATCACAATTGATCAAAACAGCTATGTAGGGAATTAAGATTTGCTCTTAATTAGCCAGTGGATACATGATATCTTTAATCTGAAACTGGGGGTAAGAAGACCAATTATGAGTTCTCTGTCTATTGTTCTTTCTTTATTATTGTCAACTTAGGAAATAAAATGAAAATCTTTAAAACAATACAGATTTGCTTTGATAGCACTAATTAATCAAAACTATACATTATCTTTTTGGTATGTGGGGACAGGCTGCCTGACTACATATACTCATAGATAATATTGGTTAAATTAGTAATTCGTTCATTGCTTAAATTGGTAATTCACTCAACAAACATTTATTGGGCATCTGGTACGAACCAGGCCCAGCTTTAGAAGCTGTGGGTACAGGGGGGAACAAAGTCTCCAGCTTTGTGAATCTTTCATTCTAATGAAGGGGTTGAGTAATAAACAAGTAAACAAAAAAAGATACAGCATAACATCAATGAATGAGTGCTATGGAGACAAATAAAGCAGGGGAATGGAATAGAGAATGGCAAGGTGCATAATTTTAGATAAGTGTGGTTAGGAAAGCACTCTTGGAGAAATTGACATTTGAGCAAGAAATTAAAGGAAGTGAGGGAAAAAAGCAACATCAATACTGTGGGTAAGATGACAGAAATGGCAATTGTGAAGGCTCCAAGGCAAGGTCATTGCCAGGTGTTTAGAAAATAACAAGGAGGCTGATGTGGCTGCAGAGGGATGAGCACGGGCACATCCAAGAGGACAGAGAGCCACAGAGGTGGTCAGCAGCCAGATAACCAGGGCCTTCTGGACCTTTTCACATCTGATAGGAAGCCAATAGGGTTTCGGATATAAGAGAGAATGGTCTCGTTTCTATTTTAAACAGATGACCCCAGAGTAGTCTTTAGAGGGCATGAGAACAAACAGGAAGACAAGTTAAGAGGCTTATACATGGGACTTGGGTGCAGGTGGTAAGTGAATGTTGCATGAGGTGTTTGGATCCAACATATGTTTTGAAAATATTGCTATTGGGATTTGTTGACAATGTGGACTTTGGCCTGAGCATCTGACTGAATGATGATGCCATTTTCTTAGATGAGGAAAATGTTTGAGATGCTAATATCTATTCAAGAGAAAGTAGCCATTACATATATGAACCTAGAGTTTAGGAGACAGGTTAGAGCTGAAGGAATAAGGTTTGGTGTTCAACTGGTAGGTGGATTTAAATTCATGGGATTTGATGAGGTTCCTAAGGGAGTGAGTGTAGTGGGCCAAAAAAAGATGCCTGGAGACTGAGTATAGGGTGCTATCAACATTTAGAGATTGAGGAGCTAGAGAGGAACCAGTAAAGGCCACTGAGATGGAACAGCCATTAAGGATAGGAGGATAATTAGGCAAGTGGAGTGTCTCAAAGCTGCTAAAAGAGAGGGCCAAGAACAAGGGAGGAGTGAAGAACATGGGAGTGCTACTGAGAGATTGAAGACCTTGATTACTACTTGCATGTAACAGTATGCATTCATGGTGATGTTGACAATATCAGTGTCAGTAGTTGAGTGAGGGCAAAAGCCTGATTGGAATTTGTTCAGGTGAAAATGAGAGATGAGAAAATAGAGACAAGATACATAATTCTTGAGAGATTTTTGCTGTGGGGTGTAGTGAATAGCTACATTGAATGTGATGTCAGAAATATTCAGCTTATTTTTTTTTAAAGATGAGAGTTATTATTACTGATTATTTAGTAGAAATAAATTAATGGGTAGAGGTATCTCCTTAGATAGACAAAGGAGTTGAGAGTCTAGTGTGTCAAGTAGTGATTTGGCCATTTAATGGGAGCAAAACCATTGCATGTTCTAGATTTGTAGGTACATATAGGAGAGTATACATAGCTGTGGGAAGATGCTGTGTTATTTTTTGCTTGTTTCTGCTTTCTAAGAAAAATAAGAATCAAGATCATCAGATGAGTGTGAGGAAAGGGTAGAAGTATAAAATAGTTTTCTAGCAGTAGGAGTGTAAGATGGTCAGAGAAGTGTGGTAAGATTGTTGAGCAGAGCTGAAAACCAGCCAGTATAGCTTATTTTCTCTAGACTGGGTCAGTTTCTCTGGCTTAGGGAGAGAATCAACCAGGGCTGTAGTTTTGCCAACTGAATAATATGGAAGCAGAGCTGGATTGGGACAAAGGCAAGGGAGTGATTATTATGCAGCATGGTGGGCCAGGCAGAATGATGAGGAAGGTGAAATCATGAGACGGGTGAGTGACCTTGAAGAGCAGGTCAAGTCAGTGGATTCAGGGGCTGCTGATGTTGAATTGTTTAAGATGGGGCACTGGAGGGAATGACCTGGGAATATCTTTGAAGTAAAAAGTTGGCAGCTTTCTTCAAGCTTAATCTCAAAAATAGACCTTTGAAAATTTCTTAGTTTTGCTGCATGGCCGGGGAAGAATGTATTTTTCAAAGATGACTTTAATTTGCTTTGTACCAGGATATTCATGCTGATATTCTTGGGCAAGTCATTAAAATTAGGCAACTATTTCTTTGTTTTCAGCCATAAAAGGAGATGAGTAAGAAAGCAGAACTGAATACTTAGTGATTGTTTGGTTCCACTGAATTTCACTGCTTTGTTGCAGTTTAACAGACTGGCTAGAATTGCAGGGATGTCATTTCATTGGGCCATCAAGCCTCTCATAAGGAGATAAAATTGGAAGATAAGGTCTTGGTTGGCACAACAAAAGAAGCTTGAGTGTGTCACAAATGAGAGATGTTTGATAGATGTCATCCATTTGGTTGTTAAATAATAGCACACAAAGAAATCTCTCCTGTAGATTTGTCATTTGTCATGTGTATTTATCTTTTGAAGCATCAGTGAATAAAAAAAGTTGCTTTGGAAATATAAAAATGTCCTTGTCAAAGATATGGCAATTGGAAAGTATGTTATATATATAAATATGTTTGATATCACAGATGAATCTTATCATTTTTTATAGTGTCTAGGGCACTACTGGCTAGAACTATTATAATAGATTCATTTCATATTTATTAAAAATCTATTGTAAGCATTCTCACAAACACTGTTTTTAGGGGAAATTTTACCAATGATTTAACATATGTTTTCTAGAAGGAGAGCTTTCTGAATTGAAACTGAAATATGATAATTATCACTTTTATTAAATATCCAGCTGGCACACTTTGAAAATGTTATCTCAGCATCTAACATTGTTTTTGTTTTGGCTTCCAACTTGCCTATTTGTTTTAGTCTATTTTGGGGAGAAGGATAAGGGTTACAACTTTCATTTTTTTTCCTTGAATTACTGTTTTTTATTAAATAGTTCACAGGTCAAGATTCATGGATCTGTTAAGGGCTTTATCCCAGAACTGTGGGCAACAACTATTTCTTGAAATAATTTTAGATTGATTCTTATAGTAATTTATGTTTGGGAATGAACCAATAGTATACAATATTTTAAGTCATAATACGGTATATGTCGAATTTGGTAGTTAGGAGGAGGTTCATTCATTGTTTAGTTTACCCATCCTTGATTCACCTATAATATTTCTCTCTTTAAAAATGATCTTTCTATCCCACATATGAGTGAAATCATATAGTTCTTGTTCTTTTCCATCTGACTTATTTCACTTAGCATGATACTCTCAAGACCCATCCATGTTGTCGCAAATGGCACTATTTCATTTATTATGGCTGAGTAGTATTCCATTGTATATATATGTGCCACATCTTCTTTATCCAATCATTAGTTGAAGGACACAGAAAGCAATAAACCAACAAACAAAACACACAAACTCATGGACATAGACAACAGTATGGTGGTTACCAGAGGTGGTGAGAATGCAACATAGAGATGTTGTATTATGGAACTGTACACCTAAAACTTACATAATGTTATTAACCAATGTCACCCTCAATACATTTAATTAAAAAGAAATTTTTAAAAATGATCTTTCTATTGCGATATGCTTCTTGTTCTTAGAATAACGACAACAAAAAAAACCTCAGTAATCACTGGAATCATCAGGATGTTTATTTTCAAACCTTTGACACAACCTCCCTTCTACACAGCAGGTTTTCAAATTGACCATTAAGAAAGCAGCAGGGATTGGAAGGCATTTGTGTATCACATGGCTTTTGAAAGTGGTCCTCATCGTTAAGTCATGCCTCTGTCTGTTGATTGATATGTTCGCTATCTGTTTACTTTCTGAACCGAGGTTAGAGTGTGTACTGTGTTTGGAAGGGTATCTTCTTTCTGTGCGGTGAGACTTAAAAGTCCTCCATAAAATGTGCAAGGATCTCAAAAGGCACAAATGTAACAATGCCTGATGTGACCACTTTATTGTTGCCTTCGAAGGACGTTTAATCTCCCAAGGTGTGTGGTTTGACTGTGGGAGGGAACAGGTCATGAGGGATTTTACTTTTGCTGTCTCTCCAGGTTGCATGCTTTGAGAATCAAAGGTAGATAACAGTTTGGAAAAACTCTGTATGGTGCCAAAGGTATTTCTAAAGGTTTTTATGTCTATATATATTTCTGTATGTTACTACTTCAAACTCAGCAACTGGCAATTTCGGTGTCATTGAGATTGTGTTTTCTTTAAATACACAAGATAATAGCACTTTCATATGACTTTTATTTTATATAGATATATTTTATTTAATCTTGTGAAAAGTCTTTTTTTTTTTAAGCTAATTTGGCATTTCTCTCTTTTTGAAGAGTGGCATATCCAAGAAGATAGCTCTGCCTAGAAGAATTTCGGTGGCTATTCACTTAAAAGCTGAAATTAGGTCAGTGTTATTTTGCCTTCAGGTAACAAAAATAAAACCCTATGAATAATGACTTGGAATTTTACTTAAGTACTTAATTTCCTGAAAAAACAATTTTCAAGACTGAATAATTATTGTACCAATGAATAATTATATTTTTTCCTTGCTCCAAGTATTCTTATACTATAGAGACAACTGTTTTTTAAAAACAATCACAAAAGCTCTGATTAGTCAAAGAATGAAAAAAAATGCATTATGGGTCCACAGTTCCTTACTCAAAATCTCTGGCACAGATGTGTTTTGGAATTCAAAGTTTTTTAGATTTTAGCAGGGGGTCCGAGGCAGTATTTTTTAATTAAACACACTAGGATTTCGACAGTGAAACACATGAATATTCACATGAATATGCACGAAGTGGGATAAAGAATACAATAATCTTACATTAATTCAGGTAAGGTTTTGACTCCTATGAAGTCTTGGCATCAAACTTAAAAGCCCAACCAAACAAACAAAACTCTATTTTCAAACTTTTGAAGTTTGGACTTGCAGTTAGATCATGGACCAGTCCTTGCTTTTCTCTAGATTACATATACCTATTTATTAGTCTGTAAAGAAATTAAGTCTTGACCATGTACTCTAAGTGCAAAGCAGAGCCAACAGCATCATCACTACCTGGGAGTTTGCTGGAAATGCAGACTCACAGGGCCTACCCCAGAACTGCGAAATTAGAATCTTCATTTTAATAAGCCCCCAGGTGATTTGTGTGTACATTAAAAATCAAATATTGCATCAGATTTAATTTAGAATTCATGTCTGGCAGGGCAAAGGCTCATGTGAGAATATTTTAGCTTTTCAAACACTTAGAGAATGAAATTTTGTGTCTTCCCTTTCCCTTCCACGGTATCCCCCTTCTCTGTAACCCCCACCCAAATAACCCTAACATAACTAACTTATGTATTCAGCATTTCCTCTTTTAAAAAAGATAAGTCTGACAACATTTGACTTTTACCTGGATCATCTATTCCATTTATTCTTAATGAATTTGGATTTATTTATTTGATTATGTACTTCATATTCTCCCCTAATGTTTCTTTTCTTTCTTGTATGTATTTTTTTTTGGATCAATACTTTTTCCTCATCACATTTCTTTCCTTGTTAGTTTGTTACATATTCTATTTCTATATTTTAGCAGTCATCCTAGAAATTTTAGCATGCATACTTTACTTATAAACTCTAAATTTAGTCAATCTCTTTTCCCTCTCTCAAATAATACTTTAGAACATTTTAACTTCCATTATTCTCACATGCCATATGCTATTGTTATTTTTTATCACTATAGTTGTAAAGAACATTATTAATCACATGAAATTTTGTTATTGTTTAAAGAGGATGTTTATTAACATTTATCCACACATTTGCCACATTCTTTGCTTAATAATTTTTTTTCATTTTTGACCTGAGATCACTTTTTCCACCTGAATTTTGTAGACTTTTCTTAAGTGAGAGAGGTCTCTTGGTACAAACTCTCTTAGCTTTTGTCTGAAAATGCCTTTTTTTGGCCCTTATTCTAATCTGTCTTTCAATCGCTCCATTTGGTTTTTATTTTGTTATTTTTATTTCTAGAACTTAGAAAATTGCTTCTTAATTTTAATAGTATTTACTATATTATAAATATTATATATTATAAAATATTTTTTTTCTGGACAGATTTTCAAATTTCTTATTGCTTTAAACATGTGAAATATAGTTTTATATTATGAATTTGATATTTCTAGTATCTGAAGCGTTTGTGAATCTGATTCTGCTATTACTTATCATGTCTTGTTTCCTAAATTCTGTGTGTGTGTGAATTAACTAATTAGTTGATTCATTTAAAACTGTCAGTTACTCATTTTTTAAATAACTTTGTGGGGATTCTTCCAGGTCTAGATTATAGACAAATTCTTCCCCAAAATATTCACAATTGCTTCTGCTATGTGCCTGCAGTATCACCAATTTTGACTCTTAAAATTAAAATTTCTGCTTCAGGGTATTTGGGGATGGTGTTGGTTATACACATTTGTCCTTCAAATTTGCATGAGTTTTGGATTGTTGTAATAAATTCTTAGGGTTGATTTTTTGTTTTCCTCTTCTTCCATCCACAGCCAGGATTTAAAACAGGCATGATTTCTTGCACTCATCTAGGGGCATGGCTTGCTGTGTTGCTCTTGGTGGCGGTGGTGCTGAGGGGGATGTCCTCTTAGCCACACCCTGCCTTTGCCCAGCTTTGCTTGAGAACCCTGACCTTTTGAGCAGTACTTCTGCTAGCCCATATGGCTCCTTTGTGAGAATTACAAAGGCTCTGCTATAGAGAGATGTGGACACATGTAGGCAATGCAGCTTGGTAAAGGGAGCACAAGCTGACTTTGAGCAACTTCTCCATTTGCTGTTGTCCTGCCTGCTGGGTGTTAAACCAGAGCTCAAGTGACCTCAAGGCAAAAGCCAGCTTCATTGCTTAGATTTCTTCACAGGAATTCCAGTTTGATACATATGCATGTATATATGGGTGCATATATTAATGTATGTATAAAGTAAGTTCTTAACGTCATCAATAGATTATTGGAAACTGTGGCTCTAAGCAAAATGACATTTAAAGAAACCAATTTTCCCATAGGCTCATTGATGTAAACAAGAGTTAAGTTCCTAACCACATATTTCTGGTCACAAAAACATCACCAAACTTTTAAATAAAGCTCCCAAACACTTCTAATATTAAACATTGAAATAAATGTGAACTACACATACTTTTAAGAAAGGTGAATAACAAGTGAGAATTCTTTTTCAACCCATTTATTCCATTTCAAGGTCCCGGTTGCCTGGAGCCTCTCCTGGCAGTTCAGGGTGCCAGGTGGGAACCCACGCTGGACAGGACATCCTTCCATCACAGGGCTCACTCACACACACACACCCACATTCACTAAGTGTAGACATGTCAATGAACCTTACGTGCATATCTTTGGGATACAAGAAGAGACTGGAGTCCCTGAAGAAAGCCCACACAGACATGGGGAGACGTCCACATAGATTCTGGCCAGGAATAGATTTTTAAATTTTTTCTCATCAATGTTATAACTAAGTGATGGTGAACCAAACCATGCTATTTGAAGACTCGCTGTATATATGTATGTATATGTGACTATATACATGTATATGTGTAAATATATAAGTATATATGTAAAGAACAGATAGCAGTAAGAAGCATTTTAAAGACAGAATGGTGTCAGGCAGTATAATTAGTTTCCTCCAGTGCTATTGAAAACCATAAGCCCATAGTCGCAGATCTGCTCTTTTAATTTGCACCCCCTCGCCTTTTTGGGGGAAGAGGAAACAAATGTAGATCTGGGAAGCATGATGTGTTTTAAATTAGGAGGTAGAAGCTCTGTTCTGAGAAAGCAATGAGTCCTTTCAGGTAATCCCCAGTCTTCTATTCAATTAGCAACTTAATATATATTTTTAAAATTAAGTTAGTTTAAAATTGATGTTAATTTTCATGTCAAAATATATTAAGCAGATCGCATTAGAGTTAAGGTTGGTCTTGTAATCATTAGAGCAATATAGCATCCTGCTGTGATTCTCAAATTTGGCTGCACATTGGAGCTTTATAAATACTGCTGCCTGGGGATTCCCCCCAGAAACTCTGACATATCTAGTCTGAATGTGTACAAGATCATCAGGAATGTAAAAAAAAAAAAAACCCTAAGTGCTTCTAATGGGCAGGCATGGTTGAAGATTATTTGATAATTGTTAATTATATGGATGCCACATTCTGAGTTCAAATACTGGCTCTGCCACTCATTAGATATGTAACTTTAGGCAATTTTCATGTCAGCGTGGTTTAGTTTTTTCATCTGTAAAATGGGGATGCTGATGATATCAACATCTACATCTCAAAGCATTGTTATAAGGATAAAACAAATACATATATGCAAAATGCTTAGAGTAATGACTGCCACAAAATAAGGATTTATTATTGCTATTTTAAATATTTAACTGATAAAATTTATTATTGGATATTTTCTGTCTCAAAGCATTGGGGCAGGTGGGACAGCTAAGAATTTAAATGAAATTTGCGTAGTACCAACATAACTTTGGTGTGTGGTTGGGCTTGTTTAATTTTTTGTTCCATAGTTTTATTTAAAAAGCACCCTCTGAATTTAGATAGTATCTGCTGAAATCATTTAATATGTTATTTTCTAAAAGACTGCAGAAATTAAATCAAGGTATTTGAACAGAAAAGGTTGACAGCTTGTGGATAGACTAGAGAAAGTGCTCCCCTCTAGCAAAGAGAAATTAGTGCCTTTATAATAATTTCACATGCCATCAGTGATAAAAACATTCAACATTTCAGAGGAAATCATCATAAACATAAATTACATTATTTTTTTTGAAGTTGTCCCAGAATAGACCCTCTTTTACCAAAGATCTACATGGTAGGTATCAGTTTTCACAGTGTTTGAGTGTCTTTCGTTGTTTCTATCCTGTATCATATACAAGAGGATTTAAGTGTTTTATGTTCTTGGTTTTATATTTTTGTTTTGTAAGTTGTTAGTAAGACAGTCATCAACAGAGGTTAACATTTGTAAATTACATTGTTTCCCTATTAAATTTATTTGATAGTTTCAGGGAAACTTTATTCCTATTTTTGATTCATCTTCACCTGGCAATGTCCTTTATTTCGGGTCCTAGATTTAGCTTCTGTTCTTAATGATGTGAAAACAAACTTTTAAAATTATTATTATTAAATTTATTGAGATAAATTTAATAACATGAATTTCAGGTGTACATCATTATAATATGATACCTGCATACTCTATCACATGCTAACCCCCCAAAGTCTAGTTTCCTGGACCCCCTTTACCCAATGTGCCCTTCCCCCACTTCCATCCCCTCTGGTAACCACCATTTCATTGTCCACAGCTGAGTAATATTCCATTGTATATACGTACTATAGCTTCTTTATCCACTCATCTATTGATGGACACTTAGGAGGTAGATGGGGTAAAGTTGGGTCACATATGTGGTGACAGAAAGAAATCTTACTATGGGAAATGAACACACAATGCAAAATATATGCCTTACTGTTAAAGTGTACACCTGAACCTTACTGGATTTCATTAACCAATGTCATCATCATCATCATCATAATATTAAAATCTTAAATTATATATAAAAAAAGAAAAGACCAAAGAAAAAAGTAAAAAGATGTGGTATGTGTGTGTGTGTGTATGCACACACACACATATACAATGGAAACAAACTTTTAAATGAATTAACTTAAAAAAATATTTTAGTAAAGTGAAGGCTCTTCTGTAATGTAAATAATGTTTTGTCCAGGATTTTCTGGAGAAATCTACCATGTTCCTTTAAGCTTTTACCTTCATGCTGGCTGTGACTTTATTTATTTTTTATTGTGGGTAAAGTCATATGCAAATGCAATTTCTGATTGTTTTTCTCAATCTGATCTCGCCAATTAGATATCATTAAGAAAATTAGCTACTTTTGCCACTGAATTTAAGAGAAAACCAGAATTTGTGACATTATGCTAATCAGAGCATTTATGAAATATTAATTTCTTTATTTTCATTGTAAAGAGTTGGTTTTATTAATTTATAAATTCATTTATTATTTGTATACCAAACAAGATAATATTGCTCTTACTGGTTTTATAGTCTAGTAATAAAACACACACACACACACACACACACACACACATCCTGTGTTTGAAGATATGAACAAACATGAGATGAAGATGGAATCCAAGTCAAGCTCTTTTACATTTTATCTTTCCCATAATCTAGTTCGTCTTTTCTTTCCCGCAAAACAGATTACTTTTTATTATAAGCATAACACATGTTCACTGTAAAAGAGAGATAATTAAGACAGATAAAAAAAGAGAAAATTACCTGTGATCCCTCCACCTAGAAGAAATAACAATTGTGAGCATTTTGTTATTTACTCTTACAAATTTGTCCATTGACAGGCTGACATTTTTTTTTGCAGACATTTTCTCTGTGTTTTCATAGGCTGCTACAATTGTTCCAATCCCGTATCAGCCTGTGCAGGTGACAGGATGAGCTCCTACCATTACCCAGTCCCAGGATATCTAGTTGTCCTCTAGACGGTCGTGCAAGTGTTGGAATAGGTGGGCTGATGGTAATGTGCAAAAACCTAATTGTCTTTATTTATCTGACCATAGTCAGTGGGAAGAACAAGAAGTCAGAGATAGCCAGCAGTTCTCCCCAAAATATGGCTCCAGTAAACTTTGCTACATTCCTCAAATTCTTCCTTCAAATTTAAGATCTTTTGTTTTTATGAGGAAAACATACTCCAAAACTCCTATCTAGATCTTCAGTCCAAGGGGTCTTGTCTAGAGCATTGTGAGTTTACCTCTATCTTTAAAGCATCTGTATTTGGCTTTTTTTTTTTTTTTCTGTAATATAATTGCTAGGGGAAGTGGAGACTATTGCCAGAGCAACCTGGAGGTGACAGTTCATTGTGCAGCCTTCAGAGGCACCTTAACCCTGCATGGTTAAATTCCCATCTGTTCTTCACTGCACGGGGTCAAAAGAGGATAAAATATTCTGTAGCTATACCTTTTTTTTTCATGTTTTGTCTTCCTTATTCTAACTTTATTACTAATCTTAACTAGTTTTATTTTTCCACTTACTAATCTAAGTTCTTTTCATTTCTCCTATTTGGTAGAGTTTTAGTCTGAATTTCTCCTCTGATCATTCAACAGCAGTGGGTCATGTTATATTTGATGATTTTGTCTGTTTGCATTTTGTCTTTTTATGGACATCTCTCTGTCATTGTGACTATATCAAAATAGTTTTTAATAATTACATAAAACATTTTGTTGAGTGGATGTCCCATTACTTATATAATCAACTATTGGCATAAAATTTATGTTATTTTTAGTTTTTCAGTATTCTAACTAACAATACAATGAATATCCTTTTACTCAAGATTTATTTCTACATGGAGGCATGCAGGATTAAAAGAGGTGTATATATAATGTGTGTGTGTGTGTGTGTGTGTGTGTGTGTGTGTGTCTATAATATATATCTCCAAATTATCCTACAGAAGAATTGTGCCAATTTCCATGACTATAAACAGGGTGGTATAATTTCCTTTTCCGAGAGCCTTGGCAACACTGATTATTTACAATTCTTTCAAGCTTTGTAATTAAGATAAATAAAAATATATTTATATCGATTTGTAGTTGTTTATTGGTAAAATGGAGAATCTTCTCACATCTTTCTTAGACTTTTATATATTCATTCCCTCTCAGTATTTTTGCTCACTTTTTCATTGAGTTGTTTCCCTTATTGATTTTTAATGGCTCTGTAAGTAGTAAAAACATTAATCTTTGGCTATTTTGCATACTGCAAATATTCTCCCCAGTCTTTTAACCTTAGTTTAGTTTTATCTTCCTTCCAAAATGCTAAAATTTGTGTAAGTATATCTTTCAGTCTTTTTTTTTTTACTATTTCTGACTTTGATGGTGTATGTAGAAAGACTCTTCATACCCCAAAGTTATAAAGCTATTGGAAAATGATGTTAAAATGCCACTTTTAATTTTTATTAATTGCTCTTGCATAATATGATATACGTTGAAGCACTCTGATTCTTCCTTTAATCTACCTGTCTTTTCTTATGTCTGTTTCTTACTGGTGTGATTACAGTAGGATGCATATCTATGTCTACGTCTAAATGCTTGCAGGTATAGCAAACATACCTGTTACTCTTCAAAAAATTTTTTCACCCTATTCTTGAATGCTAACTTTTACTTTAATTTTTATTTGATTGAAATGCTTTCTTAGAGCCCAGTTATGGTATACTTTCTTTTTATTTCCCCAAACATTTTTGTTCCTTTAAATATGTGTTTCAGCTGTGTGATCTTGAATTGAAGGTCTTTTCCTTCACACCTGTGTAAACAGCTTCATTATTGTCTGTCACACAGTGTTACAGATGAAAAGTCTAACGTTAGATGAATTATTTTTTCGTTTTAAGTTACTTACTCTTTCTTTATGGAAGCTCACATAATTTTCCCTTTTGTCCTTGAAGAAGTTTCTCCAGAATATGTCCAGATAACATTTTTATTAAGCCTTACTAAAATTTCTGAGCCCTTTTATACTGAAAATGAAAGTCAGTTTTCAACTCAGTAAAGCTTTTCAATCTGAAACTGAAGTTTTAAAATTAGTGAAGCTTTCTCTACTTTGAAAACTTATTACCATACCTACATTTTCTTCTTATATTTGTTTACCTTAAAAAAAACAGAAAGCAAAGGAAATAATTCAGTAAGTTATCATTTAGCCCAAGGAAGAGTTAACTGTTAATCTTTTATCTTGTTTGCTCCAAATCTCTCTTAAAAGTATAGAATATTTTAAAATATTATCTAGAAAACTGGAGTTATAACCATTCAATCATTTCTTAATAGTACTTAGACAGTCGTATGAATTAGAGGATAATGAAATACAAGGATTGCCAGGAGCAGCAGAAAGAATTTTTGTGGGGGGAGGGAGTGAGTAAGCATATCTTAAAGTGTCATGAAATCTTAATCCTGGATATAAATATTTATAAATATTTGCAATGCACAGTGCAGTAGGAGTATTATATCAGAATGCTTTCGTTGCAAGTTACAAAAAAAACCCCCAAAAACCCAATTCAAATTGGCTTTAAGTGCAAAGAAATGGTTCCTGTATAATAACAAGTTTTATTCAACTTTGCCTCAGGCCAGGCCTTCATATGGTCACATTGTCAGTACAGTATTTCCAAGTATATTCATACCTGGGTACACACCTTCAGACCTAAGTGTCTTCAAGAATGAGAAATGCCATTTGCCTTTCATATTTCTTGTTTAAAAGTGAGGAAAACTTTTTCCAAAATCTCCCTCAAAAATTTGCATGTGGGATCTCAATAGCCCGAATTCACTCACATACGTAAACCAATCAGTGTTAAGAAAGAATAGAATTCCCATAACTGCCACAGACCAGTGGTTTCTAACCAGAGATGGCTTTACTTCCAGGGGACACTTGGCCATGTTCAGAGACAACTTTGGTTGTCACAGCTGGGGCACAGTAGATGGAGACCAGAGCTGGTGCTGAACTTCCTAGGGTCAGCCTCCCATAGATCATCCAATTCAAAATGTTAATGGCACTATGACTAAGAAACCCTGACAGACAAATCAGAATTTTGCCCCTAGGAGCAGAGGAGAGGACTGTTTTCAGTAAAGCACAGAGCCAAAGAGGGGTCTGTGGGTGTTATAGAGATTAAGAGAGCCCACTGCAACCAGGCTCCCCGATGAAGCTGGTCTCCTGAGCTGCTCAGAAAGGTCAGTTCAGAGCTTGGGTTTGAGGCTACTACTAAAAATTAATTGACCACATTGAATTTCATGCTATTCTCTAATTCATTCCCAATCTTCTTTTTAACCAAACTTTCTGCTAAAGATATTTTTAATCAATTAAAGACGTACTTATTTTAGAAAATATGACAGCCCATGCGTTGTTTTCCTAAGAGCCCAAAGTATCACATGGGGAAAATGACCTAAAAATTAGACAAGATTGCATATCAGTGTTGTACTTGGGGACCGGGGAAGTCTGGAAGACAGGTGGGGAAGTCATTCAAGCTAGTAAACAGACGAGTTCACTAGTGCTTGTACCTCCAACATTGGGGCTGAGAATTGCCAGAAATATCAATCAATAGTCATGTGATAAAATTCCACATTACAAAGGCCTTTGTATTTTTCGTCCTCCTAAAGACACAGTAATTTTGGTATTGGTAATATATTAGAAAATTCTTGATTAAGCAGGTAAGGGCCTTCTGCAAGTCCTAGCTTGACCACTCAATTTTGAGAAGTTGGACTCTTTTCAGCTTTGTGTACTGAACTGTAAAATGAATCGAATTACAAGATCTCATAGGCCCTGTAATTTCCCCTTACCTGAGATAAAATATAGATCCCTTTCTCAATTCAAGAGAAGGCATGTATTTTGGTGGTAGCTACATGAGCATATACTCATGATTTTTTTGTTTTTAGCAATAGAAGTACATCATGTGAAACCTCTCAAGCCTGCATATATCTGGTCAAAGTCACTAATATTTTTTTTCTGCTGGAACTTGCATATGCATATATATATATATGAACCAAAGAGATCCAAGTTAATTTTTACCAGCTCAGTATTGTGGCCACTTTTCTCCCTGAAGTCTAAGTTGTTCTCAAATAATAAAGTAAGCTGTAAAATCTTTAAAAATGTGACCAGATTGGCAGACTTTCTGGAAGGATCATAAATTTGTGTACGTTACGTTTAATCTCAACTGCCCTGGCCACATCCCTGATCTGCTTTGTGGAGAAATCAGCATAACTAGCCCACCACCTTGGGCAACGTCATCTTCACTGTCAGCATGGATGTATGCCAATTACCTTTATTGTGCTTCATTTGGAATAATGCTCTTCCTCACAGAACATGGTGACGACCCCATACTTGCAGAATGACTGAGAGTGATTATCTTTGCAACAGTAAGGCCTAAGAGTAGGAAATCAAGAACACAAAAGGAAAAGAAATAAACATTATTGAGTGCTATTGGTATGATAACCACTTGGATGTTATATGTTAATTATGTTAGGTCATTATTATTACCTTAATTTGTGTGTGGGGAAATTGTTGCCCAGAGAGATTAAGTCACTTGCCCAGTATCTCTCTGTATTAATTGGCAAAACAAAGATTCCAGCCCAGGGCCATCTGGCTCCACAGGGTTTGGCCTCAGTCTAAAAGCACCTGGGTCCACGTATGAGATGAGGGTCCCTGTCCAGAGTTTCTCCTGGCCCATCATTTCTTCAGCAAACAGATTATTTCCAAGAGTACAGAAATTGGGCTGTGCTTAATAGGATGAGAACAGGCATCGGAAGGGTTAAAATGATCCTCGTGAGGAAGACTCACAGTAAATGAGAAAAGTTTGCCTTCCTTAGGCTCTCTCATATTTGTCTTATTTTTCTCCTTTTCTTGCTTATGATGTCAAGGCTGTGGTGTTTATTTCTCCTCTTTTCCCTTAGAGACATACTAAAGTCATTTAAAAAAGAAATCTCAGGAATGATACACACTAAATGATTACTGCCCTAGAAAAGACTCAAATTAAGCTGTGTGTGCATCCAGAAAAGCAACAGGGCTAACCTGTTTCTGCCTCCTGCTCTCTCCTGATAAGATGCTAGGGGAGGTAAAGCAATTTTCTTCAGTGTTCTGGCTCAGAGACATTTGCTGGGGAATACCTGTGCGCTCCCTTCATCTGAAGGCATCCGTTTTACTCCTACCATGTTTGGCTTTGTTATTTTTAATTTATAACAACCTGGTTGTTGGGGTTCTTCTCTTTGCATTCATGCTGACGCCTGACCTCCGAAAGAAGAAATACAGACATTTTATTTTAAGGGTGAACGTTTTTATTTTGTAACATTGACAATGTTCCCAGTGGTATTTTGCTTTCTGTTAAGGCTTTCTCCTTTTCTTCTTTGCTCCTACACATTCTCTTTTCATCTTACTATACTTTATCAGAATGTATTTACTTTTTTCTCCCTTTAAAAGAAAATCCACAACCAAAATGGCTAACTAGGAGATTTATGGGGTTTGTTTCAAGGGGTGCTCTGACACATTGGAAGTTGACCAAGTCCTTTGCAATTAAATAACAGAAAAAAAAAAAAAAACAACTTATGAACAGGCTCTTAAAAGCATGGAATAATAAATATAAGATTTCTAACTAGATGTTGAAAACAAAAGTTTTCCTTTTAATTCAGATTCTTATCAGCTAAATGGTGTCTGAATGAATATTTGTAGCTAATGAGTGAGGCCCCCAAGCAGTTAATTGTCTTGACCACTAAATACCTAAACCCCATTTTCCCTGAAGTTTTTAATTACTGTGTGTTCTTGGGACCATAATTATAAAACATTGAATTAAGAAGGCTTGGAATGTTTTGCTCTGAGTATTTTATCCTCCATCAGATAAGATGAAACACATTTTTCTTTTTTAAAAAATAGGGAACACAAAGGACTGTTATGAAGTAGTGAAACATGAATAAAGTGCAGATACACTAACATGGGTAAATCTTAATTATGACTATGAGTGAAAAAGGAGGTTCCAGAAGAACACAATGAGTATGATACTTTTTTCATGAAATTTAGAAACAGGCTAACTTCAACAATACCCCACCCTCGCTTTTAAAGAATGAAATGAACACAAAATTCAAGACTGTGGTTATGGCAGAGGGGTGGGGTGAACATTTAAGTAAATCTTGCTAATGTTCTAATTTTTGGATTATGGCATAGATTCATGGGTCTTTATTATATTATTAAAACTAATACTTAAAGGCCCATGTTTCAACCAGTGATGATAGTTTTTCCTGATTCTGATACGTCAGTTCTGATCATCCAAGGTCTTTTGAAATAAGTTGCATGGATGATCTCATCCATTCCAAATTTAGTATTTTTTAGGTTTCTGCTCTTTCCTATTCTTTGTATCTATAACTATGAGCCTCAGGGAGCTGATAAAAATTATTTAGACATTGGTTAAAGATGAGAAGGAAGACTTTTTTCAAGGGGGGCATACTACAATGGGATTTTGCAGTGTGGAGAGATATCAGGACTAACTCTGAATACAGCAAAGACAAATGGGGATATATAACCAAAGGGCAGGGTGAGGGTCAGTAGGCAGAAAATTATTAAGGGGAGATGTCAGGAGTAAGGAAGATACTGGCTGGACCAAATTTAACAGGATTCTTGCTGAAGGCAGGCCAATGTGATAAGACATCGAAGGTAGGAGATGAAGAATTTGATCAGGTATTGAGGGTGATTAGGTGCTAAAGATGAGGGATTATCACTAAGCTGCCTCAGCAGGATTCTTACTAAAACTGGAATAAGCAGGCCAAGGATAGAACCCAAGGGAGAGGGCTGGTCAATAAGAAGACTCAGAGAAGCCTGCATATGTTTGGTCAAGAAGAGAGCAAATAGGTCACTAGCTCTAATGGCAGAAATCAGGGTCAGAGAAATCTTGGCATCATAGGGCAAGCTAGGTGGGAACAGGCAACCTGATAGAGACCCAAGAGTTAGTGTGTGTGCTTTGGGGTGAGCAAAGAGAAGACGAGAGTCTTTCTGAACCATCTCTTTCTCTGCATTTAAGATAAAACTTAAAAGTAAAAGCAGTTGCTCCACCCTCTGTGTTGCCAGCAACCTGAGCCGCCTTTGGTGGCAGAGTTTTGTTTACATGGCATACTTTGCTCATCAGTGATCTTTGGGGCACATTTCGTTCATAGGAAATACATGTGGGTGCCATTAATTTGAATCAAGGATGAAACTGCCAGCTGTGATGCACTGCTACTTCCCGTTTTCATATAAATGTGGTTTTGAGTGACTGGCTCCTTGATTCCGCAGGCTCTCTCCTCCCATTGCTGGCTGAGAGGTTATCTCAGCTCAGCATTCACCACATATCACTACATTTCTATTAAGGCTTCTGCTCTCTTTGGCAAACAGAAGTGGGACTTCATTTGAAATGATTTATCAAAATGCTATAAAGGGGAAGGAAACCATCTCATTTAGAGTTATTGACATTAAGTCACCAGATCTTCTGTCTGGACCACTGTGAGGCTTCTCTGCTCCCTTCATTCCCTCACCCCATGCCTTCCCAACACCATTTCCGTTTCCTCAGCCACAGGGATTTTTCAAAGACTTAAGTTAAACCAGCTTATTCTCTTACTTAAAAACTCTTCAGTAGTTTCCCATTGCCCTTGGAATAACATCTGCATTTTTATCACGGCTATGTTCCCCGTCTTACCTTGTGCCCTTTTCTCCTGGTTCATTGTGTTCCCATCACCCTGGCCTTCTTTCTGTTCCTCATTCACCCTGAGCTCATTCCTGCCTCAAGGCCTTTGCACATGCCTCTGGCTAGAATGTTCTTGTTCCAGGTCTTTGCAAAACTGTCTTACTCTTATTTTTCTCAGAAGGGTCTTCCCTGGCTACTCTATCTACTATAGCACCAACCCCACTTTGAGAGACACTATCTCCTTGTACCTCTATATTATCTTCACTGAAATTATCACTCTCTGGAATTATTCTGGCCATGTGTGTGTTAATGGCTGCCTCAATTAGATTTAATTTCCACAAGGAGAATAGGAATCTTGATTGGCTCACCATAGAGTTCCTGGTGCCCAAAACAGGAACTGGCACATAGAAAGCATTCAGGAGATAGAAGCAGGACTGAGAATTAAAACTCACTACTAATGTCTTTCACATACATAACTAAATTAGATCATTTCCAATGATCATGGGGGAAATCTTCCCATTTTTCTGGAATAATATGACAAATAATAGAAAATAAGTGTATGCAGCTGGAACGACAATTATTAATGCTTTGACCCATTAGTGTACATTTAAATAAATGTTGCCAGTAGAATTAGGCCAACATCAGATGATCTGAGTTTATATTCCTACACATTGTGTATTTGTTTCCCAATGATCAAAACTGGGTTAATGAGTCTATGCTGTGTCTTTCCTGTTATGGATGTGAAGATTGTCTGTTCTATCCACTTTTTTTTTTCCTTAGCCAAAAAAGCACTGTTGAATTTTAAAAGTGACCTGCCTAGCCTTGTTTCCTGATCTTTTGATGGAAATGGTGTAGTGCAAAAAAAATATTTATTAGAACCAGGTAATTAAATCATTTTATGTATTTTTCACATGTTAATGCTTTTTCCTTCCTTTGAGGGATAACTCCATGGCATAAAGCAGAATTAGCAGGATGATTCTCATCCCTTCTCCCAGCCTTCTCCCCTGGCGGAGGCTGGAACTTCCTGTTTATCATCAGCTCACATTTCAGCTTGGGTCAGAATTCCTCAGGTTTTCAAGGGACAGTCCTTCTTCCCCCCACCCCTTCACCAATTGTCATCTGCATACTAGGATATCAGTTTCCAAGGTGGCTGATGGGGAAGGGAGATGGGAAATAGTTTTATAGTTAACTGGTACTTTTATGAGGCATGTAAGATGTTAGATAAATATAACATCAAATTTTATTAACAATAAAAATTCTTTAAGGACCTTTTAAAAGTAATGATCTTAGATTCTCATTAAATCAAAGGTTACAAAGACTTGAAATGAATGAATGAGTAAATGACCGTAGTAGTCATCTAGTTTATAATTATCGACCTGGAGTCAGATAACCTGAATATGATTTCTATGTGGAGAGGAGATGAAAAGAGTTTATGTGTGTTGGCTGTCTGTGCTTGGCTGTATCCTAGATGTTTTAAACATCTCATTGTGGTTCATCTTCATGTTTCTATATGGCAGATATTACATGTTCCACTTAACAATTATACACAGGCTTAGTATTTTGATGCAACTTGTTCCTAAGTGATGTGCTAGGATGGGCATCTGAATTTGCAGGCAAAATCCATCCTTGGTCCTTATATATTCCTTGGCTCTATGGCTTAAAATTAAACTTTTGCCCATTAGTTAAGTGCTGCATTACCTATCTCCCAAGGTATTTTAAGAATCAAATGCAATGTGAAACAACTTTAAAAACCGTGTGGAGTTGTACAAACATAAGAATTAACACAGTAAAACAGCTAGGATCTATTAACAATGAAAATCATAACCCATACCCTACCACAGCCCTTCTCCCTTTCTTCTCTTTACATTTGTTTTCCTAACCTTTCTCTGATGTATCTCCTTCCTCCTTCCACAGTGAAAATTCTTCTTCCTGTCAGTTTAAAGTTGCCTGATAGAAAGACTGAGCTTAGGTGCTAGAATGTATGCTCTCTCTCCTCCTGTTTAGGCTTCACCTCACTGTATAGGGCTTTGCCCCCTTCACTCTCCTGAAACCACCAGTTTCTTCACAAGCACATTTGGTACCTTTGTCCCAGTTTGGAAAAATACATTTCTTTTTCGGAGGGCATAATTTCATGAGCACAATGTATACTGGTGTCCTTGTTTAGTCAACAACTCGTATGACTGTATCTGCCCAGTGGACTCTCTTTTGGTAAGGTCATCAGTGACATCCTATTGGCAAAATCCAATAGATACTTTTCAAACTTCAAGGTTTTTTTTTTTTTTGACATTGAAATTGTTGAGAAGTCCTTTATAGAACCTCCTTTCCTCCGTGAAGCTGATACCAATGTCTGCTATTTCTTCTAAAAATCTGATCATTTCTCTTAGTCTTCTTCACAGGCTCCTCTTCTTCTAGTTGCCTCTAGGTTCTGTCTGTCCTGAGCTCTCTTTTTTTCTCACTCCACACCTCCACCCCCTAAAAAAACTCTTTAAAAGGTTTCAAAAGTGGCTAAACATAAAACATAAATCCCTTTAGATTTCTGTGGAGCCTTCATAGTTCCTTTATACCATGAATCTCCATTGGCAAAGTTAATTATTTTTTAGAGTCAACTTGCCTTTAAATGATCAAATCCTGTAGATCAGTGAAAAAGCAGGTCTTCCTGGAGAAGAATAAAGGGAAGGTAGGATGGTTCCCACAAAGTCTTCTTTTTTGGAGACCTTCAGGCTAATATACTTTGTGGAATGGAGGAGCAGTTGGACCCAACTTGGCCTTACTGATGTCTTTTATCAATGCCCTTGAAATCTATGTAGGATTGGCTCATGCCTCCATTGCCACACTCCATGAAAGTCTTCTTTCTTCCCAGTATCTCTCATTTCCAGGGGCCTTACTCTCTCTTGGTCTTCTGGGCACAAAAGTCCTGCTTCAGTGATTTCCACTGAATAGATTGCTCTCCCTGAGCATGTGTGAGTGTGGTAGACTTCACCAAAGTCAGGGGAGAACAAGAGACACAAGCATTTATAACGTAGTAGGGCAGGAATGCCAATGCCAGTCTTAACAGACCCTTCAGCCACCCTTGTTGAAGGGGAGGACTTTCCAATGATCACTTCTCCAGAGACCCAGTCTGCCCTTACCATGTCTCCAGCTTCTGGTCTTCTCTTCTTCTCCCTGGCCTGCTCTCATGCAGAGCCCTTGGGCCATTCCCATGTTGTTTTGACTATCCTCCAGCTGATACCCTCCACTATCAGCAATGAGGCATGGGGGATTCCCTCCCTAAGAGGTACCCTTGTTGCTGCTGGGGTCACACCTCCCCAGAACTTGCTTAAATTAGGAGGCCACAGGAACTCCTTAGAGGGCCAAGCTTCTTTCTGGCTCTACATTTCTGTGACTTTGATCTTATTTGAGGTTGGCTTCGAGAATGCAATCCCTCTTAAATGTATTGGGATCCATACAGTGCACCCATAACTGCCTTGAAATCTTTTTTACTCTATTTTACTTTAAAGAAGATGTAAATAGTTTGGTTGCACTCGACTATGAAAATGGCCTAAGCAAGCAGGGCAGAGAAACTGCAAAGAGAGGAATAGTAGAGTGGAAAGAAACCAAGGTAGTTAATAAGTGGTTTGCTGTAGGCCCATGTTCTCAGATAACCTCACTTCATGGGAACAAGCTCATGTTTGACTGTTATCCAGCCCTGATAAAAGGCAAACTTGAGCCATCTGATATTTGAGGGAAATATAGCAATCTAGGGAATGTGTTAACTTACTGTTCTCTAAATTCTTTTCTGTAAGTTGGATCATCAAAAACCAACACACTTGGACTGAATTATCTTAGCTTCCTATAAAAAGGCCTTTGCTCAGCTTAGTAGTTAGTTGCAACTTATGTCTTTTTTTGAAGGATTGCTCTAAGAGAGGTCCACTTGAAGAATGATTTTGTGTTGTTCACTTTTTAAAAATAGACATATTATTTTAGAATGGTTTTGGATTTATAGAAAAATTGTAAAGATAGTTCAGAGAATTCCCACATACCCTGTGTCCAGTTTCCTATATTAGTAACATCTTACATGAGAATGGTATATTGTTACCATTAATGAACCAATATTGATATTTTCAACTGAAGTCCATCCTTTTTCCATAGTTCCTTAGTGTTTACCAAATATCCTTTTTCTATTCCAGGATCCCATCCAGTTGACTACATTACACTTAGTTGTCATGTTTCCATGTCTCCTTAGGTTCCCTTTGTCTGTGATAGTTTCTCACACTTCTTTTTTTTTTTTTTATGAAACATTAGAAGCATACAAAAGTGTGTGTGCACGCTCGAGTGTGTATCACCAATATAACTACTGTTCAATCTCAGAAGCAGAACATTACAGATAAAATTAAAGCTCCATGTGTACCCTTCTCAGTCCCATTCTCCTTCCCTCTCCAGAGACAACAATCGATATCTTAAATTTGGTGTTTTTGTTAATACGTGCTGCGAAACAACTATATATAGTGCCGTTTTGTGTATTTTAAAGTGATATGAAACTTATCCTGTAAGCCCTGTTCTATAGTTTGCTTTTCTCACATTACATTTTTCATCTACATTGCTCTGGCTGATTTAATTTCTCAGTCAGATTCCATTGTATGAATTCACTGTCTTGTTGATGAACAGTTAAGTGTTTTTCCTTTTTGTTCTCCTTGTGATCATTGCAGACAGTGCTGAGCAGTCATAATTTAAACATCTCCTTATGCACATGTGCAAACATTTCTGGGGTTCAAATATTATCTTTGACAAAACAGTTTATTCATTAATTCACGAAGTATTGAGCGCCTAAGATGGGTCAGAAACTGAGCCAGGGTCTGGAGGTAAACAGAACAGAAACAATCCCTTCCTTATCATGGGACTTACTGTCTATTTGGGAAGACAAGCATTAGAGAAGTAATTAAAGCTATATGTGTACTATATAGTTATATTATTAAAACAGAACAATAAATTGTGTTGTGTGCCATGAAAAAAAGATAAAGGTTATTGAAAGAGGGAGAATTTTAATATTTCTTGTATCATAAATTACCAAAAGAATCTTTGCCAGGAAAATACTACTCTTTTATTGAATTTATGTGCTTCCTTTTATCTAACAATGGAAGCAATGTGAAAAGTTTCTCTTTTTGCCTTAGTTAACAGGAATCTCACTCTAAATGCAATGCCCAGCTGCAGTGCCTGGCACATTGCAGTTACCTTTCGTGTATTTATATTTTGGCTTTCTAAATAAAGGGTTTTCTTTTTATGTCTTGTTTTGCATGCCAAATCATTTTGATAGTAGGTAAGGTATAAATCTTGGAGAAAAAATAAGATGTTGAAAAGCTGTTGGTCACCCTCATGTTTGCCTTTTAGAGACAAACAGCCTTTTTTTACTTGGGGTTTGAGATGTCCATGTAGCGGTCTTGCTCTACTGGTATGCTTGCTTGATTTCAATATAAATTCTCCAAATTAATTTATTATCCATCCATCAAGAGGCAATTTATTCTCTAAATATTTCACTTAGATGACAATTCTTTTTAACCACCACCAACACTCATGCAAACAGAACTCAGTAATTCCACTTGGCTCCACTGCTATCTTTAGGAACATTTGTCCTGCTTTAACTACTCTCCTTTAAAAGATATCTAGTTTTCTCTGACACTGTTTACTTTCATTATGCCTTAATTATGGGATTCTGATAACCATGGAGGAGTAGAGAGACAATAAATGGGTTTTGTGGGGGATTCAATGCTAAAGCAAAGCTGAGATGTTCGATAACCACAGCAGTTGTTTCTGCAAGCGTATTCCAAAGGCAGGAATATTATTTCTATTACAGAAAAAAAAAACAAACAAGAAAGCCTCCTACAGATCACTCTATTTCTCTTAACCACTGTGCTTTTGAAAATCTAATGCTCTTTCATCTGATTTTTTTTTTTTTTTTTTGGTCAATCTGAGTATTTGGCTCTATGGCAGAATGCTATTTAAAGGACAGTTCTTAGTATGACTATGTCACTTATCTATTTGAGTGGCTGAAGTGGACAAAATGTATCTCATCAACCATGTGGACCATAGTATATTTTTTTGAAGATTATATTTGAGCAGCTATGGTTGAACTCAATCTTACACGGGCTTATTAGGTTTTAATGAAAAATTTAGCACTATGAAGCAGAAATGTATTTAGCTGCAGGAAATAGAAAACTGAATCAATGTAGTTTTAACAAGTGGGGTTTATTTTTTCACATGACAAACCTAGATATAGGCACTTTCTAGGATTCATCCAGCTGCTTGGCAGTGCCATCAGAGACCCAGCCAGATTCTTTTCCACTTTCTGCTCTACTCTTCTTATGTGTTATCTTTTATCCTTATGCTTGTTGCTTCATGGTTGCAAAATGGCTGCTGCTGTGACTGCAGGCATCATGTCCATCTTCTAAGAGGGAGGTGTGAAGTGGTGGTGCTAGCCATAGCTCTCTCCCTTTATCAGGATAGCGAACGTTTCATCAGCACACCCCAGCACACTTGCTCTTAATTATAAATGGCTGTTAACAGCGTCACATGGGCTGTTCCAGTTTCAAGGAAAGCTCAGAAGTTTGGGTAGTTAGCTGACACATTAAGGTTTTAAACAAGGTGGAACATATTAATAAGAAACAGAGAATGTATGCTGATGGGGCAACTAACTGCCAGTCATCAGCTCTTCATATATTGCATATGGGAGTTTTGCTATTAAGCATCAGATATGAAAACGAATGTCATTATTGTGAAAATGGAAAACCATTACAATTCCAATGTCATGCCAATTCCACAGTTAAAATGAAAAGATAAGAAATGCTGGTGCACTGCCCATCTCAGTGTGTTTGGTTGTCGACTGTACTGTATAAAAGATGTTGGTGGAGAAGCTAATCTTGTTTTATTTCAGAAGATTTCGCCTTTGCTTTTCCCAGCTAAGAACTGAACCTTAAAGATAATTAAGATAAATACATAGATATATGAAATAGAGCTTGTTAATTCTATATTCTCAGAAAATGAATACTTTTATACCGTGAATGTCTTCAGGTGGTCACTAGGAAAGGGGGCCATAGATAATGTATAGCTACACTTAATTAAAAAATAAAATACCATCAGCCACAAATTTCAATCTCATTTACCATGTTGCCACAGGTAGAAAAGACTTCCTTAATTTCAGGGTTTGTTTTTTTTTTTTCTTTTCTTGAGTTTGTCTTTTTATTGTGTCTTGCTGTATAATAAGCCACAGTTCTGTGGGTTTGCTGGACTCAGCTGGGTGGTTCTTGCTGGGGTTTCTCACGTTCTCAAGTGGCAGCTGGGACAGGAATCATCTGAACACCTGGCTGAGCTAGACATCTACTGTGGCTAATGTGCCTGGCAGTTGGTCTTAGGTTGGGTTCCTGCACGTGGTCTCTCCATGTGGCATGGACTTTTTACGGTCTGGTAGCTGTGTTCTGAAGCCAAACATTCCAAGAGATCAAGTGGGTGCTGCAAGGCTCCTTTTGATGTAGCCTCAGAAGTCACACGGCATCCGCCTCCCAGTGCTTATGCATGACAGCCCAGACAAAAGGTAACGGGAGGCATGGTCCACTGGGGACCATCTTTTGAGACAAGCTACCGCATTCTCCTTCCTTTTCTCCCCTTTGAGATTCAAAGGCCATTAGAAGCCAAACAAAAAGAGGAGAAAAGGGTGAGGATATGGCTGCATATAGCAGGTAATGGACTCAGGATCCATTAGGGTGGCTAAGGGTTGAAACCCTATATCTTGAGCATCCTTTTCATGCCATTTTGAAACATGACAATGGCAGTTGTGAGTAGAGTAAAAATTTTTAGCGTTAAACCTTTCAGAGCAAAAAAGAAGTAAACGTTAACTTAAAAAAATTTCTTTTAATACTAATAGTTGCAAACAAAACACAAAGCATACAACTATAAGCTCAAATTAAACCAACGCTGAGCTTTGATGTGCAATTTCTATTCTTTGCACGTGAATATCTCTTCTTGTGTTGGAAGCCAAGCAGAGAACACTCTATTCCAAAATAAATGAGATCAAAATGGATTTTATTAACAGTATCGTCTTTATTTGTACCAAGACTAGAGGGATATAGTTAAATATATCTAAACATAACATAAGCACTTCAAATCTTTCTATTTATGTTGTCTTGGTTGGTGGTTTTTACATCTTTGTTAAAAGATTCATGTGAATGAATGGTGAACATAGAGCAAGCTTTAAGACTCTTTAGGGATCTTCAGAGATTGCCATCTTGCTGAGACACAGGAAGGAGGTAATTAGCAAACAGACCAAGAATGAAGAGGTGGAATAGGGGGCGGGTATTTTTGCTGCTACAAACTACTAGCTTTCACCATTCTAATGCCTTGGCCTGTGTTGCTGCCGCTACCTGGAACACCCTTCCTCCCCCTTCTCTGCCTTTCAGACTCCCACTCACCCCCAGATGCAGCCCAGCTGGTGGCTGGGTGGACAGGGTGCTCCATAGTCATGATCCCTGTGTCTGTCATCTTGTATCAGTATTGTCGACTCCCTTGGTGGATTGTAGCTTCTTCTGGGCAAGGACTTTCTCTTAGCCTGGTGCCATCAGTCAAGAAATCATAGTGTACAGAGGTTTAAGGAAAGTTTGAAAGAATACATAGTCAACTTCACCAACATTTGGGTAATTTTTGTGATGATTGGTGACAGTTGTGTTAGGTAGCTTAAACCTTGCCCTGGCCTAAACAAACACAACAACAAACTAGACCATATATACATTTCCAATGTCAAAGATGGGAGAGATATTATAATAACTTGAGATAGCTGTGCTGTTGCTCACTTGCCTCTGTTACCTAAAGCATACCCTCTATATTCGCCAAAGTCTCCTCCATCCTCATGGTCCAGCTCAGGCCCCTGTGCTTCTTGAAGTCCTCTTGGGAGTCTCCCCTTTCCTCAAATCCATCTGGTGTCTCCAATGGGCACCACACAATTGAGTAATTGTGTATAACTTAATGTTTACTGTTATTGCTCTTGCATATATGTCCAGTCTCTTTGCTAAGAAGCAAGCTCCTGTCCTTTTTCTCTGTCCCCCAAAGATGGCTAAGCAGTGTGGCTGGACTCGCCCTTGACTGCCTGGAGCCTGTGTGCTGCACATATATTTGCTGTGCACTAACATTCTTTACACCTTCGTGTAGTGGGAATTGGTTCTTCAGAAGGTGCAGGCTCTGGGAATATTGGTTTAGGGACATTGTTTTTCTCTAAGCTTAAAGAGCACAAACTGTCAGCGTTCAGCCAGATTTGTCTGACGGATATATTTTGATTGGCCTCCACAGGGTTTTTAGAAA
This sequence comes from Macroglossus sobrinus, assembly GCA_004027375.1. Taxonomy (NCBI): domain Eukaryota; kingdom Metazoa; phylum Chordata; class Mammalia; order Chiroptera; family Pteropodidae; genus Macroglossus; species Macroglossus sobrinus. The sequence continues at coordinate 166,975 of PVKZ01001802.1, read as the reverse complement.
TAATTGAAAGAGTTGCCAGAATTCGATGATCAAGAGATTGTACACAAGCTCCAGAGTTCTAGTTTCTCTTGAAAATTTGGAAGATCTGGCAAAATTTGACCTCGGTTCCAGTTAGTAATAATTGCTTCTAACCAAGTGGTGACTTCCGACAGAAGATAAGCTTCTCTTTTCTCATCCCCTATAAAATTGTACCCCACACTCTCTTCTTTCATTTGTGTTACCTTTCCGATTCTTAGATTCATTATTCTAGAAAATGCCAGTTCTGTGTATTGTTGTTATCTAAGTTCATTGAGCCCTAGTACACACAGGGCTGCCCAAAGAAATCTGATATATGAGCAGCTTAGATTTGGACTTCTTTCTCACCAGAAACATTTTAAGAGGTATTAGGACCTCTGTGCATCTTTTAGAATTGCATGTGTTTTTTTTTTTCACCAGTTTATTTAACAATGATTATACTAGCTTCCTTTTTATTGAGCACTTATGTACTTGTTACTGTTCTAAGCCTCTATTAACTCAGTAATCTTGTGAACAACCCTGTGAGATGGGAGTTCTTTTTTATAGATGAGAAACTGAGAACTTGAGTATCAGGTCACACATCCAGTAAGTTGCCTAGCCCGGCTTTGAACTCAGGCACAGGTGGTGAGAGTTATACATCTTTAAGAGTTATTTCCAGGACCATGTAATTTTCTATAAATGACTTTTGTGGGCATTGAAATGAGCTCTCAGATATAGATATCTAGTTCTTAGAGTGTTGTTCTTATTGCTTATCCACAGTGCTAATTCATGACATAAATAGAACATGATAGATGACTGTGCAGAAGTCAAATCTGTTTTTGTGTTGTTAAGCCTTCTGCTCTAAAGAAAGTTAAATTTGTGGGGGGCAGGGAGTGGGGGAGACCTAATGTTTAAAGTATTCAACATAATTGACCCTCAGAAGCTACTCCTTTTGCACCAATATAAAAGGAATTGGTAGTGAAATACTTAAAGAGTGAGTGACTTAGCTATATCTTTAACACTAATCATGTTTTCGAATCTTTCTCTGAAGCCACCCACTTGAAGTGCAAAATCCCTAAGTGGTTGGGACTCCAGTGATTGATTGCTTTTCCCTTTCTTTTCCTCCAGCTTCTCCTATTTCTTTTGCTTCTTTTCTTGCTCTTCTTCCCTTCTCTTCTTTTCTCTTTCACCTCTCTTTTATTTTTTATTTCTACCAAAATCTTTATTGAGTGCTAATGCTACAGGGAAAAATGATTGTTTCTACTCTCAAAAGACTTAGTTTAGTGTAGGAAGGTAGACATATTAAAAAAAAAAAACTTAAAAAAATTTTACATTGTAGTGCATCATTTTTCATCAGTTATATGCTCAAGAATACAAACAGAAAAAAATGATTCCTAATGCCGGCAAAATTATAATGAACTGGGTCACATTTCACATTACTGGTTTTAGAAAATAATTTATAATTTTAAAAGTTCAAATTTTTATATTATCCAAAGTACAAATCAAACTGTCATGGACTGAAAATATGTTTTCACTTAAAACATATTAGTCAATTGAGTTATAAGCATATTTTAATATATCATCTGTGAGAAAATTCCTTGAAGGGAAAGGGTACCCCAAGGTACACCCGATGGAAAATTTTTGCAGGAAATCCTGGACCAGAGTGAGATGTTTTGGGTGTCCATGGACAATTTGTGCTGCTGCTGAATAGATTTTTTACAGGCAGTGCTGTAGACACAGTTGGTAGACAGAGTGAGTTATGAGGTGCATTGCTGAGAGTAAATAGGATGAGTTGGTTAGAAAATGACTGAGGTAAAAATAAATACTTATTTTAAGAAATATCTACATTCTTTTCAAAAAATGATCTGACAATATATATCCAAAGCCATCACAGTGCCCATTCCTTTTGATCCAGTAATGCAATTTATGGAAATCTAATTTTAGGTAATATTTCAAAATATGGAAAAATCCATATGCATGGAAATCATTCATTTTGGTTCTATTTATAATAGCCCCAAATAGGGAATCCTCTGCATGTCCCTCAGTAGAGACATGCTTAAATAAATTAAAAACATTTTCTTGGTGGAATGGTATGTGGTGATTAAATGATGATCTCAAAGACTGTGAAGTAATTTGAAAAATGCTCTACTAATTGAAAAGTATGAAAACAATTGTATACTGTGACCAAAACTATGTAAACATGCATAGGAAGAAAAGATGGTTAGGAAATATAGCTAAATGTTTATAATTATTGTGGTAGATGTGAGATTGTGGATATAAAATGATTATAATACTGAGTCAGATTGTGTGATGACTTTGCAATTACTTTAACTAAATGACATAGATTTTAACATTTGACCATAGCATGTTTCTAAGTGTATGGTAGAGGCAGACACAAGAGCTTCAGGGTGACATGTGAGCAGAGTGAATAGATGCATTACCTGGGAGATAATGTTATAACTTAGTCAGGTAAAGGGTATGGTTTCAACCAGGAGTCCAGGAGCTGAACACAAAAAAGGTGAAAAGGTGGGCAAAGATCAGACACTGGTGGCTCTATGGATTGGAGAGTGTGAGCTTTGACATGGTAGTTGTGTCCCACATATCCTAATACCATCTTGTTTCAGCTTGTTTGCCAAGGGAAGTATTGATTTTTCTCCTCCCATTTTGGGGACCCTGTCTTCTACTTGATTGGTTCATTGGATCTGGGGTTGCTCTCTTTGGGTGCTGTTTCTTTCTTAGAAAAAGGCTGAGCCATACATGTTAAGACAACTCTGCCACAGGTCTTGTGAGGAATTTGCCCTTTTTTTCTTCTCTATGGCTTTGGCTGGGATGATTTGTTTTGAGACTTACTCCCTTTTATGAAAGTGACAGTAGTGGTCATCATTGCAGTGGTCACGGCTCACTAAGTTGAGTGCTTACAATATCAGATGTTGTAGTAAGTACTTTCAAACTTAAGGAAGAAATATTTATTACTCTCCCATTTTATAGATGAATACCTAGAAGCTTAGCTAGCTTAAGTAACTTAAGATTATACAACAGGTCAATGGCAAAAATGCAATTAACTTTTAAAAACCTATTTATTATTTTAAAAATATTTTTATTGGATAAAAGTTGGCAATCTAATATTATTTTCCCCCTTAAAAGTCTACTTATGAAGTCACAATAACTGGGAAACCCTGGATTACTTTCTGAACCCAAAACTCAGGGCCCATGATTTGACAGTAGAACAAAATATTTAAAATTGAAAATGTCCCAGAAAACTACAAGATTGCCATGAGTTTCAGAAGAAGCAGCAAAGATTTGGCTTGCTTCTTAGAGTTGAACACGGTGTACAAAATATCTTAGGAGGAATTTGATAGCTCCATTATTTAAGATATAGGAAATAGCCCTCGCTTAGCTCTTGCACAGTCTTACCCGTCTCTCAGTAAGCCTGGCCCCTTCACCACTACAGTACAGCCATTTCACTGCTATCTTTTCTCACTAGGAATCTAACCTCAAAACACCATTTAAAATATCTCCAAACAGCAAGATGTGGTATGCATTGAATTGAAGTACCACTTTGGAAGAAAAGCAAAAACCTCAGCACTTTTTAAATTAATGTTTTGGTGGAAGATTCCTGTCTTATCTATGCAACTCAAGACCTTTTGTGCAATTTTAGCCAAGTTCTTGAAAACACAGGAGGGAAAACAACTTAACTTTTCATTGTCTCCTTTTTTCTCAGCATCAGCAGTCAGTAAGCTAATTTCTACCCCTTTCCTGTTCTTTTTATCTTTTCTAAGCAATCTCATATAGTTTTGTACATACAACTCGAAGAAAAACATAATAGTAGAAAAAACTTTTTCCCTAAAAAAAATTACAAAAATCATAATTATTTCATGCCCACAGAGGAAAGAAAATCAAATTGTGAAAGGTCTTTTTTTTTTTTCAGATTGTGTTGAATATGACTGGGCTCGTTCCTATGGTGAAGACAGGATTTCCAAGAATGTGCTAGAAGCATGAGAGGCCATTTAAAGCCTAGACTCAGAAATGGCACATCATCACTTCTGTCATATTTTATTGGTCAAAGCAAGTCATAAAAACAAAAACAAACAAAAACAGAAAAAACAAATCAGCCAGATTCAAAGAGTGAAGAAACACATTCGACCTATGAGCAAAGAAGTGTGGCCTTTTTTACTGTCTACCGGAGAAGTGACTTTGACATAGGTTATTAAAGGACTTAAATGAGTTAACATAAGTAAAGTGCTTAGGAGAATGCCTAGCACATAGCAATCGCTGCTTTGCTATTATTGTTAATTTTTCTTTCTCTCTCACTCTCTCTCTCTTTTCTTTTTTCTTTTCTTTCTTGACATTTACCAATTGCTTATTGAGTATCCTTTAATCTTTTGTTTTGCATTTTAAAATCATGTGAGAGACACAGTAGTGATGTTGTCTACAGGCCGATGTGAAAGAGATGTTTCTTTTGCTTCCCACAGACCAGTTCTCTATTTTTCTCTCTTCCCAGGTGGTGCTGTCAGGGATTCCCAGGTATCCTGTGTTTTCATGCTTTTTCCTTTCTTCTCTGTTAAAACTAATTCCCATTCTTTATTCTTACCATTGCAGTGTTTACTAAATATGAGTGGTATTTTGCTTTTAAAGAAAAGCAGTCTGGTGAATAATGGTGTGGAGTATATATTTTTATTATAGTGTTACTTAAATATGTACAAACATAAAGCTATGTATAAACTAATTATGCTTACTTACAGCTTTTTTTCATCTATCAAATTTAAAATTATTGAAAATGAAATTTTAACAGAACACATTTAAAAATTAAAGGCACAAAAAACTTTAGAAACTCAAAATAACAGCATTAGCCTAACTTGAAAAAATATTTTTTTCCCCTCAAATTAATACACAACTCTTATTACATTTTTAAAATATCACAAATAAGTCTGAGGAATTATCTGTCATCTTGGCATTTCTGTAACTGGACAATTTAGGTCTTATTCATCAGCCTGCTGAACTGTTTTTTTTTTTTTTCTGGAAACATAGATACTGTCAAAAAATTTTCTGATATTCTTGTTTTTAAGTGTTGTAGCTTGTTGAATCAAAGCAGCTGAATTTGATACAAATTCTTGTTTCCTTCAAGAATTAACTCATCTTTCTGTGCCTGAGATGGTGAACAAGCAATACCTGACCTCATCTGAACCTTGCAGATATATTTCTCACCCAAGACATTTCAGATTTCAACAAGAAAACTATCCTCCTGAATAATGACATTGATGGAGAAGTAAGCGTACACAGACCTCATCTTGTAACGGACAACAGTGTGACACCCTGGTCGTGTTCTGTACATGACGGCAGATAGTGCGAACAGTAGCTGATTCCTCTTTATTTCCCCACCATTTGTCAACCCAGAGCCTCTTTTTCTTTCCAAGGAGACTGAGTTCTATATTGATTCAAGTCCCTCTGCAGGATGCCACTGCATCTCTTCAGAGTGCTCTACTTATTTTCTGGAATGTCGACAGTCTAATTGCTGAGAATGGTCTTCATCCTCTCAATAGATTCAGAGAAAATGATGTTATTTTTACTAAAATGACATCCCAACTCAAAACAACCATAGCCTTGGATACCTCAGTTTTCCCACAGTTTTCACTGTAAACCCTTTCATATCACAGTATGCTGTGACATTATTTGGTCTTTGTTTTTCAAGAAAGTATCATGTAGGTATCAAGTTCATCTCTGTCCACTTCTCTTTAGTTTACAATAATTAGCATGACACTTCTTGGTGTTGAGTTGATTTTAAACACAAATATGAACATTTAAGACACCTGTCAGTGCTTGGTCATAAGATCTAATTTAGACCCTTTCAGATTTTAGTGTGTAGATGAATTACCTGAGGATCTGAGTAAAATACAAATGGGAGTCCAAGATTCTGCATTTCAAATAAGCTCTCAGGTGATGCTCATGCTGTTTGCCTAGGGATCACTTTGAGTACAAGGATCTGATTATCCCTGTATAAATATTTTAGATTATTATTTTATCGAAACATGCAAACATTTGTCAGTAGAAAATTCACATGTCTGTGGATGTCGATGGTCCCTAGTCTAAGAATCACTGCACTAAAACACAAAAGGCATCTAGGTTATTAGAGTATTATACTAGCCCTATAGGAATCAAATCTTGGTACTGTGTATGAAGCCACACATAGAGAAAGTCAGGCATCAACTAGAAATATAGGAGGAATTGAGGACTGTACAGAGGAAGCCCTCACTGGTCATTCCAGGTATAATTCATAGACAACTCCTCTACCAGTAGGACAGGCCAACTGTGTTTTTGCTTCTAATAAATCAGTGTCTTTCTTTTCGGCCAAGCAAAAACTTTTTGTACGTTTCTTAGGTCACCACTCACATTTTGCTTGGTCTTAGAGTTAAAAATGTGGTGGAGCTTTCTTTTTCACTTTTAATGTCCTGAGGGCAAGGATTATGTTCTATTCATTTTTGTACTTTGACACAGCAGGCATATAAATAGTCATGGAATTGAATTTATTAGCTAGATAAATCTTGTGAATGTCCTTTGCTATTTGCATAACCAAGGTCCGATTTTCTTAAAATTCTATTTTGCACTCTCTTTTATATTTCAGAATGCTTGTTATTTTATTTACTACTCCTGCTTTTCTTTTTCTTTCTAGGAAATAGTCCTAAAATTGAAATGACTAAATCTCATCTTCCATTATTTGAACTTATACCATATTTTTATTCAAGTGCTTATTATTTCAGTCTGAGGATAAATGTTGAGAAGATAAGAAATGCTTATAGATATTTAGTTGATAATTTGTGTGACCAAGATTTATCTTTTCTAAATAGTTTTATAGCAATCTTCTGGAGAGAAATCCTGTCAAAAGATACAATAGAGTAAATTTGTTTTTAATAAGAAAGTCCAAGATTATAGAGAGATATACAGGTATAGGCTTTGTGCATAAAATATCGTTCCTGTGAGTACAAACAAAACAGTGCCTGACCTTATCAATAAACCATTACAAGATTCCTTCAACATGGGTGCCAAGTACATTGCAACTCTTCTTTTAGATTGAGAAACTCTCAGATAATGATTGGGAGAAGGATATCCAGAGGTCCCAATGGGATATCTTGAAAACATACGAATAAGTTGTGTAACACTCACTGAAATAAGAGAGACCAGGTATATAATATACGAGTGGTAAGTCAATCTTCCTATAGTATTGTTATGACTTTTTTCCTAATTCTGCCTATCTGTTGGTCTGCTTATCTTTCCACATACCCAGTCCACCCCACTCATGTATTACCTCCATCTATCCATCCATCCATCCATCCATTTATTAAATCATTTATTTAACCTTTTATTGAAAAATAAAACGCAGACTCAAAAAAAAAAACTTCACCCAATGCAAAACAAGTATAGCTTAATGCAAAGTTTCTTGAATCATGTTGCAGCATCAGCACTGTCTTAGAACTTGCTAGAAATACACACATTTTGAGCTCCTTTGGAGGCTTATTAAATCAGAAACTATAGAATTGGACCCTGTTTCCCACGTGTGCTTGAGTCGAAGAACCCTGGCTTAGTGAACAGTTATAAGGTGTCACTAACACCTTGGTCAAAAGATAGCACATTGCCAGTGACTTCACAAGCCCCTCCATGTACCCTTTCCCAACCACAGCTTCTTCCTCCTTCTGAAAAAATCTGCCATCTTGAGTTTGGCCAGTGGGACAAACTTGGTTCCTGGTTCCTTTTGATATGAATCTAATACTCTGATTTTTTCTTCTTTATTCTAATCTCATCTTGTACATTTTTTTTTGCCCCAGACCAAGAATCAGCTATTTCTCCAAGAAATCTCTGTCTCTTTTAATGGGAAAATAATAACTAAAACCACTGAATAACTAAAATAATAACTAAAACTAGGCACTCATGGCTGTTGGCTGTTTACTTTTTTCTGCATCTTTTCCATGATGACACTAGGAAGTATTTATATCTACATATCTTTTTCTATACTATATAGAGACATAATTAATTTATATATATATATTATAATTAACTGTGTATTTAAGTATATATAAAGGTTAAATACCTTATAAATTTATTCTGATATTTGCAATTCAGGATAGGATTTTTTTTTAACCTCTTTGATATGACATTTGTGTCTCCTTTCTTCCATCTCTTAAAAATCTTTGTTCTCAAGGACATCTTCTAGATTAGATTATTTCATAATTATTCATTTGCTGTATTTCACATTATCTACACAATATCATTACTACCACCACAAAAATAATTACTAAAAAGAGTTTAAGAATTTAAATATTTTTTGTGCATATACTATTTTCATTTCCTTCTAATACTTTATAGTTATACCTAATTTATGTTATCAGATAATAGTTACTATGGGCTATACCCTCTCTGATTTAATTCTCATTTAATGATAATTCTTAATTGTATATACATAATGCTTACTACCATCTCGATGTCAATGATTCTCTAGACATTTGGTTTTCTAAAACTCATTCTTTAGTAGATTCCTTAGGAAGGGTTTCTGTTTTGTTACAAATAAGGTCCTTGGCTTATATATATTTTTTCTCAAGTACCATACGTTAGTCAATTTTCTTCTAGCATACATCATTACTGTAAAAGTCTTATGACTATACAGTTTTCTTTCTAAGTCACATTTTCTTTTTATCTAAAAGCCCCCCAAAATTTTAATTTTTCTTAAAAGTCTTGAAATGTTACTAGCATATGTCTTGGTGATGGTAGTTCTGGGTCATTATTCTCACATTTGCAGTTTCTTTTTAATTACATGTTAACATGTAGTTTCTAATTTTTATGTATTTTAGGAAGTTTTCTTCATTAAAGTTTTCTTTTGTATTATGTCCCCTTGCTCTAATTTTTTCCCCTTTCCAACTCTTCTATTATCGTTATGTTGCATCTTATTTGCTTATCTTCAAAATTTCCCCCTCTTTATCTTAAAGTATTATTTTTTAAAATTTACTCTTAAGTTCTTTCTAGTTAAGTCTTTATTTCTAAAACTTCCCTCAAATTTTGTCACTTCATTTCTTATTTTTTTTCTAGTTTTTATTTATTCTTACTCTTTAGTGTCTGGTTTATTTTCTTAGTGTTTTTTGCAAATTTAGAGATTGTGTGTTATGATAGCAATCTGATTTTGGAACCCATTTTCCTTGGGGTTCTTTTATTGTCTGTGGAATGTTATTTTCTTTTTTTCTCTTTTTATTATAGTAATATTTTGTGGAATTTGATCTCAGTGCTTTGTTCATTTTCCAGAGGTTTTGTAAAGGAGAGTTGGTTCAGATAGCTTTTTCTAACTTCACAAAGTTCTCTTTTATTCATGCAGTTAAAAAAAAAAAAACTTGCTGTCTGAAATTCCTGGCTTTCTTTTCCTTCTCCACTATTATTTGGATCTTCTGTTTTTTTTGTCTTTGCTCTTTGTGTTTTACTCAATCTTGATTTTTCTCCTAGTAGTTTCTGTCCAGTGTGAGGCCCTGTCCTGGGAGCAAGAGTTGACTAGTTGTGGAGCTGTTGGTGGTTTTTTCTTACCTGCTTATATTTTGGTGTTTGTGGGGTTATCTTGTCACCTAGTGTTGTTTAAAATGTCCATGCATTTTTTTTAAATTTTTCTGTTTAATTGACCTGTCAATTTATATCTGGGAATTCCAAGACATCAAAAAAATTATGTGGCTACTGCCACCACCCTCTCAGAACTCTCCAGTTATTAAAATGATTATAGATTTTTGGACTTTAGAACTTTAGAGAGATACAGCATTTTTGGAGGAGCTGTGATAAAAAAAATAGAGGTTACGATAAGTAATGAAAAGAATTGACTTCAAAATATAATGGATTATAATGCACAGATGGGTAAGCTTACTGTGTCTCACCCAATTACAGAGCAAAGTAGGGATAATGATGACAATAGAGAAGTAAATGTGATCTGGGGCAGAAGTAAGTTAATCAATACAGTTTAGTTTCCTTTACAGGACACACATTTTTAAAAATTTCTTCATAAAGTGAAGAAATGTATATAGTTCCTAACAATGAACAGATAACTGCCTTAAGTGCTATAAAGAAAAAAATATTGACCCTTGCCTCTCTGGCCAGCCTCACAATGCTCTTGTACACTAAAATCATGTGCAGAGGACCTGTGCATTATGTGAGATGATGCAGTGAAGTGAAGTGAAGGAGAAGCAATGTGTCCATCATCATACAGGTGCTCTGGGAATTAGACCTCGTGGTGGCATTTCTTTGACTTCCCCAGGATTCTTTCCACTACAGCATTCTGTCTCATCACTTTCTTCACTAAGTATCACAAAAATGGGTTTCTTAGCCAAAAATAAAATTTTCTGAGATGAAATGAGTGTTAACTTTTTGACAAATACTGTGAATTGTCCTTTCTTAAAAATCAGTACTACAACTATCACTGTAGATTCTTTTGTTCAGATGCACATAGCTGACACCATTCACTGAGTGACTTGCTATATTCTGGAACTCGTTGACTGCTTTGCCTACAAGTGCTTGTTTAATCCTCACCACCTGGCAAAGTATTATCATCATCCCTAGTTTATAAATAAGGAGACTTAATACAATTTTGAGTATGTTGCCCATAATTACTCTGCTAGTAAGCTGCGGATCTATGCAAATAGACACTCTTATTTTTAAGTGTTCTGAGCAGCAGAAACAGCCTTTCGTCTATCACCGTAGACACTATGGTCTGCCTTTTCCTCTCTGCCCCACCATATGTACATGTTTGTATACACACACACACGAAAAGGAGGAGAAAGGAGAGAAAGATCCTGGGTGATTGTCTTGGGAGGAAGGCTATTCTGTCTAATGAGCCCTGTAGGAAGGAGGCAGACACTTTTATTTTCCTGCCTTTTTCTTTTCCATTTCCGTCTGTACATAGCAGCTAGTCCATTAAGAATCAGAGTGTAGATCTACTGTATCTTCCTTATTCATGCCAAAATGTATAGTCTTATGCCATTTTTAATGCAGAATTTCTACTGGAAGTCTCTAAAAACTGTTGCTTTCATCTGTAGGGGTATAGAATAGCAAACTAAAAACAGAAATGTTTAAGGCAAAGGAATTTTTTTTCTGATCTTTTATATCCATTGGCCCAGATAATTGTAATAATGACCATGTGAGGTGGCATTGCCTTCACTTTGCCAGGCCTTCATCTTTTCAAGGACTAGTCATATCCACTAGCTACCTCTCTTGTCTCCTTGTCTTTTATCTTTCTCAGATTCATCAAACACACTAACTCAGGCCCTAAAACTCTTCTTTCACTAAGTCACTTTCCTACATAGACCCATTGATGCTTTCTTGTTGTCCTCAAATCAATTCCAAACCCCCACCTGAAGTTAAAGACTCTAATCTTGCTTCATGGAGCGGAGTGTCTAAAGTTATAACTCTGTAATCCTTCTCCTTTTTCCACCTTGGCTCTCTCTGCCCACTTTCACTAAGATTTCCTTTTCCACAGTTACTGTAAAAAGGGATCGATTCTTTTTAGCTAATGTGAATTCTCCTTACATGGAAAAAAGGCACTGAAGTGCTGACAGATACTGTCTCAGGAGTGGATGATGTTCTTGCTGTTTTTCCTCTAAGATGATCAGAAACAAATTTAACTGGTGAATGGCCATTTCATATGGAAGGGAAGTGGTAACTAATGCTAAATTAGTGTATTTCCTGGTAGAATTCATAGCATTTCCATATAATTTGCAACTTATAAATTACAAATCTGGTAGAATCTCAAATGGGAAGACAGGATGGGTCATATGCTCATCTTTTAAAATACAGTTTGAAAAACAGACCACAAATATGTTAAAAGGCCTGTTAAAAGGAGTTCAGACTTCGAGTGGGGAGCATGTAGTAGAGTATACAGATGTCATATAAGAAAATTTACATAATGTTATTAACCAGTATTATTCCAATAAATTTAATTTTAAAAACTTCTAGAACATCGTAGGTCCTCAAAAATTCCAATTGCCATTATATTATTTACAACACCCCCAATGGAATTTTGATAAAATGCCTTTTCCTGACAGAGGTCACCACCTCCACAGATCAAGAGACCTGGGGAGGATGACATTTGTGTCCTATAGCATCCATGGAGGGTACATAGCTCAAGAGAACTTATAATAGCTATGCAGTGTGGACTCAAAAATGGAATCTCAGAGGAGTATTCAGACTATTTTCTCATATCACTAAATGCCCATAAAAACAGGAAGACCTAGCAGCTTCAACTGATGGTCCAGTAATTAATCCAGGTCCAGGATGTTTCTAACTAAAAATGTTAAAGGAACTGGGTGGGTCACTCTCTACTGTCAGTTTCTCAGTTTTGCCCTCCTTCTTGGCTACCATGCTGTTTGTCCCTTTGGTATAATCCCTCTGAGAAGCCAGAATCCACTGCCAGTGCTCTGGGTCTTAGAGAAATATAGCTGTAAAATGTAGGTTTATTCCAATGAAACCTGGCACACTGGGCAGATGGTGTCATTTTGCATGTTGATCTGCAAGGAGTATTTGTGATCACAGCCACAGATTGTCCAGGAGGAACTCCCAGTAGCATCACATTCATCCTCTCCAACACACACCATGGCAGTTAGTTAGCTGCTCCTTCTTTTTGTTTCTAGAGCACTTATGCTTGCATTTCTTTCATGCCACTCATTGGTGGTGGTTATGATAATCTTTCTTGATGCATGTCCCCTACGAGGTTGTCAAGTCTTCAAGGGCAGGGACTTGGCTTATACTCCAAGGAGTAGGAGGTTCTGCATTATGCTCAAGGTCACCAAGCCACTGAGTGGCAGTGGTGCAAGATTCTAAGCCTCATTCATCAATCTTCAAAGGCCATACTCTTAATTAGAAGGCCAGTCATGTCATGGAAATCATAATAGTTCTCCAAGGATAGAGTAATGGGCATGAAACAGTCCATTATCCAAAGATAATTACAATAGTAATTGTAATTACAATTGTTTATGGGTATATTAGAACCCACACTATTCATTCTATAGACATAATATCAGTTAGTCTTTCCAATAGTCATATGCATTAGTATAACCGTCATTTTCAGATGAGGAAACTGAGGTTCATAGATGTTAAAAGATTTGGTCACACAGCTAGCACGTAGCTCCAACTGTAACTCAGACTGGTCTGTTAGCAAAGCTCTGGCCTTGTCCACTAAGCTTTAGTGTCTGGGGCCTGAGACAATTGAGAAAAACTCCAGCTTGGGAGCCCCTCATCTGCATGCATCTTTCTTGCTTCATTAAAGCCCAAACTCTGTAGATCATTTGTTGCTACTTTGACAGTAAGAAAATACATGAAGGGATAAGCAGACTCTTAAAAATATCTATACTTAAATCACATTAGAAAATAATTCTCTTATATGTTGTCTTACTTTTCATTTAAAACAGTGGGGAGCTTGAGAGAGGTCACTGAAAATTATCATCTATAGCCTCTTTCAAGGCCATGAACACCCCCTGCCACTTCTCATTTAGATTGAAGTGAAGTGAGTGGCTCTGGCAAGTCCACTCCACCATGTGGATGATTACAGTGAGAGCAAGGATGGTGTTGGTGGCAATGATACCTTCCATCAGTGTACCCTGTATTTTTACGCATGTTTAAATTTGGTCCCAGAGGTCAGTTGACCAAGCATTTGCATCATTACTCCATTTTTCTTTATATAGGAAAGAACCAAATCTCAATAGTGTTTAAGTGACATGGGGTAGATTTGAATTCAGGACTTCCATTTTCTGACCTAGTACAGTTTCCATTAGAGTACTAGTTTTCAAACTGTGGTGTGTGGAGGTATCTCTGAAACTATTATAATGAGTGAGAACAAAGGTACTCAAGGACCTACCTCCTGTCTCAAATCTAATGGAGTGGCTGGCTCTGCTTTCATCTGATTGATTGATAGGCATCTACATAGTTCTGGCATGTTAGCAGTTGTCTATTTCTGTGTAATAAGTCACTACCAAAACTGACTCACTTGATATTGTTTGTGTGCATGTGCAGGTTGGTGGGGGCTTGGCTGGGCTCTGCTGGGCTGCTGTGCGATGGGGCAGCTCTGTCTCTTATTGCAGATATGTAGGCCAACTGGGATGGCTGTGCTCCATAGGCCTCTCATCCTCCTTGAACCAGTGGGCTAGCCAGGGCATGCTTTTGACATTGTCTTCTAGGCTTAGGCTTGGAACTGGCATACTGTCACTTCCAGAGCAAGTCAAATGGCCGAGCCCAAAGCTAAGGGGGAGGGCAGTCCACTGTTCATTTTGAGGCCTTGATGAGGGCATAGATGCAAAGAGTTGGTACCAGTGGCACAGACTACCACAGCTACCTTTAAAAATGGTAACATTACTGCACTATCTAAATTTAAGATTGATTAAAGTTCTTTAAGCCACTTATAATAGCAAGATCCACAGGAGGTGGCTGTGGTATAGTAAAAAAACAGGAGGTATGCAGAGATAGTCAAGCCTGAAAAATGTTGCTTGTGAGTGGCTGCCAGTTTTGGTTATGGTCAGTGTTCTCATCTTCTCATCACTCGCTCACGTAGAGTGATGTTTCAGTGTGTGTATGCGTATGAGAAAGAGAGAGACTCAAGATACAAAAGTGCTTCTGCCTACCAACCAGGTTTTAGCTGAAACTTTAGCTCCCATCCTTGTTTTAGCTGAAACTTTTATTTTGCACTTTCCCTTCCCCTCCTGTCTTTGCTCTCCCCCAGCATTTAAATTAGGTTGGTGTACAGATCCAGTTTCTTCTCTGCCACCATCTCCTTGGTGCCTGGTGTCAGCCACACCTCTGAGCACTAAGCCTTTACCTGCTGAAAGCCATCCCTAAGTGGTTTGTACCTTCTGACCCCTAGACTGGCTAATTTGCCTTCATAAGTTGTCAGATTCTGGTAAGGCCGTTTAATTCTGTCTTCTTTGTAATGTGGTTTAAGAAAAATGGGTAAGAGGCCAAACAATGAGAAATCTGCCCTGGAACACAACGTGCCAGTAAGTGTTCTATTTCATTGTTGAAAAAAAATGGTACAGGATTTACCAAGTAGAATATTTCTTAAAATGGGTTCCATGAGGAGTTTATAGAGACAAAGGCAAAGTATTTAAATGTGCAGAGTTACAGAGGCAATATAAAGATTAATTTGGGAGCATTGGGGCCAACAGAATCTCCCCATCTTATTGCTGTTTATCTCAGTAGGTGTAATTACTTGAGCAATAGCTAAATATTGCAAGTCATACATGCCAGTGATCCAAGGGCTCTTTATCAACATCTGACTGGGAGTGTGATTACTTTGTGGGACAAATGATTATGATAAAGGGAAACAAGGAAGTTATCGGGTGATACAAAAAGCCAAACATCCATTCTATTTAGTTAAAATCAATAATTTCAGTGACATTTAGAAGGAAAGAATCATAACCATAGGCACTATTAAGTATGACCACTTTATCTGATTTATCAGGTCATTTTCTAATTCTGTGAAATCAAAGCTGAGTGTATCTACATGCTAAAATCTATTTCCTTTTAATAAGATCCCAAACTCCTGGATCTCAATTATATGGCAATCTTGTCAATGTGCAACATGTCTTAATATGGCAGAATGTGAGAAAGCCCCCAAATGGTCAACCTCAGTATCTCAGTCAGGGTTTGATCAGAGAAACAGAGCCACCAGAATTTATCATCTGGATTTCACTTATGCACTTGTGAGATCTGGTTAAAAGTCAAAGAAATGTTGTTGCATCTTTCTGGTATCAGAGCCTGATGTTAGCAGGGCAGGCAGTGGGAAGGAAAGATGGATATGAAGTGGAGGAAGCAAAGAAAACTTGAACCCTTGAGGATAAGCCAGAATCCATGGGGATAAAGGGGAACTCACACCAGTCTCTTTCTGCCCTCAAGCAACTTCCATGATGGGGACAAGCCCCAGGAGAAGTGCGCTGACCTTCATGAGGGGACTAAGCCTGCTCCTGGCCAGGAGTCAGAGAGGTGAAGGAAGAGTTCCAGACAGGGCTAGACAGGCGCTTTTGCTGCTGTCTCTTGACAACTGAGTGACCAGAAGATAAATAACACATAAGAGCTGCAACAGCACTTGCCCCTCTGCGCTAACCTTTCAAATGAAAAAAATAAAAAAATAAAAAAGGCTACACTTGCTGCTTTAATTTCTTCTTTCAAATCTCTGGTAGAATGCCTCATGTGGTCCATGCTAACCCAGTTATGCAGGAGAGGGAAGTTTGGGAAGCTGTTCCAGCTTAGCTAGGTTAACACAATCTAAATTTACCACACTTAGTCTCACTAAGTCTGTTTGCCACACATGGCCCACCCGGACTGGAATAACCCCTGTTAGTTTGCCACTTTATAAGGGCCAGTCCTTACTTACTGTGCCCAGATGCAAACATCAGCACTGTATTGCCTGTTAAGGATCTGCTTACCTGACAGGAATTTTTTAACTCTTGAATTTGTAATGATATCAAAAGGGCTGTTTGAGAATAACCACTAATATAGTATCTCACACTGCTCTTATAGTTGTATCTGTTGTAGAGATACATAAACATAAGTGGATATGAATGTTATACACATATATGTGCTTCAGATAATATATAGGTATTGCTATAACACGGTCTGGCAGTGACACCAGGCCGTCCACATCAGTGAAACCCAGGAACAAGAGTAGCTTAGTTAACAAATGTCAATTGAGCACCTACTGGGTGTCAGACAGTGCTAAAGGCACAGGAAATACAGCAGTTAATGGAACAGTGTTGGCCTAAGGAGCTTTTTTTTCTCAGGGTGTCTCAACCATAGTACTGTTGACATTTTTGGCTGGATAATTCTCAATCATGGGGACTGTCCTGTGTACTGTAGAATGTTTAACAGTATCCTGGCCTCTACCCACTAGATGCCAGTAGTCCTCCCTCACTCCAGTCGAGACAACCAAAAATGTCTTTAGACATTGCCAAATGTCCCCCGGGGGGGCAAAATCTCCTTCAATTGAGACTCACTGTATCAGGGAGAAAGACAGATGGTAAATACCACTGAGATACTTTCAGGCACTAACAGGTCCCATTAAGAGTATTATGTATGATGGCATGGTTGCATGACCATGTTCAGGATCCTTAAGAAAGGCCTGTGGAGGACTGGCATTTGGTTTGAGATGCAGGCAGAGCTTTAGAGATCTGGGGGGCAACATACTTCAAGCAGAAGGAAGAGCCAGCAGCATGGGCTGTGAGCAAGTGGGCCTTGACATGGGAGCTTTGATACAGGGATCATGGTACAGAGTCTGCGTTTAACCCTGGCTACTCTAGGAAGTTGTGGGAGAGATTTGTTCAAGGAAATGGTGTGGTCTGGTCTGTTCCTTAAAGGGATTGTGCTAGCCATTGTCTGGTGGGTGAACAAATACCTCGTTGTCCTACGATTTCAGACACTCTACTTCCTCCATCCAGTGACCTACAGGGATCTGTAATAACACCCTGCTCCTGGCTGGTTCCATCTAACAAAACTGATCAGCTAAAATGGGAGTGAGTTTTGAGTCTTTGTGTCTGCTAGTGATCAAAATTGGATTTGAAAATACTCAACTCTCTTCATCGACATTTCTTAAACTCTGGCTACTTCTGTTTCTGATCCTTATGTGCACACATCAATATCCTTGCTACAAGAGCTTGGCCTCACTCTTACCCTCCTTTTAAAAACATGCCTTCTGCAGCCTTTGGTGAACATCAATTTCTCTCTAAGGCTGCAATGGGAGGGACCCCATAGATTTTGAGTTTGAGTGAATTATAAAAGTCTCCTGCCTGGTTATTGCCCATAATATTCTTTTCTTTTTGATCAAAAAGCCTTTAATCTGTGGGTTGTTTCTCTCCATCTACCTCCCTCTCTTGCCACACGCCCCCTCATACCTTCACAAGGTTTATTCTTTACTGGTTTTATACCCATTTATATTTGAATTACAAAAGGCATGGGCATTCATGGTCTTTACTCACAGAGAAGGCAGTCTGTTTTTCCTGAAAAAATAATTTACTTTCATTTTGGAGACCAACTGAATATACCTGGTTGTCCGAGTAGAAGAATCTTGTTACAGGAAGTGGTGACATGTGGCATCTGACAGCTGTATTCAGGACCTTAGACCTTGGATTCAAAAGCATCTTCCTGAGGTTAGTACAGGGTCAGTACCCAGGACACCACCATATCCAAGTCATTTGAGACATTCTTAGTGTGACAGGACAGCCTGTCAGTGGATTTCCTAATGAAGGTCGCGAGACATCGACATAATTTTTTTAGCATAGTCTGTTTAGCAATGCAGGAAAATGTTACACTTTTTTGTTATACTAATTAAAACAATTTTGAAAAAATAGGAGTGGTTTTGGTCCTTAAAGAGTTATTTTGGGGAAAAAATGATCATCAGAATGCTTCTCTAAAGGTTACTCCTCTGTGTTTTATTATTTGGTATAAGTTTCAGCGGAATCTTACAAAAGACATTCATCTGTTCTTTTGCTTCAATGTATGTTTTTTTGATGAATACTATTTTTCTATTATGTTGTAAGGTTTCCACGACACATAAAATTTGGAGGATACATAGTCGATACAGAGTAATTCTATAGAGTAATGAGATTGATTTTTGGAGGGTAGTTTAAGAAATACAGATGCTTTTCTTTTAGTTTTCCTGAGTAGAAGTAAAAAGGGAAGGGAGAACATCTGAAGCTAAGGAAGGAAACATTCAAGCTGAGGAGTAACTAAATAGGAGTCAGACTGAGTTTTTTAACACAATTCCAGAAAGAGATTGACTTAGGCTATGGACAAAAACTAGCACTTGCGAGCACTTAGGAAGCATTTTTTTTTTTTGTAGTTGTTGTTAGATATTATTGGGCTTTAGCAGGAAGTCACACCCCGGTTGTCCTAAAAGAATAGCAATAGCTTTCATGGGCCATTTGTGCCAGTGGTACTTTTGTGGGAGGAACGATTTACAAAATTGACCATGCATTTGAAAGGTTATTGTGAAAGGTAAGTTTGCGAGTGAATGTTCCACAGATGTCCTTTAAGTTTTGCTATTTTCTGGGAACAGCCTGAATGTTCACTTAGTTTAAAGATTTAGGAAAATAACAGTCATCCATACTCACAAATCAAATTCAGCCAGTATTGATTTTAGCCTTTTATGAGTAAGAACTATTCTTGGCGCTATACATGAATCAAAGGAGAGGGAGAGAGGAAGAAGGAAAGCGGGAGACTGTCTCTCCCTCTTGTGATTTAGAAGCAAGAATAGAGGTACATATCCAGTAGCTATGATATTATACGCATGAGTGGCCTGTGTGTTCTAATGGTCGTTCAGAAATATCCCAGTGGGTTTAGGAAGGTCTAGAAGAGTGCAGATTTCAATCCAGTTAAAAAGCAAAAGATGAAACCTTGGCAGATGAAGTCAACAAGAATATTTTGATAACAGAAATAGCTTGAGCAAAGGTGGAGCGATGGGTATTGTCTGTTTTATTTTGTGAGGTTGATAGATTTCTGTGATTGGAGCAGTGGGGGAAGCAGAAGTACTAGGGTCATTGAAAAGTACCCATACTGACTTGGAGAGCAATTGTGAAGATCTTGATGATGGATTCGTATTACATTTTTCATGCAACATGGGATCCATCAGAATTTGAGTAGGATATTGTCATGGAAAATTTGGAGGACATAGTTTAGATATAAACGATTAAATATTTCCCTCAAAACTATTAAAGCATCATAGATTCTTGGAGCCAAAAAGGGCATATAGATTATCTACTAGGTGGTTTTCAAATGTTTGTGGAACTCTTCCTTCAAATGGCATCTTACATCAATGCCTCATCTATGAAACAGATGGAAGAGCAGTGGAAACAAGATGGAAGTCTTGCATTTGCTCTTTTCTCCTCTCTTCACCCCTGCAGCACTCTCCAAAGCAACCTGTGTAGAAAGCTCAAAATCATGGGACAACCTGCTATTTTAAAAATGAAGTAACTCAAAGGAAATAAAAAGATATGTTTACAAAAAGTCATGCAGGATAATGTTACTAGCAGCCTTATTTCATAATAGCTAAAAACTGGACCTAAGCCAAATGCCTATTCACTGGAGAATAGATGAACAAATCATGGTGAGTTCAGTGGAATACGATTCAGAAGTAGGAGAGACTTCCAGATACACATAACAAAGTGGGTGAATCTCAGAAAAGTGAAAGAAGCATGACACAATAGAGTACACATCCTCTGATTACATTTATATGATATCCAAGAACTTGTAAAACTAATCTCTGAAGAAAGAAATTAGAAAGTGGTTGCTTGTCAGGCAGCGGGGAGAATGGTCTCAAAAGGGGCACAAGGGAAATTTCTTGAGTAATGGAAAGGTTCTACATCTTGTTTTATGTGGTCACATTTGTGTATTCAGTTGCACCAAGTGTGTGCATTTTACTGTGCATTTATTATACCTTAATTAATGAAAATTGAGTTATCAAAGGTCCTGAGAGGGAAAGTTGCCCCGTTCCCATAGGCAGTAAGGAGAGAGATTGTGAGAAAGGACTGGAGCTTAAGTTTGCTGGTCCAGTGCTTTTCACCATATCCTCCTCCCTCAGAATCATGCAGTCTCTTCACCAACACAGCATCATGTCTGACTCACCACCGTCCCAACGGTACCCACCCCACAACCTCCAAAAGCTTCACTGTTGTTGAGAAGTATCAACTTGACTGCACTGTAGAGATTCTGACTCAGCTTTTTAATTTTCCTAAAGTGAGATCAGAACTGGCAAACACAGACACACTTTTCTTGTACCATGATTCATCTGTATTGCCAACCCATTGATAAATAGTGCTCTATTCTATAGCCATGGCAGGTTGTGTGACTTAGCCATGCTGAATGGGATTGGGGTAGGGGAGAAAGCATTGGTGGCTCTCATTGTAGATCAGTCTACACTGGTAAAATGTCAACTCTCAAGGCACGTTGTATTGTTGCATAATCTAGAAGCTCACCTCCACAGACGTGTAGTTCAGCTCCTTTAGTGAACACCAATAGAGTGTCACTCACTGCTCTGCATTTTGGCCTATATGTTAAGAGTATTGTTCCAGGAGAAGGTGGGAGGTGGTGGGAGTTTATTACTATCTTCTTGCGCATGGAAACGTTGGACTGCAGGGCAGCACTAGTGAGTTGCTATTTTTTCAAGAGAATGTAGCCCTTTTACCCTCCTGAGACTTTGTTCAGCATGGTCTTTCTGCCTGGAGAGTGCTGGGATACATTGCTCATCCATAATGTCACACATATTCATGTTATACTCTCAGACTCTGTTGAGAACTTTGCAAGGACTAGAATCATATCTTTACCTTCTTTGTGTTCCTAATACCCACAGCAGTGCCTTAGTCTGGAAAAATGAATTGTAACTTAGAGCTATTTTGTCCCCATCACCCTAGGGGACATTTTTCAATGTCTGGAAATATTTTTGGTTGTCAAAAACTGGGAACAGGGTGTTACTGGCACCCAGTTGGTAGAGGCCAGGGATGCTGCTAATCATCCTACAATGCACAGGATAGCTCCCTATGACAAGGAATGGCCCAGCCCAAAATGTCAATAGTGCCATGGTTGAGAAACCCTGATCTAGGGTATACTATATTGTACAGAATATAATAGTTCAACAACATCCTGGAATCATTGCTTACTCAGGCCTGGGGCTAATGCTTTCCATTAGGATGGGTCTCTTGGCTTCTGTTACAATTTTTGATTATCTCGGCATCACAGTCAAACTCTTTGAGATAGGAAAGTGTCTGAGTCAGGTATTCACTAGCTAAGCTGGGATAACCTTTCGGCAGAATTTCATACAGTCCATCTCTTAAGCCAAAGTTGCCTTGACTCAGATTGAGATGTCTCATTCATTAATCTGTAGCTGGAATAATAGTAATAATAATAATTGGCACAAATCATGGAGATCTGTCTGCTCTGCTTAGGAGTCTGTGGAAATGGAAAATGAATTCAGATTAAATTTACTACCCAAAGGCTGCACAGCTAGTACATTTGGGAGCCAGATTCAAATCCAGATTTTCTGAAAGCTTCCAAAGTCATCTTTTGTCATTATGCATCCTTTTTAGCTTTCTTGGATTTCATTAAATATTCCTGCCTCTCCTTAATAAAATTGATTTCCCCTTGTCACAGATTCTCTGGGAATCTTGGTCTATGGCTTAATAAATGCAGAGACATCACCAGGTTTGTTATAAGCTGTAGATTTCTCTGTTCTGAATCCAAATCAGGCCAGCACTCAGGCTTCTAACTTATCTTTTTTTCCCCACTGTGTACACTTCCTAAAAATCTTTCATCTGTTTAAGGTAAAAATTGAAATGGAGAAAAATATATGAAATGAAATGATATACCAAATATCTTCTAGTTAGGTTACTGATGAACTGTGTGCCTAAGGGAGAGTCACTAATCTCTCATTTTTAAAATGATTAACAGGTTTTCCTTCTAGGTCTTAAAGTTTATGATCATAAGACTAATTTTTTAAAATTATATCAATAATTTTTCTGGGTTTGAATGCTCAGTACTCAACAGTTTAAAGTATAGGAATTAAGAAAGAAGAAGTGCTCTAAAGCAGAAAAGACAAGATTCGATGCAATTGGTAGAAATCATGAAATATGGTTTTAAACTTTGGGTATGGGTTGGGAAGCTGTTTCTTATTTCTCTAAAGGTATTTGCTTCTCAGATGGTCTCTGCCTCAAGTTAATAATAACCGGCATTCAATCTCTTTGCTGATACTGTCTCTTTTCCTGTATTATGTTGTTTATTCTGTGTGAGCTTTCAATATTAGTTATAAAAATGTCACTGTGTCTGTAGTTGCATTTTTCATCTTATGAACTCCCAGAGATCTCATCAATTTTACCTGCTTGTACAGTTGGCAGCAAACCATGACAGGCAGGGTAAGCTTAATCAAAGGTTTGTTCTTAATCATGAGCACAACACACATAGGAAAGCATAGCAACGAATGAGCCTGTGATTCTGCGTAAAACTTATTATCTGAAAATCTATATTTAAATTAAGGGCTTTGCAGTAGGATTCTTAACTGTACAAGAAAAATCACTGTAGGATGCCTCTAAATAGCAAGTGTGTCCTAGGCATTTGAATTAGAATTTAATCTATGAACAGTTTACCCTAGGTTTTAAGCTATTTATTGCGGTGGAAAAAAAAAATTTGATTTCTTTAAAATAGAAAAGCATTTGCAGTAACTGGCCATTATTATTGCTATACAAAGGTAATTTTCTTTTGTATAATTTTTGAATTATAAATTGTTTATCTTTCTTGAACTTTCGCTATAAAAAGAACTCTTTTTTTTTTGCTCAGTTTACATAAAAATGTCTGGAACAGTTCAGTGACACAGATGTTGGAAATTAAGGACTGAATTCCAACTGAAGCTTTTACCCCTATTCTCTCACCCCCATGCCCTTATCCAAAACTAAGTAAAGACCAAAAGTCAGACAAAATGTTATGAAAAGGGGTGACAGCACAAGGGACAAGAATGAGGCTGTCTTATACAATGGAGAGATACCAAGTTGACCTTTTCCAAAGATTTTTAATGATAATCGTTTTGAGGTTCCCTTTTACTAGTCAACAAATACAATTATGTCAGCTCCCCAGATTCCAGATGCTTGTAAGAGAATTAGAAAGCGCTCCAGCCTTTCCTTCCAGATATCCTGGGAGGGACGGCCTTGTTGGAACCTGGAGGCTGTCATTCACAACACCTGGGGAAAGCTAGCGTTGCCTGGCTTCAGAGGCAGGCATCCAAAGGGTCTCTACCACCGATCAGGTGCTGAACAGAGTTTTACCAGACTGCAGTAACCTGGCTGGGTGATAATTATGCATCTTATACTTCCTTAATATTGCTGTAATATGTGTTAAATCACTTATATTTTAATATATCAGGTTTGGGTTTTCAGGATTGCAAGGGTACTTGCTAAGCATATGCTGGCAGGTTACTTCCTTACCTTTCTCAGAGCCCTGGCACCCCACCCCCACCCTGCTTTCAAGTATAATAGATGACCTTTTGCCTGACAAGTAGAGTGAACAAATAGAATCCAGCTACTTCTTATATACTGTTCTGAGAATTTTTAGCTGAGACTTTCTTCCTCTTAGTTTCCCCTTTACAGAAAGAAATCCTCATTTTCCTTACATACACATTTGTCTACAGTTAGAGATTTGTGACAGATGTGCCAGGGAAGGGTCACCTGTTGGGATTGCCTGACCTCTTAGCAGGGACAACTGTGCAGTGAGGTGGCCGTGCACCCTGGCAGTTCCATCAGATGAGGGAGAAAGCCCCCGTGTGGTGGTGCGGACTGCACTGCCACAGGAACTTCCTGTCTCCAGCCCTGACTCCAGAGCACAGGAAGGTGTACAATTAGATTATCTGTGTCTAGTCATAGTTGTCCCATGCCTTCCGAAGAGTTCCCCAAGCCCGCACAGAGCCTTCGGTAAAGGGATGGAGCTCATTTTCCACAAAGGAGATCTGATGATGGCTTTAAGTCCTGCAGGTTGGTCCTTGAGCATCATGGCTTTTTTTTTTTTTTGGTCTTATTATGTGTTGTGTCCACTTTGAATTCCTTCAGGATTTTTGGAGGGTGCTATTTTGATAATTCTTTCTAAGAAAATAGAAAATATGTAAGTTCTCTGTTTTGCATGTGGCGATCTTTAAATCAGAGCATTGGAAGTGACTGTATGTAGCCAAGTTCATGAGACTGTTTTGATTAGGAGGACATTTGTCCTGTCCAGTTCAATGCAGCTGACTCAATAAGGAAAATACATCTCTTGCTGGCTTGTCTTTTAAATGACTAGAAAATGTGCAAAATGATTCCCTCCACAGTGTTTCATTGAAGCCCCCACCCCTGACTCCACACCTCATCATCTCTCATCTTATCAGTCCAGCCTATTCCTCAGGTAGATGAGGGGAGGCGTGAGGCTGGGGGTGGACATGTGGATCATGCATTACTTGGGAGAGAAAAAACAGAATGCTTAATTTTTTTTTTTTTTAGTTTTATTATGGAGTCCTCAAGATCAGTGTTAAGCTTGTCTTATTAAAATGTTCTAGGCCTTTGCATTTACCTGTTTAAAGAGACTGCCCTGAACTCTAGGGCCTGCCCAATTGAAGGTCTTAAGAATGTGATTTAAGATTAAAATGATAGGGAAAGTGATAAAAATAGAAAAAAAATACTTTGGATATAAAGTCATTGACCTATTAAGCCACCTTGAGAAAGGTGGATGAAAATAGCAATATCATTAAAAAATGTAAGGGTTGTTACCTTTACTTTGAAATTAGTATGTAAAGGAGCATTTTGTTTACTACACTAAATCTTCAAATTTTTAAATTATGAGATTCGTATCACTGAAGTATAGCCTGAATACATTTTAATATTTGATTTTTTTCTTAAGCTGTGATTTGAAAACAAGTGATAATTCTTAAGCTGCATCTCATTACTTTGGGAAACAACAGTGTTTTCTAGTAGAACATACTAATGATTTAAACATGCAAAGTAATTAAAAAATAGTATTCACTTGAAATTTCAGCAGAGTTCTAGCACAGGACACAATAAACCAGAGCTTTTTTTTAAAATTGAACTTTTAATTTTGACGTACTATAGAGACATATGCAGTTAGAATTATTACAAAGAGATCTTGTGTCTCTCTTTACTCTAACCCCCACACCCTATATGGTAACATCTTACAAAACTACAGTACAATATTACAACCAGTTATGATAACCAGGTACAACAACCAGGTTATTGACGTTTATACAGTCAAGTACAGATAAGTTTCGTTAACACGACTCTTTTGAATTGCCTTTTTATAACCATTGCATTCCCCTCCCTCCCATATCTGACCTCTGGCAACTATGAATCTGTTATGTTTCTACAATTTGTCATTCCAAGAATAGAATCATACAGTATGTCATCTTTTAGCGTAGTCTTTTTTCCTTCAGCACAGGTGTCTCATGATTTATTCATGCATAGATTAACAGTTCATTTGTTTTTCTCGCTAAGTAGTATTCCATGGTGTGGATGTAGCACAGTTTGGTTAACCATTCATCCATTGAGGACAGCTGTACTAGTTCCATTCTGCCTATTTTAAAAAAAAGCAAGCAGAACTTTTTAAAAACATGGTTATAGAGATGCTTATGACTATGTCTTATTATAGAGTATTTAAATGCTTAGAGTCATTTAGGACTACAGGAAATGTTATAAACTGTGACAGTCTAGCTCAAAGTAGCTTGATTTCATAAATGTAGTTTATTTGTGTGTTTAATCAAACTTAAATTTATTATTGGCCAATGTCCATCAATACAATTTGCAAATAGTTATATTGTGCCCATGTTTTCATTTCTGTGCTCGACCTAAATGATTGCTCAATCTGCACTATAAGTATTATTAAGCATTGCTCACACATTTTATTGTTTCTGGCAATGTGATAGCATGTGATTGTGTTGATTTTTTTTTTTTTGCTGCCAAGCCCAATTGTTGGATGTTTTAAAAACATTAAGTACCCTTGTGCACTCAGAGTCTCTGATGAAGAGGCTTAATTAAATAAACATTTTATTACGAACAGAAGTGCCAGCACTGGAACAATCTGTGAAGTTTACAGCTTATTGATGGATGGTAGGTAATCAGTTGAGAGACACTCAGAACATGTGATTATGTTGGTAGGAAGGGGAAATAGCCTGCCTGTCATCCCCCATATCCCACAAAGTTGTGTGTACATCTGTTCATGCTCCATATTAGCCCTAGAGGGGACAGAGAAACAGAATGACTTTTTTTTTAGTTAAGCAGTCATGGGGCCAGCCCAGATGTAAAGGGAGGGGAAATAAATTCCACCTCTTGATGGGCCTCCACCCAGCAACAGTTCTCCAACACCAGCTAAATATCCTACAATTCAATTGAATTGTGAGCTAACTACCCAGAGTTATCAGGGACACCACAGGTTAAGGGCTCAGTTCCACAAGACTGCCCCCAGATTCAGACACCAGCTACAAGTCAGGTATTCCCAAGTTAGTCACACTTCTGCCCAGCCAAATGCAAATTTGGGATTTCCCTAACCCCATCTCAGTTTTAATAATTCGCTAAAACTAGGCTCACAGAACTCAGAAAAGTGCTATACTTAAGATTATAATTTATTATAGGATATAAATGAACAACCAGATGAAGAGGGACATGGGGTGAGGGCTGGAAGAATCCTGAATACGGAAGCCTATGTTTTCTTGGAGTTGGGGTACACCACCTGCCTGGTACTTCAGTATGTTCATCAACCAAGACGCTTCCCAAACCTCATTATTTAAGAGTGTTTATCAAGGCTTCTTTGCAACATCATGATTGGTTAAATCATTGGCCATTGGTGGTTCAACTCAATCTCCAAACCTCTCCCCACTCCAGAGGCTGGGCTGAAAGTGCTAACCCTGTAATCACAGCCCCTCCTTGGAAACTATCTGAGGGCCCACTTTGAATCACCTTGATAGCATAAACTCAGGTATAGTCCTGAATGGTTCATTATGAATAACAAAATACACTCCTGTCACCTAGGAAATTCTAAGGGGTTTTGAAGCTCTGTGCCAGGAAGCAGAACTCAGGACAAAAGTAAAGTAAAATTTAATTTTTATTATACAACGGGAGTGATGACAAAAAAATTTTGTGGCCGCCTTATTCCATCGTGCTAGTCCCCCTCAGACTCATGCTGGTTTGTTACCTTATGCAAAATGGATGGAATTTTAAGTTCCAGTTTTCCTATCATTTACCTGAAAAATGACCCTGCTGTATAGCCCCATTACCACTAGAGCAGGCTCCTGGAAAGCTGATATTGTACCTTACGTGTGCATGCAATACTTGTAAATGGGGTATGAGTAAAAGCTGTTGAATTGGTGGGGGAGGAGATGGTGACAGGATAGTCTCTTGTGACAGGCCTCAGTGTCAGACTCTGGTGGCCATTCACTGCTCCTTCAGCAGTCACTTTCCTGATCTCAGCTCTCTTGCCCACAGGCTCCACCTGGAGGAGAGCCCAAATTATTCTGCTTCCCTAAAATTGTCTGTCTCCATCATTTCCCTCCTCACCCTTGTGTTTTGTTCACCCACGCCTGACTCAGACCTTCTAGTTTTTGCCTATTTGTTTTCTTTTGCTCTTGGACAATTCACTTGGCCCAGATTCCTAGCTGCGCCCCCTTCCCCCACGCGCACTCCCTCTGTCCCACCCCAATCATCTCATCCTGGCTTCTTAACTTTTTTTTTAACCCAATCTTGTTAAAAAGAGACTTTAGGGTTTGACCGTGGCTTTTTGGCATCATTATCTCACTGGGTCTAGCTGGGAGGTTCCTCTGGGATCTCTTGCTGGAATCTCATCTTTCAGAATTTCCCTATCTCTATTAGCAACATTAAGAAAATCAAGAACCTCATTGCCCTTATTCAGACATTTTAATATACTATACATCTAAATACACTATACATTTAGAGTTTTGTTTTGTAAAGGACATTTTCTGATAAGCCGCCAGTGGTAAATTGTATTATGAAATTACATGTGTCCCTTTGGGTTCAACAGTAATTTTTATGAGATAATTTTATCTTCTTCTCTCTCTCACAGTGTAACTGAAATCCTCAAGTGTGAAGAAACTTTTGCATCTCTCCCACATCCCAGAGTTAGCTTGGATTTTGGCCTCAGGCCATAACCAACTAACTGTGCCTTGAAGATAATTCTCTGAGGAGTTAATTAGTATAGGCTGAATAATTTCAGGAGTGGTTTTGATGAATTAAATAGGGAAGAGAATTTGGGGTTCCAAGGGTTGAAGTACCCCCCTCCTCCATTATTTTAGCTCCTACCTGTACTTTCTTAATAAACATTAAAGAAAAGTAAATGTGTTTTATATATTTGACATGATTGATGCTTACTATGGGCCCACCATAGTAATTATAAAGTAAGATAAGTTTTTAAAAACATATAGTGAAATCCTAGGCAGTCTTTAAGACCCACCCCAAAGGCCACCATGTTCTTCAGGATTAGCTATTCTCTCATCCATACTCCATGTAACTTTTTACATAGTTCTGCAACTGTTTAGACATCATCATGTAATTGTTTACCAACCTGTCTTACCTCCTTCAACTCTGCAGTGGGAACTGTTGATTTTATTTATTTCTCCACTCACTTTAAACATGTGATAAGTATCAGGTACTGCATTTGGTCCTAGTGTTTCAAAAAATGAAGACAGGCCTCAGTTTGTTGCAATCACTTTGTAGCTGCATTTTCACTTAACACTCTCTTTTTCTATGGACAATTAAGAAATTAAGCTATTTTGCAGAATTATTTGGCAATGATTATGGTTACATGTTCCCTATGCCATGTAATACATCTCTGGTCAGAGGTTTAGAAGCCAGACACATTTTGTTTGTAGTCCTTTTCTGGCACAACTTGCCCCATCAACTTCTGAGAAACTCTTTTAGATCAAAGAATTAGTTTCATTGTTCTTAGTGTCTTTGGCAATGTTTTACTCAGCACATGCAGTCAAAAGGTGCTTGGCATTGGACTTAAGGAAATCTGTTTTACTCGGCATTTATATCCCTATGGTTTATCTTCAAGACAATATTTTTGTGGGGCTTTTTAAAAATGTGACTAACTTTAAATGCATTGGGATGACTTCCTCTTAGAAGAAGGAACCTGGGAGACTAAGGAGATGTGGCAGAAGCAGAAGTGATGTGTTCATCTTTTATTAAGTAGTGATGGCTTCTGTGTATCTGTTCCTGTGTCCCCTTGAAGACTCTTTTACAGTTCTTACATTGGCCGCATTTCTTTCATTGCTGAGTTTCAAGATTCCTGGTGGTATTTCTGTCCGGTATCCTTTAGCTGCCTTACCTTGCTCTTCAGTATTTCTAATACTTTCAGTGTTTCAGTCCTCTCTAATCAGCTTTTTTATGTTTTGTAGATTTTGAGATATACTCTAGTTACTCAGCTTGTATCTTAAAACTAAGGAACTGAAGAAGTCCACAGTTTTTCAGTAGGTACTCTTTGCTATACCTGAGAAAGAGAACCCTAAGAGGAGTTCACTGGGGCTTCAGCGGCAAAATCAGTAAAGGCTGACCACGCTGAACCACGAAGTCCATTAATACTTCCTGGTTCATTCCTACACATCATTTACTATTGTCCTCTGGCTTGCAGTAAACCTCTTCTTCTCAAAAGCCTATGCCTTATACATATGCCTTCTCTCAGTGCCTCCTCCATTCAGAAGATGGGAAGATACTATATGTTAGGGAGCCACAGGATCTGATTGGAGGGACATAACTGAAGTTGCCCATTCTTTCACCATCAGGTAAGTTCCTGAATATGGTGGCTGCACTACTTTTTCTGACTACCTTCTGCAATGAGCCAAGCCTGCCTATTACAGTAAGCAGTCTACTCATCTCTCAAAGCAAGGAAAGAATACTTGCATGATTGGTGGCCAAATCATAGTGCTGCTTTCTAGAGAATATATTTCATATTGTCTGTCTTTTTATACTTACCGGTAATGTTATGATCTACACATGGAAGTGAGTTTCTCTGTGGCAGGTCATAACACTCTTTCCCAGCGTAGACTTAGCATATTACCCAGCACAGAGTTCTAAGCAACCACTTCCAATTAAATGGAGTTGTCATTCAGAATGAAGCCCATTTGGTATCTCTAGCTTCTCGTGTCTAAATGATTCCTCTGCTCTGGTTTCCTGACCATTTTCATCGACCCTCTTGAGTTTAACATTGAAAAAAACTGCCATGATTTTTCTTCCATTGTCGGCTTTGACTGAGATCCCTATTTACTGAAGCTGTCTGGTGATTTCCCACTGTACCCAGGTATCTCTTAATGTGTTGACCATCTCTAGAAGGATAGGTGTCACCTGTTTCCACACACACACTCCACATTCACTTTGTCCTCCTGTCTCTGGTTGGTCCATAACTCTCTTCTCATTGTGGTGGTCAGTGCACTGTTCATTAGAAGTGAATGGCATTAACAACTCCCTCCCCATGGCCTCAAGTTGCCTGGCATGATATTCTAATACATCATCATTTGAGCCTTCAGAGTGAGTCCTACAGTGGCATTTCCATTTCCCCCAGTTCTTTGTGCACAAACATAGTTAGTTATTAATTAGTTCTCTGGGCCCAGAAAATGAAGCAGGGATATGCCATTTCATATGCTTCCCACGTGTTTTAAAAATAGTTTAATTTTTGTCTGTTTTTTTGTACATGTGCAGTGGTTGAGTTACTCTCTTGTCATGTGAGTTTGTCAGACATGGAATAGGATCAACATCTTGTGATTCTCTTTACGGCATTTAACACAATATCACAAAAAGCTTGGCCTTACGTATTTTTTTAATCATAAATTTCACTGTCTTGAAGAACTTTCTGGTGTGTGAGGCAGGAGCTTTACTTGGTTCTAGATCGGGTTTGGGCACTAACTGGCTGCTATTGTGGGGCTCACCTAGAGAGAGACATGAGTCTTAGTTTTCTCAGCTGTGAAATGTGAGGATGGACTTGAAAAATCACCAAACTTTCTTCCAGCTCTAAACATTTCTGAGTTCTCCTTTCCCCTGCTCTGTATCCTCCACTTCCTGTCATGTCTTTTGTATTTAATATTATAAATTTGTCCCCACTTTAAAAGCTGTTTATAACATAAGGAAGACGTGAGAAATCATTAACAAAATGTATTCTAAGCAGCTTAATATTTTTTTTCCTGCCAAGCTTCTCTTTCCTCTTCTTTTTCCAACTTTTTTTTCTTTTCTTTTTCTTTTTTTTTATTATTTGTGGGGAGTAGGGGGAATGGATGGGTGGGTGGCTGAAGTGATATTGATTCTCAGAACAGGATTGCAAGAGTTCATAACAGATGATTATATGGTGCCATTTTAGAAGGGTTATTTAAAAAATCTATTTTTCTGAATCGTAGAATGTCTTAAGTGTTTAGGTTTAAACCTACTATTAAAATTGGAAAAGGGGGAGGGGAGGAGTCAAGGGAACACCTAGCTAAAATGTTTTTGCATGATCTCAGTTTTATTGTTCTTGGGTATCTAATTTAGACAGTGGTGTGTATTGAGATAGAACACAGGGAAATTTGTTGCACTGTTTTCCTGGCTGTTATCATTTCCCTTTGCTAAGTTCTGTTTTGTGTGAGCTGCCTCTTCCCTTGCCCGAATGACCTTATCTGCCCATGTCATAGATGCAGTAGACTGACACAATCTTTTCCAGAGGAATTATAGTCTGGATAGATTCACATTTCCACTATCTCCAAAAGGAGAGACATTCTTTATATTGATAACTACAAAGAAAGAGCACATCATGGCCCCGAGGTGCTCAGAGTAAGTTTATAGTTTATGTTAGGTGTTCAATAATTTTTTAACTTTAAGAGAACTGAGATATGATGAAGTAAAGAAATTTATCTAGCTTCTTTAGGAAAGCAGACTTTGGACATTTCTTGCTCTGTTTATTAGAGTATGCTGTCCATCAAATTGTCAATTCAGTAGATTTGTACAAACATTCAGTTACACTTCTCCCATGTAATTTCCAAGTGAAATGGAAAGAGGATGTCTTAGACTGTCACATCTCTCATTTTATATTCCAGCCTTACTCTGGTACCCCTTTTTCTATCTACTCCCATCCCACATACTTTTCAGCAAAGAAAAGCCACTTGCATTGCAGTAGCTCATGGACATTGGTGAGGGGAATGCTGAAACTTTAAAGGATCCCTAAATTCTCAGACATTGTAAAGTGAGGAGCAACCACGGGGTGTCAAGCTGGGTTTCCTCATTCGTCTCAGCATTCTAGTTGTCCACATGCATGTTCCTATTGGGGGCTTTACACAGATTATTTCATAAAATCCTTTCTATAGCCCTACATACTGTTAGAAAACACTGCATGTAAAGTTTACACTCTAAGAATAGAAGACAAAAATATGGAATCATCAAATGCCAAGCACCTGCCAGATACTGTGACTGAGAATATGAGTTATGTCACCTCTTATTGAAAACCAGAATACAAGTATAAAATTGACCAAGACCTCTTCAGAAATGAAGAAATTTGATACTTTTCTAGCAGCATCATAAAAATG
This sequence comes from Macroglossus sobrinus, assembly GCA_004027375.1. Taxonomy (NCBI): domain Eukaryota; kingdom Metazoa; phylum Chordata; class Mammalia; order Chiroptera; family Pteropodidae; genus Macroglossus; species Macroglossus sobrinus. Next base: position 133,929 of record PVKZ01001802.1, on the reverse strand, counting down.
GATATCACAAATACACTAAGGGAAAGAGATAATGTTTTCATTATTCTTCCTGTGGTAGAATTACATTTGTATCCTCCTTGATGAAATGGATACTTCACTGCAGTAGTTTTTGTTTTTATTTTTGTTTTTTTTTTTTAGGGAGAATTCTTCCATCTTAGAAGCTGAAATGGCTAGATAGTCCATCTCCCTGCCCCCTGACAACTAGAGAGAGAGAATGTTACTAAAGCTTGGCCAGTCAGTACTCTTATTCTGGACTTTGAATCTCAAAGAAGTGTTGTAGAGACCAAGCAATGCTTGAGAAAAGTTTAAGGTAACAGTGTCAATGGACAGTGAGAGAAGCAGCACAGAGTCCAGTGTGATGGTGCTGGCTGCCATGCCTTAGGTAGATAGTCCTGAGGCAACCACTTTTAGTTTCTCCCTGATTTTCTAACATTTCTGTCAATTCCCTATTCTTCAGTGTTCTTCCAAGACATTCCTTTTCTGCTTAAGGTATCCAGACAGAACTTTTCTTGCTCAACCAATGACCCAATATAATTCAGTCACTTTTATGGCTTTGCTTTGTCACCTGGCATAAACTATTTTCTGCTCAGGCAGTTTAGAGATATCCATGGTCCAAGCGAATCATGATTAATTTAACCTTTATGGTGAAAATTTTTTTTCATATAGAAAGCAAGATTATTTTTATTTAAATTTTTTTAATAAGACAAAAACAAGGAAAAGAAACACTGTTGGCACAGAGCATTAAAATATAAAGAAATAAAGTTGTTAAGAGGTAGAGTTTCAGCTAAGCTCTACAAATTTAAGTTTTCTGCCTATTCATTCAACAATAGGAACTAGTGAAGTACATGACAAGTAGAAAATTAAGTATCAGAGAGGATGAAGATATTGAATAAAGTATTGGAATCCAGAACACTTACATCTTTAACATTCATTGTGAGAGTACTTCACATTTCTCAGGTGGGTTTTTTTTCCTATCACTTGGTATTCTGTGCCTACATTTGCATAATTAAATAATAATTTTAAAATCATATAAAAGTGGTCAAGCCTTGTTTTCTCATTTGACTGTTATTTTTATTTGATGAGACTTGTTAAGGAAGCCATTTAAAGTTGTAAATGCTACTAAGTCATTCCAAAGATTAGAAATTCTCTCACAGATTCCAGGTTAAAAAGGTCCTGATGTTTCTTGATGGAATTGGCCTGTGTGATCACCACCAAGTGACTGTCTCACCTCTATGCAAGCTACATTCCCTGGCATGGCATGTCTTTGTATAAGATGGAGAGAAGTTTCATGGACACCTACAGTCTAGCAAGGCAAGTCAGATTCAATTTAGTTTGAGTGCTGGCAAGATCCTTCAAGGCAGGAAAGGAACTAGACCCCTATTACTATTTCAGCTTTTATATATCAAGTCTTTATAGTTGAGAAAGGTTTTATAATCATTTTAATCAGGGGTTTCTCACCCAAGCCCTGTGTGTGACATGACCAGCATATTTTTCTAAGAAAACCATTATTAATGGGATGGAATGGACACAGGATGCTAACTGGTGGTGAGCTGGTGATGGCAGAAGACATTCCATAGCCGGATGAGCCATGCTGTGTCCTCCATTTTTAGAGGTCAAGGTAGGGTGGAGGGAAGGAGCTGATAACTATGATTGTTATAAGCAAAAAGGGCACTTCAAAAAGCATTATTAGAAATGTTAACAGAAGGCAGTTTTAGAATTAAAACAGGGTTTCTCAAAACACATACCTGTGGAAAAGCATCCTTCATACATTAATATGCAGCCAGCATCTGAGAAGATCGCATTTGGATTTGCCCCTTTTGAGAATGGTATTTGTCCTGGCTTCTTGTCTTGGCCTGAGAATTTCCAGCTGGGCTTTTGAGCAGGCCGGACCTTGACACAGTGCTACAGTGGTCAATAGGGGTGAACCAGACACAGGGTTTTGAGACTCTTTACAATAGTCTGCTGGTGGGTCTGTCTCCATCTTTCATTCATAAGCATAGACTTGACTCCTGCCATCTTTCCTTTGATTTAGGAGAAGTTATTTGACCATTCTAACTCTGTCTGTGTTAAAATGCAGTCAAGTCATAACAAACCATATTTGAGTATTGCTTTACCGTTTACCGTTGTGTGCAGATGATGAGTTCTGTGAGGGCAAGGACCCTGTCATTCTCTCTTTACACCATAGGCAGGCATCCAGAGACTTGGGTATATTATTGATCAGAGCCTTCGCCTGGAGTTTCGGGGTTCGTTTTCTCACTCAGTAGATGGTCACATTGGCATAAGGAGGGAACACCACCCTGGTAAAGAGCGTTAGCACAGGCCTTTGGTGCCTTGGTTTTTCTTTTGCTGACTCATCTGTGACTCAGGAACTCCAGTCTTCATGTAGATTACATCACCCCAAGAACTGATCTTAGGAATATGTCTCCTCAGCCCCCCAGGTTCTCTCTATCCTTTGCATATAGCACCAGAGCTGCTGCATCTGTCATCCTCTCTCTGATCAGTGGCCAGAGAGTGCTACAGTGGGCCCTCTAGGGACAATCCTGAGTTTCTACCCCTCTTTCTAGGATTCAACTCTCTAAAGCTGTAGAAAGAGCTAAGTCTCTTTTAAGTCTCATAGCTGTCTTCCTGTTGGCTCTCCTTGAGCTTGTCTTCCATGGACAGTGAGGAAGGGCATAAGGCCAGCCAAAGTCCTTGACTCCAGGTGGCTGCTCATACTCTGAAGATGCCTTTCCTTAGCATACGTTTTAGGAGTCCATTACTTCCTGTTGTCTGTGTCCCCACTTGGGTTCCTCCAGCATGTGGCATCAACCCTAAACACATCTTGGTATATTCCCTCATAAGGCCTTGGCACTCATGATAACCTTTAGTGCTAGAGATAACCTCACGTATCCATGTTCCATATGGTTCCTTATAGACTCAAACTACATTCTTAGATTACGCATTTTACATTTTAAAAAGAGTCCCTCTAAGTATCTGGATCTTTAATAAATGCTGGATTCTTAATAAATGCTTGTTAACAATAGGACATCTATTAAATATATATCAAAATACTCTTTTCTCCTCTGCTGTCCCTCTCTTAAATCCCTAGTATTAACTTCCCTGCTTTGGGAGCCACTCAGCTAGTACTTTCTGAGAGAGAAGAATTGGTATATTTAGTAGTCATCAGATAGTTACTGTTACGGTACTCAGTTTTTAAAAACCTGTTAATTGTACTAAATTACATGCTCCTCTTTTCATATGGTGATGATGATGATTTTATAAATACTGGTTGGATACCACTATAATTAGTGGGCACCAGCTTCTATTTTGGTAACAATGTATTCTTATACTACATTTAAGAGGTTTCTCTTTCCTGTGGTCATAAAGAGGTAAAAAAAAAAAAAAAAAGACATTCTTTTTAATAAGGCATCCCAAGCAGTGTACGTACCTATGAATTATAAATGAAAAATTTTCAGTGATTAAAATAAACATACTGATGCAATCCCCTCCCCTGCATTATTGCTTCAGTAGGCCTGCATGAGAATCACTCAGAGGAAGCCCCAAGGGTTTCTGAGATCACTTGCATCTGTTTCATCCATTTCTCTGATGTAAATCAGAGAGACTCAAGGGCAGTGGCTTTCCAGCTGGTTTGAGGAAAGGGGCTTTTTCTTCCAGAGGAGCCATCAGCCAATTGCTAATGGTCAAATAGGGCTCTGGGGTCCAGCTTTTCATAGACTCTTCTTTGTAGTAGTGATCTCCTAATATAACCTAATCTGTGTTTTGTTCCCTCAGGAATCAATTTACACCATAAACTGAGGAACTTTAAACACTGTCACTCTAAAACAAGAACTGAACACAGTCTCAGATGGGCACTAATCAATATTAATTAATATCATTTATAAGATCCTTCTTGCCTGTTTATCAGATGTATAGCAAAGCTCTTACTGTCTTTGGTTGTAAGAAGTTGGTAGTAGGGGAATAACTAGCTCTCAGGGACCATAGGAGGTACCTGAGGAAAAAGTGGGAAAAGCCTGGATGAAAAAAACTTTCTTCTAGCTCTCTTCCTCTCTGCCCTCCGTTGTCCTTGTCTTTGATTAGTTGTTGATTAAATATCATTAATTTCTGTTGCAGAATTGTACATAAGAGACTCTTGGCTTTTTGCCTTTAAGTTGGAAATGAAAAGTATGAATATTGCAGGTCGTCAGTTCTAAAATGCCTCATTTTGCCGACATGATTAATGGTTTTTGGGGAGCAATTAATATCAAGGGAAAAGCAATGAACCCTTCAGCAAACAGGAATGTGGTTTCTGAGCTAAGGGAATATTCACATAGCCTTCCATAGACCTTCTGGTTAGAATATGTCCACATTTCTAGAAAGAACTTAGAGTTCTTTCGATGGTCTGCTTGGATTATTAAATCATACTTTCAGCAATACGTATAACAAAGCATATGCAGGAAATATAGTGCCTAATAAAAATCTTTTATTATTGCCAATAATATTTATTACCATCAGATTAAAACCAAGTTGGCATCAGATTTGTAAGTAGCCTCTCAATCACAGGACTTTTAGGAGTGTTAGGTAAAGAAGACCAAAGAGATTGAAGAGACACAGCTGGACTCATTTTGGGAAAATTTCAAAATCATCATTGAAACATTGGCAAAACTACAAAAATTATTTCTGAGTCTTTAGCCAATGATGCCTATGATCAGACCATTTCACTTTTGTGTGTTTAGAGAGACAGCATGCTTTTTGGTGTATTTAGTCTATAAAACCTTTACCCTCAAACATTAGAGAAAAATTACAACCATAATACAATCCAATTGGTGTCAATTGGATTTATGAGACCACTCTCTTTTCATTTCTTTCTATTTAGTGTTGTTTTAAACTACTGCCTGCTTAACAAAATTTCAGTCACAACTGACAAAAATCTAAAGCTATTAGGCCCTTAAGGAAAAGTTTGGAAAGTTATATTTTCAGTTTTTAAGCTCCTCTCCCTAATGGATCTTGCAATGCCCCAAGAAGTACCTTCTTTTTCATGAACTCATGAATCAACAGTTGGAAGATGGTTGTGTTTTTGAGCCTTGAGGTTTTACTTTATTCGTCTATGTTTTAATCCTGCAAGAACCCTTTGAAATGATTTGAAATAGCATTCTCTATATATTCATAATTTATTGAAAATCTATTTGGAGCATGTATTGTGCTAGATTTTAAGATAGAGTTCATTCACTCAGAAAATATGTATTATGCACACATCACATAGCTAAGAACTAGGAATAGAGTGAAGAGCAAAAGAAGACAGCATTCCTGCCCTCTTAGAGTTGACTCTAGTAGAGGAGACACCCGTAAATCAAAAAATCACAGAAGTAAATGTAAAATCACAACTGTAGTATGTGATATAAGATGTAAAATAATAGTCACATTGTCTGGGGGCAAAGAGCTTCCATGAAGAAATGATGCTTAAGGGAAGACTGAGGATGAAGAGAGGTCAGCTCAGTAAGCAGTGGGTGCAGAATTGTACTTCAGGTAGAGGCAGCAGCTGATGCCAATGCCCTGGTGAGGGAGAGTGCAGTGTGCATGGTCAGGGCACACTGGAGCTCGGAGAAGAGGGGAGCTCAAGGTGAGAGTGGTCTAGAGTAAGGTGGGGTGGGCAGACCACGCAGAACCTTATAACCACTTTAAGGATTTGGAGTTTTTTCCCTAAGAATGCTGGAAAGTCATTGAAGAGTTGTGAGCAGGAAAAGTAAAGGGAACACATTTGTGGTTTGCAAAGATCACTCTAGAGCCATTGGAGTGAAGTGATGGCAAGATCAGTTGGGGCACTTTGCATCCAGGTGAAAGGTGACAGTAGCTCCAGTGGACATCATGGGGAAGGGAGCTATGAATGGATTCTAGAGATGTAGAATAGGTAGAATCAATAGAACTTGCTATTATTGAATATGGTTTAGGGGAGGGTTGTTAGCATGACTCTAAGTTTTCTAGCCTGCTCAGTAGGAAGAAGTTGTACCATTCACTGAGATAGGAAGCAGAGATAAAATAAGAATTGGGGGTAAAGCTGAGTTTTACTTTGGATGTGTTGAATTTGAACATCATATAGAAAGCTCTTTTTATAGTCTAAAAAAATGAATGGCTTTTAGGAAGATCAAGGTGGCTAAAAGCAGAGCATCGTAGTTATCTAATGTTACATAACAAACACCCAACAATTATTATTTAAAACAACATTTATTTTGTAATTTTTGTAGGGTTTGGTGTGGGTAGTTCTCCTCTGCTCCATTTGGTGTGAGCTTGGGTAGTCTGAAGGCTGGGGGCTGGAATCATCAGAAAGCTTACTCACTCCTATATATGGCAGTTGATACTGGGTTTTGGCTGGCACCTTAGTGGGGACTATGCCCAGAACACTTCCACATGGCCTCTCCATGTGGCTGCTAAGGTTCTTCAAAGCTTGATTGGCTGGGTTCCAAGGTGAGTGACACAATAGTAGAGAGAGAGCCAGGCAGAGGTTCTGGCACCTTTCAAGACCTCGCCTCAGAAGTCACCCAGTGACACTTCTGCCTTCCACTGCATTCTCTTTGTTAGAAGCGAATCACTAGGCCAGGCCACACTCAAGAGGAGAGGAATTCGAGTTTACTTTTTAATGAGGGGAATGTTGAAGAACTTGCAAACATGTTTTAAAACCACCACACTGGGTGAGAAGTAAGGAGAAGGAAACAAAGAGCATTCTAGATGGAAGGAACAGGGTGAAGCAGGAAAGTAGAAACTATATTCAGTAGAAGTGGAGAGCTTGCTCTTGACTAAATTAGAGAATGCATGAGGAGTCGTGAATACTATAGTGGGAAATACAGGTTAAAAGAAAGTTTGGTACCAAATGACGGTAGAACCTAAATTTTCTGAAATCCACTCTTTTGAAGCCTGAAACTGGTTGTCAGAGCTGACTACCAGTTCAGGATTATTAATTAAAGAACAAAAGTAGAGGTAACAGTTTAGTTACGGTCATCAGTTAAGAATAATTCTGCTTGACAAAATGATTCATGCCAATTTCCTACTTCTGGCCTATAAATTTGGGATCAAATGTCTCCAAATTTAAACTGTTAACATGCTCAGATCTTTTCATTGGGTTTTGTGATTTATTTGCCTTATGCCAGTTGGAAATATGAATCAAAAAAAGCATGCCAGGGGGTTCCATCAGGAGGTGGTTCTCCTTTGTCCTAGAGTTAACTGCTGGAATCTTGGTAGTTTTGTTCCCAGTTGTGAGTTCAAATTCTTCCCGCCTCACTGTTGAACTATCTCAAAAAGACTGTATCAGGAAAAGTGTAGTAGGCTTAACAGTGTCCCCCCAAATTCATGTTTACCCAGAACTTCAGAACATCACCTTATTTGGAAATAGGATTTTTGTGGATATAATTAGTTAAGGATCTCAAGAGTAAATTATCCTGGGTTTAGGGTAAACCCTAAATCAATGAATGGTGTCCCTATGTGAAAGGAGAGGATACAGAGACAAAGGGAAGAAGGTCATGTGAGGATGCAAAGGCAAAGACTGAGTTATGCATCTATAAACCAAGGGTTGCCAGGAGTCTCTAGAAATTAGAAGAAGCAGGGAATTCTCCTCTGGAGCCTTTAGAGAGAGCATCATTCTGTCAACACCTTGATTTGAGGCTCTGGCCTCCAGAACTGAGAGAATAAATTTCTGTTGTTTTAAGACACTAGTTTGTGGCGATTTGTTATTGCAGTGCTAGGAAACCAATATAAAAGAGTTAAAGTCAGGCATAGAAAATATGGGTGTTGGTTTGCCAGATGCCAAACAAAAACGATTTGAGCCTATTGATAATTGTGTATCATTTTTATTACTTTTACCTTCAGGACATGAGAGAGTTTATCATATTTCTTTTCTTAATATAATGGCTAAGTATTTAGGCTGAAAGAGAGGATAAGAAAAGTAAATAATGAGTTCTGCTGAAGAGCCCTCCTGTAACTGGGCTGGCCCTTTTATCTGCACTGGTAGATGACTACAACAGAGAGAACTGGGAGAATGAAGACTCACATGTGTAACCTGACGCCTAACAGTTTATTCAGTGCGGGAGGACTTGCTGCTGTGTACCAAAGGAGACAACCTGGGTCTTTGTCCCTATTATGGTAAATAGTGAAGAAAGCAAGCCTTCCTATGGCAACGGGGGATTTTTAATGAAGTAAAGGAGACAGAAGAAATGCCCCAGTGAAGAATGAAGTGTGTCAAAAACAGATTGTGCACGTAATTACTTTCACAGACCTTCCTGACACTATCAGCAAGACTGGTGTTTTGATGAAAAAACTTAATTAAAACTTAATTTTTTTAAGTGGAAAATATTGAGCATGGTTACAGGAGGATTGAAATCAGGGCACTGTGTAATTTTAATTGCCTTCAAGAGATATGCTCCACGAAGACTGGGGAGCAAAAGAAGCCACAGGGGCAAAATCAGAGGTGGGTGGCCATGTCGAATCTCCAGCATTGGCAAGAGGGTGGTGGCTCTGTGTTTGGGTGGGGTTTTTCCTACTCTTATGGGTGATGTGACGTGAACTCAGGTTCCATGTGGGACACCTCAGCCCACAGTAAGGGAGTTAGTTTATCTGTAGTGGAGTGTATTGGTTAGGCCACCCTTGGGTACACATTGTAGGAACAATGTTTATTTTTTAAAAAAGTGAAATTTGTTTCCCCAGAAAAGGAAACAGGAAGCTAAAGAGGTTAAATATCACACCAGGCAGCAATTTTTAATGCTGATCTCTGGATCAGCTCTATCAGAATCATCTAGTTCTGATTCACTAAATCTGTTTGAGAACCTGTATATTTCGATTTTTAAAATAAACCTCCCCAGGGGCTTCTGGGAATCAGGTGTGGGAACCACAGGTTTGAAATGAAAGGTGCATGGACTTGAAAATGAGTAAATATGGTCTATGCCCTTTACTTCCTGAGTAGATTCAAGCTAATTGCTCTGCTTCCTCCATCAAATTGGGATAATGAGCTTACCTGATGGGGTTTTGTGAGAATCAGAGATAACGTCATTAAAGTGACTGAGATACAGTAAGTGATCTAAAAATGATAAAATTGTATAAGAAGAGATGAATCAGGCTTCTTGCTAAATTGGATGACATAAGGCAGCCTTCTTCAAATACTTGAAGGGCAGCTCTGTGGAAGAGGTAACAAACTTATTTATGGTGGCCTTTAGAGGCCAGACAGGCCCAGCAAGAGGAAGTCATAGGTGGATAAATTTCAATACAATATAAAGTGAAACTTTCTAACAAACGATTCAGGTATGACATCGGCTTACTTCAGAGGGCCTTCTAAATCACTGGATCAACTACAGCAGCTGCTGTATTGAAGCAGCTGTCTGATGACCACCTGAGTCCACTCTGTAATGGGGTTTCCAACTTCCTGTGGAGTGGTGGCCAGCATAAAATTGTCTTATAAGTATCAGTATTTGTTTGAAGTTTTAGCAGAAAGTACCTCCCAATAAGACATGTAAGAGCAGGGATGCCTTCTCAGGGGTCTCTACTAAAGATATTATTGTCACCTGCACTCCATACCTTTTAGAAAAGAATGGGGACCTATTTGAGTTTCTCTAATGACTGAGGAGCTCTACTGGTGGGGGGCAGATCTGTAAAATATGCTGAAATGAGTGGGACAGTCCCAGACTGATAAATTATCCCACCCCAAATGCCAACACCTGCAGAAACCCTGCAGCTTGTTGAAGCCCAGATGATCCCCTTGAATCAGCCCCCAAGGGTGTTTTTGGAGCATAGTTTGGAAACCTCTGGTGTAGGATGGGCTGGTTTTCAGGGCTGCTCAGCCTTTTATCTTGGCACTCCCTGCAAACCACAAGTTCAAAGCAGAGCGTCAGGAAGAAAGTGGACTGGGCCATTCACCTAGAGCAGAGTGTGATGAGAATGTGGGCAGTGAAGACAGTTGACCTCTTTTTTACTGGGGACTGTATTTGGATGAGTACTGACCCGCTTTTGAGAAGCACAGTTACTGTTTTCCCAGTCTATCCCTCTTAGTATCAATGAGACATCGGGGGACCAAGTGATGGGGGTGAAGGGAGTAGTTTGTGTTCTTGGAGTTTGATCTCCCTGCATGGTTGATACTAACAAGGCTGTAATGAAGAAGATTAGATGTCTGACTTAGGCCTTGGCATCAGGCTCCAGCCAACTGACATGAGGGCGATTTGTAATTAATTTACTATTAGAGCTGGTTAACTCAAGTTTTCAAATCTGCCCTTTCTAAATAAATGATATTAGGTGTTACTTCTGCATTGTTGTTGTTGTTGTTACAAATGCCTGTCTTCAGCTGTCATGTTGTTTGCTCTGAGTGCTGTTTTCCCAGTAAGTGGGAGGACGTCACATACTTTTTTCACTGGCACTCCCCAGAGAGGTTGGTTGTCTCAAGGGGACCTTGATGAGTTTACAAGGGCATGGCCATGTTACTAAGCAGCATGTTAAGAAAAACACTTCTCAGTGCTGCTCTGCAAGCTTGGGAGAGGCAATATACCATTTGGGAGTGGGCAGCAGCGAAAGCCCAGAGAGAGTTTGGCTCTCTGTGTGAAGGTGATCCAGAGTGAAGTCACCATTTCTAGCATTACATGGTTCACTCTGCAGGCGTCATTGCTGGCTTTCTGGGCAGCCAGTAAACAAGGAGGAGAAATGATTTATTCCCTCTTGAGTGCAGGGGCCCCCTCTCCCCTACACGTCCTCTTGGCTGTTGCTTTGAGTCACACCCCCAGCTTTCTGGAACTGGAATAATTGTCTCTAGTTATCTTGGGCCTTGCAGCGATGCCAGATCCAACCTATGACATTGTCTGAACAGCAGGGAATTCTGTTTGTTCCCCCTGGCTTGGTATAGCTCTGCGGAGTAGAACAGTGGCTCAGGCAAACAACAGGTCATTTTCTTCCTAGCATTCTCTAGAACCCCAAGGGCTTGTCACCTGGAATCAATGACTTGCCAGCACTAAAGAGGATCTTAAAGGTCAGCTGCTTCAACCTCCCACCCAGGATATGCCTTCCAGAACTAACCACCCATGTTGCAAATTAGTAATATTATGCGTGGTTACTCAGTGCAATTGTGTCATTTCAAGAGAAATGACCTAGCCCCAGGGTGCCATGAAATCCATGGTAGTTAGCTGCGCTATAATGGAGGTTTACTCTGGTTTCCAACCTTAATTATTAGCGGTTTGGATGCCTTAAGTTTATGATGGGTTTTCTGATTACCAATTATGATTCACCACATGTTATTTTTTTTAATGTAACATGAAGCTCTGACCCACTTTCAATAGCACAGTGGCAAATGTCCAACAACTAGCAATTTCCTCTTCTAATATCAGCTGTTGGAATCATCACACCCACTGAGATGTCTGGGGACCACTTTATCTTCATTCTCTCACTGTAGGATTATTTTGCAGTGTTGTCATTACCTATCTAGGTGCAGCCCCACGTCATGCTGAGACCTCAGCCCTGTGCCAGTGATGAAATGAGGTTCAGCAGGGAAAAGGCCTAGAGCAGTTGTCCTCAGCCTCAACTACACCTGAGAATCACCTGAGGGCCTTTAAAAAAATGCCAGTGCATGGGTTCCACTTCTGGAATTTCTGATATAATTGATCTGGGGTGCAGCCTGGGTTTTGGGAATTTTATAATCTCCGTGAGTAATTCCAGTCTGTGGGCAGGTTTTAGAATCGATGACTCAAGGGACTGGGCATCAAGAAGAGCAGGCTGAATGGTGGTGGCCAAGGGCAGTTAAAAATGGGAGATGGGATAATAGCATTTTCACCCTCGAGGTCTAATTTGGTGGTAGCAGGAGTTTCAGGGGGGAATGTTTACTCATTAGGTTGATGAAGATGCAGGGACAGGATGTGGCTGTTAAGGATTAGATTGATGCAAGGACTAGGTAGATTTATAGTTCTCTAGCAAATAAGATGAGATCTGCAATTCTAGCAGGAAAAGGTCAAATAAGGAACTCAGACAAAGGGACAGTTGTACGGGCTGTGTCCACACGCTGTGGTAAAGGAAAAGGCTGCAGCCTCATTGTCATGCTCTCATTTTGCTTGCTACTCTCAGGGACAGCAAGGCAGACTCCAGAGCCTGCCATCTGTCTGAGTGATGGGCTCCTGATTTATCTCCAGGCTTAAAGCTGAGCCTGCAGGGAAAAGACTGGGGTTCTTATGTCGACCAAGACTGAGACAATCAGAGACTGATGGGCTTGGAACCAGGGGAGGTCTGGATTAGAAGGCTGGCTTTGAATCTGTTGTGATTATCAGGGCAGTCAAGAGGAAGAACTGGAAAGGTGAAGATGTTCTTTGTTGTGTCTTCTTGTGAAAGTAATTTCATCTCTCAAACCAGGCTGTTAACACCCTTCAGCTGTCATAGAGGAAGTGTTGAATTAGGTAATGTCTCTAAAGATCTCTCTGGATTCCTTGGGAAAAAAGATTAGTTGAACACCGTGCATAGGCAGGAAAGAAATTTGACCAAGCACTGTACCATGGCAAGCACTGTACCATAGCGGTGAACTAGAAACAAGGGATTCGCCATGAGAAGGCTGGACATCTGGCCAATGGAGACAGGAATATTCTTCAGGGTTGGTAGTACTAGAAGTTTGAGAATCTTTTGATTCCCAAGTGCACATGTCTGTGACTTATTTGAAAGGAGGGAGAGTCTGGTGGAGAAAATCTGGCTTCTTGTCCCTTAGCAGCACGGATGGTATGTGTAGGTGTAGAATTTCCTCCTCGTTCTGGGAGACGAGTTCCCAGGTTTCCTTTAACCGCAGTGCTGAGCATCTGTGCTGCTGTGATAGGACGTTTCTTGTTCTGTGGCTTAGAAATGACAAGATATTTTCAGGACCACTTAGAAGGAATTTGAACTTTTTCCTTAAGATAGTGAGGAGCTACTGGTTTAGACAGGCAGGCAACATGCTTCAAGAAGTATTTTAGGAAAATGCACTTGGCAGTCATGTATAAGTGGGGGATAATAATATTTAACCACTGGCTTATTATGAAGAATAAATGAAATGATATAAGTGAATGTAAAGATGCAGGATCACCATTTTTTATCTACTCTTTTGCTTTCTCTGAGTCCTGGTGCCCCAAGGACACAATATATTCCCTTAAGCAGCATATTAGCTTGCTAGAGCTGCTATAGCAAAGTAATTTATTTTTTTAAAGTTTGGGAGGCTGGAAGTCTGAGATCAAGATGTCAGCATGGTTGGTTCCTTAGAAGGGTCATGACAGGAAGATAATGTTCCTTGCATCTCTACTTGGCTTGTGGGCGGTCATCTCCTTGTGTCTTTGGGTCTTCACATTGTCTTCCCTCTGTGTGTGTCTGTGTCCAAATTTTCTCCTCTTATAAAGATATCAGTTCTATTGGATTATGGTTGACTCTAATGTCCTCTTTTATCCCTCCAGTGATTTCAAATTTATGAAACATAAAATGCAATTTGGCAAAAAATAGTGCAGGTAATTTCATGAAAACATTAAACATGATAAAAACCATTAATTCTTTAGAAAGTATTTCGAAATTGTACTAGAGACAGACAAATTGATGTATTTGATGTTTGAAGAATAACTATTCTGCTTGTTATTTTAATATTCAGAAAAACAACATAAAGAAAATTTCCTCTTGTTTTGCATAATGGTTGTAAATTTTTTTAAGGAAAAAACTTACCTTTCTTAGCATTTTATTTTATTATTAGTTTCAAGTATATGGTACATTGGTTAGACATTTATATAGTTTATGAAGTTATCCCCCCAATTACTCTATCTTCCCTCTGGCTCTGTATCTAGACATTACCTTACTGCTGACTGCATTCCCTATTCTGTGCTCCCCATTCCCATAGCCATTTATCAATTACTGTTTGTACTTCTTTAACCCTTCACCCTTTCCCCCATCCCCAATCCCCTTCCCCTCTGGAAAAAAAAATGCTCAGTTTTGAAAGCAGTTTTTGAGCTGAACTATTTTATTGGTTCACCAATTTAATAAAACCAAGGGTTTTTTTATGGTCAATAAACACAAAAATTATATAATCGTAATTTTTTAAAAACTAACTCTAAAAAAATGCCATAGTTTGAAGAGTAAATTATATGGTCTTTCTAGGAGTGGGAGTGATCTGCCCCACTGGAAATCCACAAGCTGAGAATAAGCTAGGAGAGACTTTCCAAAGAGAAGTGGAAATGAATTCTGTGTAGGCAAAACCACCCATGTGTACCCAAGTTCCAGATCAGGACTCGGATTTTCTGACAGTACCTTTGGTGCTCCAGCACCGAATTTCATTTTCCATTCTCCTCCACTCTTTTTCTTAATTTTTATTTTTCAATTAAAGGTGACATTCAACATTAGTTTATATTAGTTTCAGGTAGACATCATAGTGGTTAGACATTTATATACTTTATGAAGCGAGCCCCCAATTAGGCTAGTACCCGCCTGGCATTATGCATAGTTATTACAATATTATTGACTATATTCCCTGTGCTATACTTCACATCCCTGTGCCTAGTTTGTAACTACCAATTTGCACTTCTTAATCCCTTTACTTTTTTCACCCAGTTCCCCAACTCCCTTCTCACCTGGCAATCATCAGTTTGTTCTTTGTATCTATGAGTCTGTTTTTGTTTTGTTTGTTCATTTATTTTGTTCTTTAGATTCCACATATAAGTGAAATATTATGGTATTTGTCTTTCTGTGTCTGACTTATTTTATAATTTAGCATAATACCCTCTAAGTGCACCCATGTTGTCACAAATGGTAAGATTTCATTTTTTATAGCCAAGTAATATTCCACTGTATATATGTACCACATCTCCTTCGTCCAATCATCTATTGATGAGCACTTAGCTTCCACATCTTGGCTACCATAAATAGTGCTGTAGTGAACATAGGAGTGCATATATCTTTTTGAATTAGTGTTTTGGGTTTCTTTGGATAAATACCCAGAAGTGGAATTGCTGGTCATGAAGTAGGTTTCTAATTACCTCATTTTAACTTAATTACCTTTGTAAAGACCTTGCTTTCAAATACGGTCTTATTCTGAGGCAATGGACTTCAGCATGTGAATTTTGGGGGAACATAGTTCAGCTTATAATAACCAGTCTCTTTGGAGACTCTTTTAGGGCCTTATGTGTAGGCAATTACAGGCTATTTTAAGGGGTATTTCAGGACCTAAGAACCCCCTCACCCACATACCATATGCCCAAAATTACATTCATTATCCCTTGGTAACTGTTATCCCATCACTAGAAGTACATGGTTAAATAAAGCAGTGTTTTAAGATAAATAACTAAATAAATAAATTAATATGTGAGTCATCAAATGCCGTAGGAGAGGACTAGCATTTGGTTTACAAATGATTCCTGTTGTTTAACTACATGTTACAGGAATGAACCAAGATGGTGTCGAGTGGAGAAAGACTCAGCCCTGTTGATGAGTTATTTACCTTGACCACTGCTGTGGGCTGTTTTGTATCCACCCATATGTTGAAGTCCTAACCTTCAATACCTCAGAATGTGACGGTATTTGGAGATGGGACCTTTAAAGAGGTTATTAGGTTAGGGTCCCACGATCCAATGGTATCCTTAAAGAGAAGATTTGGTCACATAGGATGACATGATGGATGCCTGTGCAAATAGGAAAGGCCACCGACAGCAAAGATGCAGCCACCTGCCAGTGAAAGAAAGAGGCCTCAAAGGAAACCAAACCAACTGACACCTTGATCTTGGACTTCTAGCCTCAGAACTGTGAGAAAATAAATGTCATATGGCAGCCCTACCCAACTAATACAGCCACTCACTTTTTAGCATTTGCAGGATCCAAGAATTAGAGAATGTAAGAAATAAAGGGGAGATGATGGTAATGGATGTGGACGTTTTCTTGTTTAATGAGAAGTATTATAAATGTCACAATAGACTATGAAAAAAATCTGTAGATTTCAATTATATCTCTTAACTCTGACCCCAAGAGCAAGTCTTGGAAGAAGAGGCCGAGTGAGGTCTTCGGCACAGGTACCATGAGCTAGGTGGCTCAAAACAGACTCTGTGGTGAAGTCATCATTGAAATAATCTGTTCCCATGAAGTTTCTGCATGTTGTTCTGGGCCCTCCTCTTCCGGCTGTAGCAATTAGCAGAACTACAAGAGTTCTGAGTAACGATGCCTTTCACATAGAATTTTGTTTATGGCCAGCCTTGCTTGAAATAAACTGTTTGGCCATATCTACTAACTAGAGTTAGCAATGACTGAATGAATGAGAAAATGAATGAATGAGAAAAACCAAATGTGAACTCTTTCTTATACTATATAATGGTGGTTCTGTTTTCTTTGTTTTCCTCTTGTTCTTAAATTCTGTGAGAAACCCATGGGAAGTTAGAGCTTCTATTCAAGGTATTTAACTTCAAATCATTTCATCTCTTTTGTTCTTTCTCTTATCTATTCCACTGTGTTTTTATAATATACTCAGGGGCAAGATTAATCGCAGAGCAGAAATCTGCTATGAAACTTGAGTGACGTGAATTCTTTATCAGAAATTTCAGAAATAAAAACTTTGACAATGATATAGCCCATAATTGCCGTTCCTATGCACTTGACATTGTCAACTTACATTAAGTAGCATAAAATGTTTAATTACTGTATCAAAGGGAGGAGGGAGTGCTTTATGGGAAACAAAAAGAAATGACTGCTTTTCCACTCATTAAAAGGAAGGGTTGGATTTATTTCAGTTCTTAATTTAGGAAAATATCTTTGTTGGGCTTTTCAAAGTGTAAAAAAAGGATGGACCCTGGCTCACCTCTATTCCCTGCTGTGTTGTATGGAAGGATGCTTCAGAATAGAGATAATGCTGAAATATTCTATAAAATGAAATTGGAGGAATTTTATGAACTATGGAAAGTAGAGAAAAGAGGGATGAGATATGACAAGAATGATGGGTCACATGACATCTGGGGCAGGGGATTGAGAAGCTCAACCAAGAGATAATCCCTAAGGTGTGGGACAGGACAACAGAGAACTTTGCTATTTTGTAACTTTGTCCATCATACTCCCTAAAATCTTAATAAAAGACTGAATACTAGAGCCTTGTTTCTGGAAAATTAAAACTCTTAATGCTTTCCAAATTCAAGTTAGTAAGAGATGGCAAAAAAGAATTACCACAGGAGATAAAATGCAAATGAAATTCAGTGGGACTAGCAAATTAAAATCAACAGATAACAGAGACTGTAAACCCACCAGGAATCCACAAAAATTTCGAGGAGGACACTGGACTCCCACAAGTTATGAGATTGGGGAGGGTTTGATATAAACCATAAAATACAAATGCATTAATAGTAACACCTAGAAATCTGGATATCTTGGGGAAAACCCAAGCCAGAGACACTTGGGTTTAAGCAAAACTACAGTCGCAGCAAGTTTGAAATTCCTACTGTGAGAATAGGGAAAGAGAATGTTTCCATTCAAGTATCATTTGAGTCAAAGGCTATTAAACTTTTCGGTGGGCTGTGGCAAGTGGAAGGCTTGCAAAGCAGAAGGTAAATAAGATGAAAACATTCCATGGGTTGGTGGTTAGTCACTTGAGAAGGTTTTAGGAAAGAAGAAAAAATGACCTGTTCTAGCCAGCAAGCTGGTTGATTAAACCGGCCCTCTCTCAGAGTCCACTGCCCCTCCTTGTCTACAGCTTGCCTCTGTAGTATTGTGTATTCTTTTATGCAGAAAGATTTTCTTGTGAGCATAGAGGAGAGCTCAGGGGAGCCAAGGCATTATCAGCCTTCTGGGCACAGGAGTTGAGAACTTTACTGCTCTGTGGTGATGAAAAGAAAGCTGTCTTTGACTTGCAGGTTGGTTGTTTTGCTCACTGTATCAAGTAAAACTCTGACAGAATATTTCATCCAGTGCTGTCAAGGTGTTCCCTGTAGCCCTCTGCCTGACTAGCCATGGGGGAGGTGCAGAAAGGAAGTGGGAAGAGAGAGGAGGAAGAGAGCAGGACCTAGAATTCATTGTTGGAGACCCACTCTGTGTCAGACATCTTAAGTGAATCATTGAATCCTCTATACAACCTTATAATATAGGAATGATTTTTCATTTTATATATGGGGAGATTGAACCTCAGAAAGACTGAGCAAGTAGCTCATAGTTATAAAGTGGCCAGGTCTAGTTATATGGCTTAAAAACAGTATTCTTTTGTCAGAAGCGGGAAATTTCATAACTGCCTTCCTTCCATTCATTTTTTATTCCTTCTTCCTTTCTTCCTTTTTGTTTTCTGTCTTGGAATGAATAATCATAACTCTTAAGTAGTAGAGATGAAGTTTGAATGAAAAATGACTTAAATTTTTAACCTTCTTTTCTTCCAGAATTTTAACAGAAGTAACATGTTTGAAGTTATTTTTCAACATGCCTGACAAGGTGATTTATGATTATGACTGTTGTCATCTACTTTCTAGTCATACAGTTAGGATTAAATTTGCAAATCTCTAAAGAGGACACAGTGTCAGCATTCAACCAGGGATGTGGTGGGACCAAGAATGAGGGAGCTCATTATAGTTCCATCTCTTCTGTCTGAGGGGCATGTACTTCAGTGGTAGCTTACTTAATACTTCATGAGTTCCAACAAGGAGCCAAGAACCATGCTAGGGATAGAAAAGCAAAGAAGCCAGGGCTCACCAAGCTTAGAACACAGGTCAGGGTCAGCAAGAAAGAATCACCTAACATGTGTATGCTCCAGCCTGGAGTTAAAAGAAGACTTTCTGGAATACATCGACCTAACAGGTGATTCACTTATGGGACTCGAGTGTGAGAAGAAGTAAGCAGTTCAGTAGTTGCACCATGAGGAGAGGTGATGCACACCCATAGTTTTTGTTTTAAATTGTTTTAAATTTGGCCTCACCCATAATGAGCAGTATGGTCGCCTACTCCTTCAGCTGCAAGTAGTATTACTTCATACTCAATAGCTTTCTCTTAGCTCGTGATTCATATGAGTGTCTCTGGGTTTCTTTTGGGGCCCTGCATTTATTTGTTGTGGTCTGGTGGTTTGTTCTGGCAAAATGTACTCCATGGATTTTTACAGCTTGCTTTGTGCATGGGCATCTTTCCACCCAAGCAATGTGTTTACAAATGCCAGCCCTTCGTTTTCTGAAAATACTGCTGAAAAGAGCAACTGTGTTGGGATGTGCCATGTGTTTGAGGAGACCAGGCAGCCAACCACCAGAACTGGCTCTTCCTGATGTTTTTGCTCAGAATCACTCTTCATTGTGCTTGGTTCTCCAATACTCCCCAAAGGGCCTGTTCTCTGCTGACACGCTGTTATTTTTGAAGTTAAAACCCTTTCACGCAATTCCTTTTATTCTTAGTATAATGATGTTCTGATATAAATTTGTCACACATCCTAGAAAACCCCTTTTTAAAAACTCCCTGTGTTATTAAATTTATCAAAATTTTTTAGGGAACATATTCTAAGAGATCCTAGATTTAATCAGCAATAGCTAACCTAAATGTTTTAGAATTTATCTTTCCTGGGCAAGTTCCTCTAAATCATCAGATTTGAGAGAGAGAGAGAGTGGGAGAGAGGGAGAGAGAAGAGAGAACAAACAAGAGAACCTCATACTTTACTGGTTTTTAACTGATGATCAGATAATTCCATCTTCTCTGCTACTTTTATTATCTCCCTGCCTTCAAAATCTTCTCTTGTAGTTTTCTGTTTATTTTACTATATTTCTTACTTTCAAAACATATATGTAAGTGGAAATTTAAGAGCTTCCAATTATTTGTTATATTTATAAGCTCCTTTTCCTACATATGTATTTTCCCAATGTTAATCCTGAATATGGACTAGCAAATTTATATGGAAGAAATAATAGGGAATTGTGTTGTTTCCCACACTCAGGAGTGTCCCAGTTTAGGAATTTGCTGGTTGGGGAGATTTCATTAGATGGTGACACTAGCTAGCCGAGTGCATTCCTGAAGCTTGACTGTGGTAGACTTCAGAAGTAGACCAAAAAGGGAAGGAAGTTTGAGAAATCTAAGGAAGCATAGGAGCCATTTTTAATGATTGAGGTAAAAATGATTGGTAGGAGTGGGTTCATCTCACAATTTGAAAATGCCATAAGGGAAAATTCACATTTCTATAGACCTGTTGATTTTAGCAGATATAACAGAGGTGATAGAAGACAGCGATCATCCTTCAGACGTCCACCATTCTATTTCCTTCCTTGTCAGATATTCTCAATTTATTGCGAATGTTTTCTCTACCTAAATTTTAGTGTTGATTTTTGATGACTGATAGCTGGATTAATTTAATTCCTATTCACTTATTTGTTCGTCAAATCATTTTGTGTGCGTTTATGCCAGGTACTGTTTTAAATGTTAAGCACTGCTTTAGATTTGATCATTTATTTCAATTCCTTATCAGCCCACTTACACGATTTATATGAATAAGTCATTTTTAAAGGGAGAATTTTTTTAAGAGAGAATATTTATTCATAGGGTGTAGTTAGTGGCTTAAAGGAAAAGATAGTGTCTGCTACTTGTTCTTAGATGGGAAGTTCCAGAGGTATCAAATGGGAGTTAAAAGCATCATCCGAGAAAAAAAAAAAAAGCATCATCTGAATCACGGCACCTCCCCTGCAACTCAGTTTGAGTTCTTTAACAAGGCATACTCCTGTCTCTGCACACCTGCAGTCCTTCTTGTGAGGTCAGCAAGGCAGCCTCTTGAGGGTCCCTTCCCTGCAAAACTTGCGCATCAGAACTAGTGGACCCATGTTTTACTGATGTAACAATCTGACCCTAGTTAGAAATGTAGGATTGAAGCTCTAAACCCCAAAATATTTTCTTTGACAGATTATATTATTTGGAACAAAATAGTCTCAAATCTATTGTGCACTTAAGCAATTTTCTTTAATTTCCAAAAACAAAATATAAGCACAGCAACAACACTAAAATAGTACAAAAGACAAAATAAAACCTTCCTTCTCTCCATTTGAATCTGAATTTCTTTCTCTCAAGGTAATACCTGTTAAGATTTTCTTATTCTAAAAGAAATAAGAAAATCTTATTTCTGCACATATACAAATTTATGTGTACATATGTGTATACATGCATATTTGTACATTTCAACCAAAACATATTTGCTGTGTTATCTATTGCTATGTAACAAATTAATACAAACAGAGGTGCTTAAAACAATATACATTCGTGATCTGACAGTATCTGTGCGTCAGGAGTCTGGGCACAGCTTGACTGAGTTTTCTGTTTTGGGGGTTCTCATGAGGCTACCATTAAGATATAGTCCAGGATTAGGGTCCACCTGAAAGCTCAACTGGGGAAGGGTCCATGTCTAAGCTCATACATATAGTTCTTAGCAGGATTCAGCTTCCTTAAGGCTCTTGAACTGAACTCTCTCAGGTCTTAACTGGCAGTGGGCCAGAGACCACAGTGTCTTACCGAAAGGACCTCTCCACTTTGGCAACTTACTTCATCAAAGCCAGCAACAAGATGGGAATGATAATTCTCTGTAATAAAATCACAGAGTGACATCCCATCACCTTTGTCATAGTCTATTGGCTAGAAGCAAGTCACAGGTCCTGCCTAAACTCAAGGGGAGGAGATTATACAAGCACATAAATACCAAGAGGTGGGACTATTGGGCACCATGGAGAGTCTCTTTTATACTGACTGAACATTGAATATTAACATTGTCCATTCTCCTATATAACACTACTCTGCAGAGGAAACTTTGCTGTGTGCCTAATAATATCTTTTGATGTTGCTCTACCTTTCCTTATCCCAATCATGATTACAAGTTGCATAACTTTAGGACATATCAATGGCAAAACAGAATCCTTATTCCAGAAATTCAATTAACAGCCAACATGAAATATTATTTATTGTGGGTAAACTAAAACATTATCACCAGGAGAAAAGAAGCAGAATTTCCAAAATACAGTAACTGATATGAAATATCTAGGGGTGATAGAAACACGAACAGCCTAGGCAGCAGATGCATTGTTCAGCGACTTGGGCCCTATTGAAGCACCTTCCTAGAAGACCCTGGCTGTGTCTGGTTAATACCATTAGTTGCTGAATAATGGGGAGATTTGGGGTGGGAATTCTTCTGGGGAAGGGGTCTGGGTAGTAATAATAGAAGTCTCTGGGGGAGCTCAAGGCACTTACTATTTACTAAACATTAAAGACATATTTTAATAACTTAATAATTTGAATAGCTGTACCAGCACATGCTGTCTGAATATCAGTTCTCTTATTAATAGCTAATAATAATAGCTACCTTTATCGAGCTATTTTTCAATATATAATATTTATAATGTACAGAAAAGGAATGCAGCCAATATTGCCTGTGCCAGGGTCTAAGCTCTATTAGAGGGGCTAATAGTTTTATAGCTTTTTATATAAAGAACCAACAGTGTAGGGCAATTTATTAAAAAATATTTATTAAGTACCTGCTACATGCCAGGTTCTGTTCTATTTGTTAGGGATACAAGACAAAGAAGTAAGGGTGTAGTTTGAACCACAATGCTTAATTTCTATAATATAAACATATCCAGCAATATCTTTAAAACTCCAAGTTTTTGAGGACACTGACTCATCCAAAACCTCATGGCATTCAACTGTTAGGCCCATTAAAACAAAGTATAGAGGCCCAGTTTGGACCATAGAAAATACAGGATAATAGGGAATTATTCATTATCACACAGGGAGCTCCCTGGAGTTTTGCAAATAGTTTCAGATTATCCACTACCTTATTTTGAAATTAGAGTATGAGGTTCTTCCTTCTCCTTTGAGTGATTCCAGATTTTGTTACTCATCTATGCTACAGTTGTTATTATGTTTTTTATCAGATTTTTAAAGGAATTCCCTCCTTAATATTATAGGCCTAGATCAAGATACAAATAGAAGCCCAAGTACCATATGGCTGAATATTTAAAATATATAAATCAAGCCAACAACATAAATGTACTCTATCCTCCAACCTTGGCAAATGTGCCTTTATAAGGACCTACAGACCAGGTTTGAATTTAGAATTCTTTGGTGTTTTCAAGACCCGTACTGGTGCATGGTAGGGCGGGGGACAGCCAGTTCCTGACCTGTGTCCCACCTCCCTTCTTTTTCCACCCCTTCTCGTTCCTTATTGTGAAGCACCTGGCATGCATTCTTGGGGCCCAGACTGTATGTCAAGGTTCCACCCATGTGTCCATCAAACAGCTGTTCTTTGTGCATCTCGGACCTTGGAGCAGGCTCAGGAGAGGCTCCCTCAGACCCTGGGAGTGGATGTGGAATCCTGTTGGAAGGGAATTCCAGGGTCTATGACTCAGAGTGCAGTCTACACCTGTGCTGTGTGACACAGTAGCCACATGTGGCCATTGAGCACCAGTTGAGATGTGCTGTAAGTATAAAGCACACACTGGATTTTGAAGACAATATGAAAAGTATAGAATATAAAAGATTTTATTAATATTTTTATATCAATTACATGTTGAAATAATATTTTGAATATATCAGGTTAAATAACATTATTAAAATTAATTTTACCTGCTTCTTTTTTACTTTCTAATGTGACTACTAACAACTTTAAATTTATATATATATATATGGCTTGCATCTGTGGATCCCTAGCATTTCTGTTGGGCAGTTCTGGTCTAGAAGGAGAAAATGGGGTTTGCTAGGGCACATACCCCCTAGTACCTTGCGTTCCTTACCATGTGATGAGGAGCCAGAACAGAGCTCTCTAAAGCATGGGGTCCCAGGCAGGAGCCCTTCTTGTCCAAGGGTGTTTCCACTTTAAAGCGATGTCCATAATTAATTTGCTCTTCAACCCTCTCATGGCTAAATGACCTTCAAATCTTTCTCTGTTTTGCTCAAAGGTGGTTTTACCTGAGGCAAGAAGATAGTTTTCAGTACCAAGAAGATAGGTACTCGCACAGCACCACCACTTTGAATCAATATAAACCAGGCATAGGAAGTAAAGTTATATATTAAGAATTATCTTTTGAGAAGCTATTATTCTTTGGATAAGACAGAATCCAATCACTAAGTAATTCATTGCTTCTTCCCCTCTTCTCCCTTCCGTTTGGAGAACACATTTGTCTTTCTGAACTGATTCTTCAAGTAGAGCAATGACATAAGGATCAAGAATATTTTGGGGGGATTCAAGGTGTAAACATTTTTCTGTATGTGTTAGGGATTAATATAAACTCTGTTCATTACAATTGAGATTCTTTCAAAGAAGAAAATTTACTTATCCAGTCTCCAGAGAAGGAAATGTTACATAGTTCCTTATGACTTGCTTAAGAAGTTCATGCTGATGGTATATTTCTTTATGACAACTTTAACAATTTATAATGAATGCTTTAGACTATGGCTCTAGAGTTTCAAGAGAAACAATGACTTATTTAGGCTCTTGCTCCTGAATAAATTTGATTTGAGCTTACAAGTAGAAAGGATTAATGATTCAGACGTTTGAAATCTCTTTATTGCTTCGTTTCTTATTGTAGCAGAGAGTGGCTAGCTATTAATAAAACTGTTTTTCCTCCTGAACACAAAGCTTGGTTACATAACCCAGCCTTCTTTATCGTAGATGTGGCCACGTGGCTGAGACTGGCCAATGGATGTTAGTGGAAGTGATGTAATCCTGCCTATATGATCATTTACTCTTTCTCCTTTTCTTCCTCTGCCTGTGAATGCAGAGTATCCAAGGGAGAAATTCAGAATCTGCATTTTAACAAGATTCCCAGGTGATACTTAATGCACATTATCATGTAAGAAACACTGCCCTAGGAGATGACAGAGCCACTAGAAAGGAGCATGAGTTTCTGCCTTGTGGCTTAGAGGAGAGCCACCCAGGAGAGCTGCCCCTAGGAATAGTCACCTTAGACTAGTACATGTGCTAGAAATCAAATTTTATTAGTATTAAACCACTGAGATTTGGGGGTTATTTTTTTACAGTACTTAGCCTTCCCTGGCTAGTATACTCACAATGTGTTTAGATAACTTTGTGTACCTGTAATGTCTTCCCTTCTTACTAATAGGCTCTGCCCACCAAAATGATCTTATTGTATTTTTACTATTAAAATTATTTACTAAAAACCAAAATAGATCTTATAAGTAATATTAATTAAATCTTGTGGATAATTTTTAGAAATCACCAAAATTATAAAACATTGGAAAATTTGCATTTGCCCTACATATATTTTCTAAATTTCCCTCTTTCCTTCTTTTCTTTAACTGCCCCCTTCACTTCCCAGTAGCACTAAAGTTAAGGGGTAAAAATTGCCTTTTCATGAATGGATAAGAAGGTCACTCATTGCAAAATCCCCATGGAAGTCAATTGTAACAAAATGCAGAGGCAAGCATATAAATATTTATTTCTCTTAACTCTGTTATCTTATTTTTATTTGACTATCTTTAGTTTCTTTAGGTTGACATTGACATCTAAGGCTTAATTATATAAGTTAAAATGATAAAACATATCTTTTGTTATCACAAGGGTATTTATTTATTCATTCCCAATATAGAGAATAGTCCAATAAAAAATTATCTGTTGTACCTATGACTAGTACAGAAAAACCCTCAAAGGTCAGCTTCTAAAGTGTTAATAAGAGATTTACTGGTTTTAAAAAATTCTCTGTAGATCTGGAAATGCAAGGTATTCACAAGGTGGATGAGTTCATTAGATATAAATGTGTGTATCTGAGTATATTTGAGTAGCTATCTGTGTTAAATTGGGCAGAATCGAGATCTTAAAACCATCATCAAAATTCCCTATGTTTATATATTTTTAATTAAGAAATCTAGGTCATCATTTGCTTATTTGCTTATATTATACATAGAACTAAATTATTAAAGCACGAGCACTTATAAGGCTCATTGTTTACCTTAATTAGATGCATGTGTGCACACACGTACATGTGTATATATATATATACACACACATATATACACACAAATGTATGCATGTATACACACTCCTGTGCACACAGATACACACATGCTGAAGAGAAAAGAAGGAAGAGAAGCTGAAAGAATTTGTGCATACATGCATGCACATGTGCACGAACACAAATACCCCCTTCAGCTTCTCTTCTTTTTCCCAGCCAGTCATTGTGGAGAGGAATGACAGCTTCCATTCGTTGCAAAAATTCAAGCAGAAGAATGTAATATACAAGAACCACCAGCCTAGTGGTAGAGGAAAGAAGATTCTTTTCAGCTTTTTCCAGTTGATCTGTGCTAGCAGTAGACCAGTTTCTCACCATGAGGCCCATTAAGATGTTAAAGAGATTAGGTACCACTGTGATTAAGATTCCACTAAATTTTAGCTTTCCTTCACTTCTCTCCTAAAATACCTTGGGGGTGATAGGTACAGAGATTTTTTTTTTTTTTCAAGGACATGTCTCTGAAGCAGGAGGCAAAGAAAACACATGTTCTGGTTTCTATTGTGAGGCTTCATATCCTGACAGCACATTTTTGCTTCATTGTTGTTATCTTTGTGGCAGAAGAGAAGAAACAGCAAATAACAATCACAAAGTATGAGTTCAATTAGCCTGAACTTAACAAGTGCTTTATGTGCATTTTCTCATTTAATCCTTATAACAACCCTTGATATGGATACTATTATTATACCATTTTGCAGAGGAGGAAATTGAGGCACAGTGAAGTTAAGTAACCTGCCAAACAGCTCTTGGGATGCTAACCCAGGTCACCTGGCTCCAGGATCTGGGCTCTTAATCACATTCCTCTACGTGGGTGGACTTGCCTATGCTTCATGGTCATTCCCTCAGGCCTTGCATTTTGTGACTCTGGGTCTGGATAACTCACTTAAATTTGGAAGTTTCACAAAGATTCAAACTGCTTAGGGATATGAAAATGACTCATTGGCAGGGTGGGGCTTCCAAGAAAATCAATTTCATTCCTTTCCTAATGGGCTGTGCTAGTTTGCAAAAATCAAGAACTGTGATGATTTAAGATGCATTTGAATTCTTTTAGATTTCCATAGAACCTCACTCAGCAGTCCTTTCAAGATGATGTCATGGTTCGTTGTGTAAGCTAGTACCTCACTCAGTCCAGGGGAGGAAGCCAGCGTATTTCACAAATGTTAGTTTATCCTTACAACACCCTTCAGGCTTAGTGAGTGGTATTCAGTTACCTTTGGGGGACTATAAAAATTAGGTTATGGTTTTTAAAGTTTATCTTTATACCAGAACTCACATACTTCTATGCATATACTGTCCATATAATATTATATACTATGTGTTATATGTTACCTATACACAAACATAAATATGCAAAAGTCTCACAAATGCTTATTCTTAGTATATGTGATATATCTTGGTGTATTGCATTCTGTTCCATTACTTTCCACGAAGAAGAATGCTGCTTGTGATCCACAAAGCTGATTTCATTACCCACGAATGGGATATAACTTACAGTTTGAAAACATGACACTGAGGGACTTCCCAGCTTTTGTGGGTATAACTCAAGCAGTGCCCTGCTGACTCCCTTCTGATATTTTGCAACTACCACCAGTTGTGACTTTAAAACACTAGCTTTTTAAGTATATGAAAAGTTAGCAGTTTGGCATCAGATCTAGCACTGTGTCCTAGATTCTCTTACACATGCTCGGTGGATATTTAGTGAGTGTCAACTGTGTGCCAGTCACTGGCATTCTAGGAGTGACTCAGAATCACTCTACTTGAGGACCTGACCATCTAGTGAGGGGAGCCAGAGAGAAAACAAATATGTTATCTGTCATGTGTTGGTAATTGCTACGGGCCTCCTAGGAGACATTTGGCACTATCTGTTGTCACAGTGCGGGGAGCAGGGGTGCCACTGGAATCTAGTGGGTAGGGAATGGGCATGCAGCTAAGATCCTACAATGAATGCACAGCAAAGAATTACTGAGCTCAGGATGTCAACAGTGCCGAAGCTCGGCTCCGGCACCACACTTAGGGGTCCAGTGACTTCCCAAAGTGGGAGAGGAAAAGCAAGCTTCTTTCCCCTCAGGTCCCTTTTTCTGGCCCAGAAGAGCCTATGCCATAGCCTGTCTTGGTGGCAGAATTGTTTTCTGGCGAGCCGCAGTGTTACTGGCAGCACGATGTGCTGCCCTCAGGCTTACACCTCCCAAGAATGCTCGCCAATGCATGTTCAAGGAGAGAGCCATCATGACATGACACATTTCTTTTCTGTTCTCCATTAACCTGGTGCCTTGAATAGGTGATGAACATTTCAACAGGAGCTGGTCCTCTGTTTTGGGACTGTCTTGCAAATTTTATTTAAAAATACTCCACGACTCTTAAGATTCTTGGAATTAAAATAACCTATTGGCACCCTCCTGCCCCCTCCCCTCAATGTAATAGTTAAATAAAAATATCCTCTTTGTTGTGGCTGCAGCTTCAAAAGGACATGAAATATTCACTACTTTTTCAAAAGCACTTCATACTTCTCCCTTTTGTATCCTCTTCATAATTGGACTTCAATTGCGTGAATTTCCCATCTATAAAGTGATTTGAGAGGATGCTCAGGCCACTTGTAAAAGGAAATACCCTTTTATATTTCTAGGGCCACGGCCTCTTATGCTGTGCAGAGCACGCTAACAGGCCCCTTTCCTGCCCTGGGTATGCGAGAGAGAGCTGGCTTCTCCGCGGAGACGTGCTTCAGCCTCAGATGCTCCTGACAGGCACTGCAGGGCCGTTAACTAGCCTGGGAGAGAAGCAAAGGTGCAGGTCTCCCGTGACTTTTGGAAACAGTCTCTGAACCTCCTTGCAATAGGTAGGGGAGCTCTCAGGTGTTTCCAGGAGTAAGTTTTGGAAGGCAGTTTCAGAAAAAAACACTCCCCAGAATATCCAATATAGTTTAGCTCTTGGGGGTTACTGGAACCTGGTCAGGGTGTGTGGACTGTTAGCTAAGGTGTATGTCCTGGTCCCCACCCCCCCCCCACAAGCCAGGAGCCTTTTTATTTACTCCCAGATCAGGAGGCATTTGGCACCTGGATGGAGCTTCCGAAGATCACTGACCCATCAGAGCTAATCAACCAGGTGGTGTCATGGCTGTGAGTCTGAGGGTGGCAGTTTTGGTGGTAGGTAGCCCTCACAGAGGCCTTCTTGCTGAAGGACCTATCACATTTTTCTCACTGGATATGCACTAGGAAGGGGTAAAACGACATCCTATTTTACACAGAAAGGAAAGGAGTCAGGCTGGTTCTTTGGGCCTTCAGCCCCAGGCAGGTCTGTTCTCTGGGGGATACATTACGAGATAGAGTTCCTGCCTGTGAACTGCTCTTTGTGGCAGTGGGACAACACCGTGTGTCATGAACTGGTTATTCATAAAGAGAAATGTTTTCGTTACTGCAATTATTAAATGTTTTCCTAGTAACTTCTCTGCTTTGACCAGGAGTCTCCCATTCCCCATACATACACCCCCCCAAAAATCATCCTCTCTGAACTCTCAGAGCCTTGGATAATTTTCTCATTCTATTTGCTGTCTTCATACCGTGTACCTGGAACTCTTATATTCTGGTAAATATTCCAGCATGGGAAAGAGGAAGCGAAAGAAGGAAAGAGGCCTGTGTCTGAACACACTATTATATTTTGGAATTTTCAGTTAGTCATACTTGCATTTCATAGACTCTATGCCAATAATCAACTTTTTTTTTCACTAGATGGGGTTGTAATCTATCATATCATAAAAGGTTGTAATCTATCATATCATAACAACATTTCATTCATGCATGCATGCATGCATGCCTTTATTCATTCAACAAAATGTATTGAGCGCATCTTATGGTCTAGGCATGGGGCTGAACTGGCCCTGTGGGATATGCAAAGGTGAAATAAGTCGTATTACTCCTTTCAAGCAAGTTTAAGTGGAACCAAGAAGAAAAGATATTGACTTAGCAAGGTAAACTGTCCTGGGAGACAGTAGTTTAGGATGAAACAAGGCATCACACAAATGTCAAATGAATGCTCCAGTCAGACTGGATCAGATGTTCCTTGAGGGCAGGAACCTGTGTTGAGGTATCACTGAGGTGTCACCATGGAGTGCTTCATAAGTGTCAGCTGAACTGTAGTAGCACCTAGGGGGAGGAAGAGGAGAGATGCTTTCTGGAATGATCCATGGAAGATAAGGGTTTGAGATGACTAGGCTAGGAAGATGGCAAGTGCTTTTTAATCTGGTAATGAATGAACTCTCAGCCCATGGGGTTTGGGTGAATGTATCTATATCTTGACACCATGAACATCGCTAAGAGATACCCTTCCTTGCTCTCCTAGGTTACAGCCAAGCTTCCCCCTCCTCCCCATTGCACCCGCATCTCAGGATGTTGTTGAATCCTGTGGAGAGAGCTCTCAGTTGAAAAACAAAGACAGTGAAGTCCAACTGGCAAATCCCATGTGGAGCCCCAAGTCACTGTGCAGATTCTTCCAATCTGTTTCTTAGAATGAGATGGAATTTGTTTGATGTCCCATAACAGCAAGATAAATAAAGCGTTTTCAAGCCATTTCGTTGAGTAGTGGGGAAGCATAGTTGAGGAACCCACAAATGGAATGCATTGTCTCTTCTCCCCCATGCTGGGAGTCTCTGAAAGAAGAGGAGAACAGCTTTCTGCGCCTTAACTTAGCTTTGCTCAGGGTAGGGCCTGCAGATCTTTTCTTGTGCCTTCAGAGCAAGGGGTGAAAGACTAAAGAAACACATGCTACCAAAAGGGGAGAGGATTTCACTTGGTACACAGAGCCAGCTGAGGATGTGGCCATGAACCGGCTGTGCTATGTCCTGTTTCCACTGACATGCCTTTACCCACACACCAGACTCTTCTCTGTTTCTGCTGCCAAGAAAGAGTAAAGAGCAAGTCTAAAGCCTCCTGGGAATTCAGATGCTGGGAAGTCAGGGAGGAGGCTAGGAAAGAACCACTGTAGGGCTGTGAACAGTGATGAGTTAATAAAAATATTTGAGTTGCCTGAAACTCTACCAAGATAGAGTATTTTAAAATAGAAGAGGCTAAAAACATAAAGTGCACTAATATGCTTGAGTGAACACACACACGTGCATGCAAACATGCACACAGGTGTCCACACACACATATCTATATAACCTTCACCTAGATCAGGATATCGAGCATTCCACCAGCCTACATGGGTCCCTCATGCTCCTTTTCAGTCCATATCTCTCCAAGATAACCATTTTTCTGACTTCTTTCACCATCAATTAATTTTTCCTATTATTCTTGAACTTCACATAAGTGAAGACATGCGATATACGTTCATTTGTGTCTGGCTTCTGTGTTTAAGAGATTTTTCCATGTTGTTGTATCAGTAATCTTTTTTTCCTTTTTTAATGCTGTGTCTAATTCCATAGTAAGATTAAACTACAGTTTGTTTATTCATTCACCTGTTGATGGAAACTTAAATTGTTTCCCATTTTTGGTACTTTTGAATGGCAATGCTATGAACATCCCTATGTAATGTCTTTTAGTAACAAAGGCACTCATTTCTCTTAGCTATATATCTACAGTTGAAATTATGTGTTGTGTAGTAGGCCTAGGTGTAGCTTTCTACCTAGTTTGTTCTGTTTTTCTGCCCAGGACAAAGATAGTAAACAGAGAGTCTGGAAGCAGGGACATTGGAGAGGCTCTTGAGAGCAGCGTGAGTGGATCCTTGTGCAAGAGCAAGAGAGCAGATCCCGGAAAGACCCCAGAGGAAGCCTGATGTCACTCCAATCACAGGTGCTAGTGTTTCCTCCTCAGCTCCCACCGCTTCAGCCACTGCCTCTGGCTGGTCTGCTGGCTCCTCTGTCTCACACACTGAAAACAACATTTCAGGGTGGACTTGGTAGGCAGACCCTTTTCTTTCACTCATTGGGCCATTCACAAAGAACTTTAGTTATGCCCATGGCAACCAGCACCTTACGCACTGAGCTGATACCCTTCCTGACATGTATCTGTGACCACGGTCACTCTGCTGCTACCCACTGCCAGACATGGCCGAGATCTCTTTCTCCTTTCCTGACTTAAGCCATGTCACCAAAACAAAATCAGGAACTCCCAGTGGATATGCCTGTATATCCTGCAGGCTGTCAGCTCAGGAACTAGAGAAAACAGTTCAGACCCAGCCTTTCTTCTGCCCAGCAGGGCTGTGAAATGACCCACATGCCAAGATGGGAGCAGGGACTGGGGGCCAAACAGGTTGCTAATCCACAGCCTACTGGACGGAGCCCACACTTGTGATACCTTGGGCTGCTTCCTCCACTCATAGAGCCTAGTCTCTTTGGGGAGGGAAAGCACTTTATCCTGAGATTTCCTTGATCCAAGGAATAGGCATATATTACCAGAGGCCGTTCATCTTAACCACCTCCGTCTTGGGGAGTTCTAGACCTCATGGAGTTCTACTTTTTTCTTTTACGAGCTGCATCAAAATATCTTTACAACTTGTGTTGTATCTTTATAAACCCTTGGAATAAAGAGAAAGTGCACAGTAGTTTTGCAAAGAGCCCTACTCAAGACTGAGAGGTGCTGATGCATTACTGCTACCTGGTGACAAATTACCTAAATTGCAGGATATTCAACAAGACAAGATATTGATAATAAGCATCTCAGGTAATACCATAGAATTTTTTAAAGGGAAAGATCTTAATAATTTTAATAAAGAGTTTAACATTTCAGATTTAAAAGAGAATATTTCTGCACTCTTGGCAGGGCTCTAAAAGATCAAGAAAGATGCGATATGCCTGATATTGGGGGAAGTCCCTCTCTTAAGTTTACTACCCATAAGTATAGTCTCTAAACATTTATATACCACGTTTTATTGTGTAGAGTTCAGCACATTGTTCTCATCTGGTGAAAGTTAGAGATGCTCAGTCATAAAAATAATCAGAAAATTCTAAAACAAAAATCTAGCCCAATATTGTTTCTTGGAAAAATAAGATGCTGCTTTGAGAAATGGGGGTGGGGGGGAGACAAATAGCCCTAACATTAGAAGAGATTATTCCAAAAATTGCAAGCAAAAACATTTTTTTCCTGTTATGCACATTTATGTCTTTATCTACTCTTCTAGGGCTGAAATATATGCTTAATCTGTGTCTGAATGCTGGCCCCAGGTGTGGTGGGCCTTCTGTTACAGTGGCTCTCAAAGTTTGGTCCCCGACTTAGCAAGAGGGGCATCCCCTAGAAACTTGTTAGAAATGCAAATTTTTGGGCCTCACCCCAGAGCTAGAGAATCAAATGTTCTGGGAATGGGGCCAGCAATCAGTGTTGTAACCAGCTCACCAGATGATTCTAATGCACATTAAAGTTCACAAACCACTGCTAGATAAAGATTGATACTAGTCCAGCATCACTGTCAGAAGAACACAACTTTAAACTTATTTGTTCTGATAGGTCAGGTGGTCTCCATGTTGGTTCTTCTACAGATCATCTCTACTGGTAATTACTTGGATTTTCAGAGTTAGAGATGAGAAATGAATAGGAGGTTGAGAAGGAAGTTTGCTCTTTCACTGGTGGAAAAATCGTAAGCCAAGTTCATTTCTCCCCCATTATTTTTGTGATGACTAAGACTGCCAAGAGCTGATGTGATCAGCTGAAACTTCAGTGTATTATATATCTGCTTACATTTGAGCCACCATTTTGGGTATAGCATTTACATGACAGGTGTGTCCCCCAATAAATCTTAGCAACCAGAAATCATGAGTTGGACTAGAACTTCTCCATATAGAAGCTGTTATTGAGATTGAATGAAAAGGTTGCTCAGTTGATGTTTAGTTGAATAAAATGGATGCACTTGCTGAGTGGCTCACTCCACACTTTATAAAAGACAGATGGTGACAACTTTGACCTTAGACTTTATGGTACATAGCCTTTTTTACTTCTCTTTTAAAACATCTCTGTCACAGGCCATTGTGGACTCAGTTGGCTATCACGGGAGATGCTGTCTCAGAAATGCCTCCAAATCTATTCTCCTGAGGCATATTTAGGTTCATCATCAATTTTAAAAATTGAAAATTCGCCCCATGTATCTTGTTAGCCAAGATTGGCAGAGCATAAGAAACCTCATGTCTCATAATTCTCTACCTCTGTTTGTATTTGGGTGCTTTTATAATTTGGAAAATGGTCAGAGGATGGAAACTTGACATTGTAATACATCCCTTTAGTGTCTCTATAGTGTTGCTTTAGTAAAAAAAAATACTCTGCTTTATATGTCCTCATTTAATAATAATTCATCTTAGAAAGCAACTGCTGGGATTTTTGGTTAGTTCAGTGTGGGAAGTGGGGTTTGACCTTCACGACGAGGTGAGTAGCAGATGAAATAACTTGCATTGCTGGGTAGTTTATATGCCACTGGGCCAAGTAAGACTCTGTTACCTGATGTTTGATCTAGATGCTTGAAATTGCTGTGCAGACGGTGTTCAAAGCCAGAGCCTTCTTGACCATGAGGTGCTTACAGGACACTCATTTTTGCCATCATTCAGAGCTCTGCAAGAGAGCAAATTGCTTGTTACTTAAATGTGTCTGCCTTTGAAGAATAAAGAGCTGAATTGACACTGCTGGGATTTGAGCCTCCAGGTGTCGAATCATGGAAACCTGTCTGCGACAGAATGTGCCTTAGCAAGACTAAGTTGATTTCTTCAACATAGTGAACTATGTCCGGGTCTGCATCGTTTGGCATAAAGACCTCTTCGACCAGATTTGGAAGACTGGTATTTTCTTGAAAATATCTTGATGATGTAGTAAAATAATTGGGTTCTCACTGACCTTGAATACAAGCAAGCAGTTCCTACTAACGAGAAGAGGTTCTTTATTTTCTAACCAGCATTTGAGTGCCTTCTATGGGCCTAATACAGGGTGTAAGAGTAGTTCATATTACAATTAATTTGAGTTACCAACAAATTGTCTTTATTATACAAATATGCAGTGGTAACAGTGAGAATGATTTTCAGTGATAAATGTGTGTATACTCTCAGGTTACCAAGGGCCAATTTACTACAAAGAAAGGAAAGGAAAATTACTGAGATTTGTTGCATTCTGCGTTATGGTTCAGTTGGATTTTTTGCAACAATTCAGAAATGAAATCTGGCCATTCCATAACGATATCAGGTTTGAGATTTTTCCAATTCTTTTTCTTCAGAAAATATACAGCTTATTATTCTATTCACTCAAAAAAAATACCAAATTTAAAAACACTAGGTCAGTGCTGGGGAGCAGCCCAGCAGCACTATGGCTTTTTAATTCACGAAGAGAGATGGTGGGTAGAGTATTCTGGGAAATCACCAGCAGGAACATCCATCCACGTTGAGAGTCGAGTGGAAACTTGGTCCATATGAGAGCAAATTAAGATATGGATGATGTTTTCAAAAAAGTGAGGAATAATTTTAGATAAGGTCAGCAACAATTTTCTAGTGTCTAAAAGGGAAAATCCTGCAGAAGTCTGCCAATGACTGGGGTAAAGGTTAGAATAGACAAGATTTAGTAGAACTTTACAAAATGCATTTTGAAGCACTTCAGTAAATCATCTGGTAGTATTGTCATTGATGATTTTTTTCCCATAATGTCTCTTTCTCAGGCCATATGTAAGTGAAAGAAATAATAATGTAGTGTCTATCCCCTTCCTATGGCCCACCCTAAGCTAGGAATTTCTTTAACCACAAGGGAAAATTTTCTATAATATTTGATGGAGAACACACAGGTGAAGGATAGTTGTTTTTGTGGCTGTGATTTTTAAAATATATTCTTTCTGGCCTTCAAATACGCTACTAACTATAGGTTCAAAATTCTCTTCTATTTGATCTGATAGGGTACCCTTACTTTATGTCACCTTAAAATGAGGTCAAGCCAAGTACTGCAAGATATAAAGTATTCAATGACAATTCTTCATTTCTGCTGAGATGAAGAAGGCCTGGCTTAGGTAATTGCACCATAATGCTCAGCATGGCCAAACTGCTTCTGTCTCTGCAAATCTCTCTTCTATCTTTCACATTCACAACATACATCTCTCCTGCATGTAGATCCAAGACCTAATGTAGCCTCTTGTATCATCTGCATGATTAATGGACTGTGGGTCTGGCCTGTTATTTGGATTGTAGGTCTATAAATAATCATAATAATATAAACATAGTTACAGGAGCATTTTTATACCTGTCTGGTTCTCAGTGGTTTTATATCATTCATTCACTAAGAACAATGATTAATCTTCAACCCCAAGGCAAGACACTCAGTTCCAATTTGGTACATAAATAGTACATCAGTTTACAAAGAGATGGTTGGGGGGGGGTCATTGTAGTTTAAAAGACATAAATAATACACTAAACCTGGAAGCAGGGAGGGAGGCATACAGCAAGTGGAGAAAGAAATTTCAGAAAAGTTTAAAAGCAAAGAAGAAAAGAAATATCAAAGCAAGTGTGCTCACATCTTAAATTAGATGTGAGGAATTCTTTTTCCTTCTACGGATCTGAGCTGCCTCTATGTGTGTGCCTTGAGGACCTAGGGGTATAGTAGGCGTTAGGAACAAAGGCTGTTCACGTTGGAAGATATGTTTGCTTGTGTTGGGTAAATATTCTAGATGATCAATATACAAAAACCTAATAATATGCCACTTAGGGTTTATTAGCAATCTATACATTTAAAGTATTTCCTACTGCTTTGTACCCTCTGTAGATTCCCTAACATTAAAGTCCGAGGTTTGCTTTTGATAGGCATTTTCTAATTAAAAGCAAATTTGTTGTCCTACAGCTTATCTCTATGTAGTTCAGTCTTACACACTCTCTGAGGCCCTTGTCAGATGTCATTCCTCCTTCATGAAGCCTCTTATGAGCAGGAGCTGGACCTCATTCATCTTTTATCTTTTACATTTCTCTCCACAAATGTTTATTAAAGAAATGAAGCACACAATTTACAGAGAGTCTGTGGCTTACAAATACCTTCTTTAAGAAATTGAATAAAGCAATACAAGTACTGGCATTTAGTGACTATCTGTTTATATAACAGAAGTACTTTACCTACATACATACACACGCACTCGCTCACTCACGTACTCACTTAAGGGAAACCATTAAGGTAATGCAGTTGTTAATAGTTACTTAGTTTATACTTCATTTGTGTTTTCCCCTGAATATATATTATTATAATTATGTAATAGCTATGACTATTTCTATGCCTATCACAGTTATTCCAAGCCTAGAAATGCTTCGTTTGAAACAACCAGCAGTAGAGGACAATTTAGGTCTATGCGTTTATGTAGTTCATCTTGGGTTACTTATGCAATAGATGCAAAAATGCCTAATTTGCTTTTCTGTCATTTGGCAAAGTTTATTATTTGCCTACGTAGAAGATACATACTTTTCTCTTACTGGCACAAAGCACTGTTTGCAAAATGTAAAATTCTTTTAAACATATTTATGTGTATATTTCTATCTGTGTGTTTCTGTAAGTGATATGCTTCGTGACAGGTCCAATTCTATTAAAAATGCCCTTATAGAAAACCCTTAATAACACTAATGATTCTATCCAAGACCTCTCAATGACACATTCATTTCAATCAGTATCAATATTTAATACCACAAATAAGAGTACTACTAAGGAAGGATAGAATGTGGTTGACTAGTGTATAGTGTAAATTATTTGAACTGAATTGTGAAGTGGATGATATAACATCTCCAACAAAAGAAATTTCAGTAATTCTAAATAACAAAAACTTACATTTTTGTCAGTTTTCTGATATATCAACCACTTTCTAGACATTGTATCATTGATCTTCAAAATAATCCTGAACATAATTTTATCTTTTTTATATTATTGGAAGAAATGAGCTTCTGAGAGGGAATTGGCCTTTAGGTATCTGGTAAAGAGGGTGTCGGTGATTTGAATCTAGTGCTTTTGACTCCAAAGGCCAGACTGGAGATGTTGGTCAAGCCCCCTGCCCTTGCTCTTCCACAGACCAAAGCAGACATCACTACCTGTTCCCATTTCTCTCTCACTGAACCAGACAGAGACCAAGAATCCTTCTCAATGTAGATAAAATCTGTCTGCTCTCCTGCCCCGTATTCTTTCTAAGTGTATTTTCATGCGCATTAATACAGATGAAATACAGCCAGAGTTAACAGAAAAACTGTATAGTACGTCACCAAGCACACTTACGTGAACCTGCAAGTTGCCCTTGGTAGATTTTGTGTAAGAGACTTTGATGTGTTTATCTTCCCCAGGAATTTGGGTCAGACTCCTTTGGGAGGAGAGAGGTCTTCTGCTCAACATCTTCTCCTCTTATTTCTTACTTCACAAGAACTTTACTTGGCCAACTTGGAGTGTGCTGAGGTGACCTATTTCTGTCTGGGATAACAAAAACATTCCAGATGACTGACGTCTTTTATTGGGGACAGTTTGACCTGACTCTAACCCTCCCGCTTTGCTTGCCAAAGAAGATGATCACTGACAGGCCTTAGCTTCAACCTCTTTTTATTTCATCTACATTGTTTTCCAATTTCTTGCAAAAATAGCAGACTTGTCCAAGTGCCTAGCTACTATGGCAATAAGTGTTATTTAAATAGATGCTGAATACATGTGTCCCAGCTTCAGTGAGTCAGTGGCAGCAGTTGTGGGATCTGATTGCATAAATGCATGGGAATAATGTCTGTCTCTGGGGCAACAGAGTTCTTTTTGAGCCCTTGAAAGGACTGTGCTCAGACACAGAAAGACTGATGTAATCGTCATACACGTTCAGGTGGATGGGTCAGTTTTGCCCTGAATGGAAAATGTCAAAAAATGGCCATTTGGATTTCCTCCACTGTAACCACAATGAATGCCTCAAGAAAGAAAATGAACAGAAAAGACCACAAAAGGTCTAAAAAGTTTAGAAAATGTAAAACCATTTTTATTGGTTTATGGTTTTTATTTGCCTAAGCAAATGTCCAGCTTATTCAAATATGGGTATTGATTTTTTTTTTAATATACAATTGAGATTAAGCAACTTGATCCTAAATAAATGAGCATTGCCTTTCAGAATACTGCTGAATATGTCTTGAATATGGTGGGAAACCATACTGCTCCACACAATCACAAATGCAAAACTTTGGTGACACAAAAAATGACATTTTTCAAAGATGTCTCTGACATGTGTCTGCAAGTGTTTTGTGCTGACTCTACCACCCTAAAAAGCCAGGACACATAGGTGGCCTGTTAGTACCAGTTGGTTATTAGTTCTGCCATAAAAAATATGGTTTGGTTCCTTAGATTAGATTTCTTCAGTGTTGGCAGTGGACTTGCGTGCCTACATATACATAGAAATTAGCAGACTTTTTCTGTCTTGGAAGTAAACAGAGAAGCAAAGAACAGGCTTGAAATTTCAGTCATAGGTAGGTTCAATATTAGAAAGGACTTCCTGATTTTAAACATTCATTAATGTTCCCTCAAAAAAATGGTCTTATAAACCTCCTTTCCTCTCTTTCTCTCCTCCCTCTTCTTTCCCCTTCTCCTTTTCTTTTTCCTTCCTTCAGAGGTTCCCCATCTGTAAAATGGAAAAAATAATAATACATTTGATTCTCATTATTCATAGATTTCATATTTGTGAATTCACTATTCACTAAAATTTATATGTAACCCCCAAGTCAGTGCCAGTGGTGCTTTCAAGCTCATTGGCAGACGTGCACAGAGCAGTGGAAAAGTCGAGTCACTTGGCGTGCACACGCTTCGTAAAGATGAACAAGACCCTCTGCCTGCTTGTTTCATCTCTCCTGCTGCAAACAAGTGTCCTTTTCTCTCCTTGGTGCCACTTTTTTTTTTTTTTTGCATTTTTGTGCTTTTTGTTGGTGATTTCACTCTTCGAAGTGGCCCGCAAGCATGATTTGGTTCTGTGAGTCAAGTGGGGAAGAAGGAGCAAGACAGCATCTTGGAACTTGTACATGTGGCAGGTACAGACAGCTTCTGCTTCTGGCAATATATTCACTTATGACATTACCCGAGGTGATGGTGGCAGATGAAGAGGCCCCCTGAGTAACTTCCCAACAGTGGCTGCTCAGCCACTCAGACATTTCAAGGGCAGTGGAGAATCACCAGAGCATGGCCCAGACCCTAACTCTGCACAGGCTGTACTGGGACAGGACTTGGGTACCCATATGGGGCTTCCTGGATGACATATTTTATGTGAGAGAAGGTCAGAGATTTCTAGAAGTATGTGGAAGAGAATTAAGGGGTGCAGTGTAGGGGCTGAGAATTTGAGATAGTTTATTACTACTGACGTGATTCCAGTGTTCTAACTGGCTGTGGGCCCATCAGAGGGTGAATTACACTGTAAATATGCAGAAATGCTTGCTTGCACCTCTTTTCTTGCTGTTTAATCCTAACATTAGTTATTCTGAAATTTCTCTAAATCCTTGTGATTAGAAATGTAGATTTTTCCCACATTGTGAACTCGTCAAACCACTACTAGGTATCAGGTAAAAATAGATTTCTCTCTCCTCCCTTGCAATATGTTTATTTTCACAATGGGTTTATTATCCTTTACTTACTTTCCATGGAAAGGCTTCCTCACTACTGTATTTTAAAAGTTATTTCTTCAATATTATTCCAAGTGAATTTTACAGTATGTTTTAAGCGGGGAATTAACTCTATGGCTCCCTTGCTTAAAACCTTTCATGACGTCCCAAGAGTGTTAAAACAAACAGGGTTGGGGCTAGGGTGCAAAATGTGTGTCAGAAAGTCATCAATATAAAAAATATTTAATGCATTTTTTTCTAAAAATCTAACAGACAAACTCTAGTTCACATCTGTATTTGTAAATAAGGTGTTGAGTCGCTCTTTCATGTCTCTGTGGGGCCACCGTAGAACTCATCCCACTTCTCTATTTCTGTTTTAAACTTTATTCACACTGACTTATGTGGCCACTTCCCCTCTGGAACCCGCAATGCTGCTTTCCCCACAGGCCCTTACATAGTTGTTTCCTTTCTGCTTCCTCCTTGGGCTGGCCCCTGCTCGTCCTTCAGAACTCACCCAAGTGGCCCTTTGCAGGGTCGGGCTCCTCTTCTATGTATTCTCATGGAAGTGACTGCCCTTCGTTGAGAACATTGGCAAGTAGACATGATTAGATTACTTTGTCTATTAACACCTAACTCCTCCAGCTGATCGTGAGGTCCATGAGAGTGGGACTGAGTTCATTTATAACTTTCACAGCACAGTGCTTACACATTGATGATCACTGAAAAATTAACATGTCTTTATGTAATGTGCTTTCTGGTGTAACCCCATGATACTGGATCTGAAGACTGTTTTTAATTTATATTTATTGGAGGAAGTATTGGTTTAATAACATTGTATAAATTTCAGATGAACGACTTTATAATACAACATCTGTGTACTCTATTGTGCGCTCACCACACAAAGTCTGGTCAGTATCTGGAGACTTTAAAGGGTTGTTTTCCTGGCATTGGGCATAACAACAAAACCTTGTTCACCCTTTGCGGAGTTCTTTCCACAGTAACTCTGGCAGGTGGGTTAATTAGGTTGTGTCGTAATTTGTTGATAGCTATCTCAGATCCTTTAGAAGAGGGAGTAAGATGGTAAGAAGAAATATGAAGCCATCACTCTGCAGATGAGGGAAATGAATCTCAGAGGTTAATGACCTGCCCAGGATTCTGTAGCACAGCAAGAGCTCACACTGGGTTCTGACCCTGAGCTTTGTCCTTTCTACTCCTCTGAGCTCACTCTATCAGAGAAGGTGCCAGAGAGGATTCCCTTTCCATTTTCCAGTAAATAGACAAAGGCGATTAGGAACCTTTTCTTAGGGTTAATACCTTGCCAATTTCTAGACCTCCTTACTTATTAATCTCTTAAAACATCCAATTTGCACATCTCTGCTCCTAGAGACTGAGCATTTGGTATAAGCTCCACAGTGAATAAAAGGTAAATAAATAAACAAACAAACATATCAGTAGATGGTATCTCCTGGTAGAATATAATTTTCTTTCTCTTGTTCATTCTCTCAGGTTTATTTATCCTCTTCACCATGAGGGACTTAATTGGAACTGGCTCTCTGATTAGCCTTAAAGTTAAATTGTCTTCCACAGATGTGCTGTCTCCTATTAAACTTGTTCCCTTGACAGACCTTCGCAGATGTTAAACACAGACTGAAGTATTTATTAGTCTAAGGACCCAACACTTGGTCTGAGTGGATTTATGTGGCCACAGCAGAAGTCCTTGTCTGTCATTTGCACATCTGCCTGAACCCTGCTGTGGTTCAGGCCTTGTAAATATTTAACAGTAGTGATTTCCCCCTCTAATACAAGTCCATATCCTTTCCCCATAGACAGTGCATGCTTCGGAGAGGATCGGGGGCTACTTCAATGGGTTGTCATTCATTCATTCATTCATTTATTCATTCAACAATATTTACTGAGCATCCATGTGCTCAGCATTTCTGGACCCTGGGGATACATAATGAACAGCTCAAGGATCTCTGTCCTTTCTCTTGGAGTTTACATTCTCATGAGGGAAACAGTCAATGAACAAGTAATCAAATATGT
Organism: Macroglossus sobrinus; assembly: GCA_004027375.1. NCBI lineage: Eukaryota > Metazoa > Chordata > Mammalia > Chiroptera > Pteropodidae > Macroglossus > Macroglossus sobrinus. The sequence goes on along the minus strand of PVKZ01001802.1, from coordinate 91,476 downwards.
TTTATTCCCAGTGCAAGTGCTATGGAGAAAAATTAGGGAAAGTAGGTATTATGTTTAATGATGGTGGGAGGCAGCAGATAGGGTGGTAATGAAAGGCCTCCCAAAAGAGGTGACATTTGAATAGAGGCCTGAATAATGGGAGAAGCCACATGAAGATCTATAGAAAAAATATACCAGGCAAGGTATAGAGCACAAGTAAAGTTCTGAGTCCAGAGCAAGGTTGATTGTTCAGCAATCAACAAGAGGCTACTATGGCTGGAAGGCAGGAAATGAGGGGCAGAGTGGCAGGAAGTGAGACCACAGATGTGAGTGGGGCCAACACAGGAGTAATGTTAGGCAGACCATAATCTCTTATGAAAAGGCATTAGAGAGATTTGAACAGGGGAGGAGTATGATCTTATATATGCTTTAAAGAAATCATTATGCCTACTGTGTACAATGAGAATGGATTCTAATGGGGCAAGACAGGAGTAGGGCAGGGAGAGCCCATGAGAGGCTCCTGGAGTATCCACGTAAAAGATGAAGGCAACTTAGAATAGGCATTAGCAGTGGAGGTGGTGAGAGGTGGTCAGATCCTTGTGTCTTTGACGGTGGAGCCCATTCACAATTCCTGAATCAGATGTAGGCTATGAGGGGAAAGATGAGTCACACGTCACTCCTTAGCTTATTTAAAAGTATTTATTGAACACCTATTATGGACCAGCCATTATCCTATGTGCCTGGATATACCAGTGAGAAAAAATAGTCAAAAATTTATGCCTTTGTAGAGCTTACATGCTAACGGGAAAGACAGAAACAGGGGCGGGAGGGAGTAGAGTACAATCAATTGTATTAAATATTCAGAAGACAATATGTATTATGGCAAAGTGAAAAAATAAAGCAGAGGAGAAACACTTGGGGGTGGAGGGGTAGTTGCAATTTTAACTATGGGGTTAGAGCAGACTTGCTTAAGAAGTCACCTAGGTTTTTGGTCTTTTGCTATTTAATGAGATGTCTGAAAAAATAATAAAACTAGAGAAAGGAGCATGTTGGAGGTTAGAGTGGTATAAACAAGTTGTTGTCATCCTTAGGTATTGAGCTCGAGTTGCCTTTTAATGAAAATATATCTAGTAGCTAATTGGATATTCAAATCTGGGCCCTTGAGAGAGGTCAGAGCTACAGATGTACATTTCAAAATCATGAGACTCTAGAAGGTCTTTAAAGCCATGGAACCAAATGAGATCTTCAGAAGCATAAATGTAGAGATTGAAAAGAGGGTCAAGGGCTCCTGGGTCCTCCAAGGGGAGGAAAAAAAATTAGCAAAGGACACCCAGAGGGAGCAGATGGAAAAGCAGGAGAAAAACGAAGAGCGTACAAGAAGATAAGCAAAAGAAAGTTGAAGTGGGAGGGGCTGATCAGCCATGTCCAAAGCATCAGGCAAGATGGTGAATGCATTGGAGGATGTAAACATGGTCTTCTTTACTTCTTGAGCAGCAAGTAATCAAGTCAGCTGTTGTCACCATTTAAATGTGGTGAGTAGAGTCATAGAAAGGGGTGCTCTCAACTGTGTGTGCCTACAGAAACACCAGGGTTGAGCCCTTTGTGTTGGCCTATTTAATGTGGTTAACTGAAGAATAAATATCTATTTTCAAGGCAGTGCAGCAGGCACAGATCCTGGGGGACTCTGAATGTCACACACAAGATTGTGTTCTACATTTCACAGGCGGTGGGGATTTAGGCAAGGTTTTTAAGCAGAGGAGTGACATATTGTCTCTAGCTTGTTCTACATAGATATTTTGGAGAGCAAAAGGGAAGATGGGTTGGAGGGCTAAGAGGTAATAGGCTGAGACACATGGCAGGAAGACTTTTTTAGTAATTGAGACATGAAATGGACCAGACCTGAACCAGAGGAGAAAGAGCGAGAATGCAAAGGGGAGGACAGATAGGAGAGACCTTGAGAAAGTAGATTTGACAGCATTTGATAAGTGACTGAGGGTTGATAGAGAGAGGATATATTGAAGAAAACACTTGGGTTTCTCTGTGTGACTGGGAGAATATAGCCCATCGTGGATTTTTTGCTGGGAGATAAAGGGAAGGGGCTGACAGATTAACTAGTTTATGGATTAATTATTAAGACACAGCAGGGCCCTGGGAGTGCCCCTCCTCACTAATTAGTTAGCTAGTAATTAGGCAGTGGCTAATTAATGCTATTGCCTGCCCCCTGTGGGGTGGGAAGAGAGGAGCTGAGCCACCCCTTGAATTGCTGTGGTGCATGAAGGAAGAAGGACCTGAAGTCTCTGCCATTATATAACGTCCCCTCCACTCCTCCCAAAAACCTTAAGGGGTATCCTTGATGTTAGGTTTTCTCTCCCTGTACCTCTTCAGATGTTCTTTGCTAAATGGAAAAACATAAAAAGGAAATTATGTGTATTGCAGAATTATTTTCAGTGTGGTATTTTGCAAAAAAAAAAAAAAAATGCCATGACAACTTTCCTCTTCAAATGCTTGGGATTCAAAGTTTAATATTCCACTTTGGAACTACAGAAGCATCCCCGTCTTGGGCTTCTGCCCTCCTAAAATGTACATGTTCTTACATGAAATGAAACTTTTCCCAGGTTGACGTAGCAGCTTCACGCTGTGTTGGGGTGAATCCCAAAGCTGAATTTGGTAAATGCTTTTGAAATCTATAAATTCTCCAGGGACCTTAGTTGCTTAATTTATGAAGTACATTCTAACCTCCTATCGGAGCAGCGTGAGAATTAAAAAAGGGTTGTTTAATTGGAAGAAATATTTAGAATTCCTCTGTTCAGTCCCCTGAATGCCAAACATTCTCTGATGTTTTATTTAAATGCCTATGTCAGAGTTTCTGTCTGAGACTTCATTAAGGTATCTGTCTCAGGCAGGAGACCTGTGTCTACAAGGCTCCTCCTCCTGCGATGGACATGTAGCCAGAACACTTTACAAATGCAAGAAGAAAGGGCCCAGACAGAACTGTGGATAAAAAGCAGAAAGTACAAGGGGGAACATCTGGGCTGGATGAAGACTTTATTTAATAGTATTTAAAAAATTTAAGTGCCAAAGTTAAACATCAGTCATTTTTATTTGAAAATCCAAATAATCTTACTTCTCCTGAGAAATCAGGAGACATGGCACATCAGGGCCCAAATTTCTATTTGGCAGCTGTCAACTGGAGATAAGTTGGTGTCCTTCAGAACTAAAGGCAGACGGGTGCCCCAGAGGGTCACACTCCCCACCAGGCCTTGCTGTCTTCATAATGTGAGGTCCTTCAGGACTCACTGGTGACAGCGGTTCTTCCAGAAGCCTTCTTTGAGCCCCCAGATCAGGGTCAGATGCCCACCAATGCTACTAAAGTAGCCATGGCAACTTTTATTTATATATAATAATATATACAAGAACTATACATGTTATATGTTATATATAAATTATATAAATATAATTTCTACTATTTAAAAATATTTTACTATTTTTACATATATAGAAAGGTTTACTATTTTTTATTTTATACGTATACAGCAGGTCCTTGGATAACATCCTTTCATTCAACATCATTTTGTTATAACACTGTTAGGAACCTAATTCTGGAACTTAATGATGATATCAAGTGAGGATTTACAGTGTATATATTTTTATTATTATATTTTAATTGCTTGCTGACTTATCTCAACACCCCCTCACTGTAATTTAGGCTCTATATGAGCAAGTACTTTGTTGTGTGTGCTGCTATGCCTCCAACATCTTGCATAAGGCCCAGTCCAGAGCAGGCATTCAAATAAATTAATTTACAAAATAAGGACAGTAGACTAAATGATCTCTAGCATCCATTTTTGTTGTAATAGTCTCTTGCTCTGATGTTTCTCTTTGAGCAGGCATTTATAGGCTTTCTGCTCTGAATAATGTGTCTTGCTGGTCTCTATGTACAACTGCATAAGAAACTAGGCTTTGGTTTAGCTTCCTCTCTTTTAGCTCATAGTGAAGGAGAGCATGTAATAGATAGAAAGGATCTTGAAGCTAAAGCTCCTACTTTGCAGATGAGAAAATTGAGGCTCAGATATGATAAGTCACTTCTTTGAAGTTCACATTTGTAACTCAGATTAGAACCTGGGCTCCCAGAGGATGGTCCGCCTGCCTTCATCTCTAGTCTGAAAGAGCCAGTCATCAAGGTGGAGAAAAGAATGAAGTCAAAGCCAGCGTAACCTGAATGGTGAAAATAATAAATGCTAGAGAGGTTTGTAGAAGGAGAGAAATCACTGCAGAAACATAACTAAGTTTAAGTAATCCAGTGTCCATAGCAATAGTTCTCAAACTGGGGTGTTCAGGTGCATTCTTAGGGGACTTTGAAAACAGCAAATATGCATATCTTCTGATCACCTGCTGCTGAATTTCAGGGATTTTGTTTGTTTCTCTGAATGGCCATGACACCATCCTGGCCAATGAGGAGAAGAAAGAAAAGGAATTGACTTGTAAATGACGGGTACACATTAAGGCCCAGTGGTGGCATGCTGATGTCTTGCCATAGTTTGGGTCTGTCACAGAGACATGTGTACGTGGGTGACAATGATTTAATTATAACAGAGCACCGTCATCCATTGCATTATTTTAATGCAGTTGACTATTACTGATTTTGTATTTATTTTTTATATTTGTTTTGGTTTCAAAATTATATAAGTACAAGTGAAAGCACTTTGCATAGGGTTTTGTTAGTTTTACACATGTTTAAGCAACGTTGAAATAAAAGTAATCTAAATGCCGAAGGGCCAGGAGATTTTCTCTTTGAAAGGAGCCTACACATTATTCAAGGTTGTTGTATACACTGACTTCCTTTCACATTTGCATTTAAGTCATGAGAAACTATTGGCATAAGAGATAATTCCAATGGCATGAGCTCTTTTGTTGTCAGACTGAATTACCTAGAAGGAACTTGTTATGAGAGACTTGCTCTTCTTGTAATAGGGCCCTACTCACACAGGTGATTCTGGAATCGAAGAGATAATCTGACTATTGCTATCTTTAGAACCCAATTCTTTGTGAGATGTTATGATGTACAAGGTCCAGGTGGAAAAATGATGTATCTTCTGTTTAACACGACATAGGCTAGAGATCAGCAAACTCTATAGCTCTTGGCCCACAGACTATTTTTTCAAGCTTTATTGAACCTTAGCCATACCTACTTGTTTACCTGTGGCTGTGATAGAGACCTGATGACCCTTAAATTCTAAAGTCTTTACTGTCTGGTAGGCCCCTGGTATATGTCTTCTGCATACAATAAATGCTGCACTATGCTTTCAGCTTATATACATTTCAGTTATTTGATTCTCTAAAGTGATTTAATTAATCTGTTCTGTTTTTGCAATTAGGAGATTCTAAATGGCTGTTGCCTTGTGTAAGATTCAGTGATTTCTCTAATGAGAGAATCTAGTTTATTCTCAGTTATCGATTGCTGCTTTTTTAAAATAGTTAGGAAATTGGAGGCTGGTGAGATGCTTCTTTAATCATTGACACGTACCTGGTGGAGTTGGCCTGAGGCTGAGCTGCGAACTAGATGCTTGTTTTCATCTGTCAGCCCTCTCTTGCTGAGTCTCTGCCTTCATCTAGTCTTTTAATCACCATCTTTGGGAGGCAGTGCCCTTTGACTTTCTTGCCCCAGCCACATCAGCGAAGGCTCTCACACCTCATTTTATCCCCAATTAAATTTATTTAGTTTGTTCACTTTTTATTTCCTCCAAGAGTATTTGCTCTTGAATCTGTTCATTCCTACCGTGCAGTGGGAAGCTTTGGCCTCTCTTCAAGATTTGACCAGCTTAATGGTGCTAAGGGAGATTGGGAAGGTGGAATAAGCACAAGAAGAGGGACTGGAGACAGGGGTGTCCCTGGAAGTGGCACAAGTCCCCCTCTCTGACTGTATGGTTCATGGCATCTAATCCTGAAGTTGCTGTGAAGAGTCTACGACTCCCATAGTCTAGCCCCAAATCTTCAAGGCGATATCAGACTTTTAAAAAAATTCTCTCATTATGGTTGACTTCTTCAAGACTAAGACAGAAATCAGAAGACTCAAATGCTATTTGGGACATTTGACTGGAGATGACTTTCTACTTAGACACACCTAGGGGAATAATCCAAGGACCAGGGAGGTATGGTATAATTTAGGGACTGTTCCTAAAAGGATATATTTACTGCTGAATGTATTTTGCTTTTAAAAAAAAAAGGAAGGAAGGAAGGAAGGAAGGAAGGAAGGAAGGAAGGAAGGACGGGAGGGAGGGAGGGAGGAAGGAAGGAAGGAAGGAAAGAAGGAAGGAAAGAAGGAAGGAAAGAAGGAAAGAAGGAAAGAAGTAGTTGGGAGTAACCAAAAAGACACTAGAGATTTTTAACCAACTTGGGCTATTCTTGACACGCTGGCACTGCTCATGCTTCACCCTTAAGGCCACAGTGAGCACCTCTAACTGGTAAGTGACTTAAGAACCATACACTTATACATTTTAACATTGGTTAAAAATCTAGACATATTCAGATTTAAATTGAAATCAAATGTCCACCTCTTCTATGATAAATATTAACACAGTTAGCTAGCTGAGAAATGTTTAGCACTTGTATACTATTTTGATGCGTGTCTATTTATACAAATTAGGAACAACTAAATATGTTCATGAAGCAAATCATCTTCACCAACAGGGGAATAATAATACCCAAACCACTGACAAGGAGGTAAGAAGAAAAGAGACTGGCATCACTCCTCTGTGCAACCAGAGGAAGGGCTAAAATTAGATAGCTGAGGCACAAAATCTCTTTCTTTGGAAGAGACATGTCCAAACAGAGTAAGAGTACATACATATAATGTCTTTGAATAAAGTTTCCCTGCCCTCTAGATTCCCCAATGAACCTGGAGTCCATGCTGCAAGGGCACCTCTCTCTGGCTCTAAGAAGCTCAGTTCTTACTCTTTCCACATTCGTTTTGCTCTTTTCAGGGACTTTTATAAGAACTTACACAATGAATCTGTGCCCTGTGTTTCACAGAACATTTTAAAGCAACTTATTTCCTGATTCTGTAGCCAAACTCAGTCAGCAAGGCCATTTTGAAAGGAAGCAAGACCAGTGCCCCGGTGTTCCTGGAGTGGCTTTGCCTCCAGCTTTGCCGCAATCTGGAAAGGCCACTTCTCCATAGGAAGTGGTGGTGCAGATCCCCAGAGAAGGCATGAGCTAACAGGCGTAGCAGATAAAAGCATATATGGCTGCAATGGCCCATCGCTGTTTAAATGGAAAATCAGTCCCATGATATGAAAGCAGAGATTATGTAGAATAGATCTTGTTAGTTTAGAAAAAGTAGACTGTTAGTATAGCACTCTATGTGTTGTCTCTGGCATGGTATATACTAGGTGCATGGGCACACATACATATTTGAGTGAATGAATAAAGACCTCAGATTCTGGAGCCAGGCAAAATTGGTTCTAAATCTCAGCTTCTCCAGATAATGGCTGTTAGTTATCTGTTGCTACATAACATACTATCCCAAAGTTAACAGCTTAAGTTATTATTTCATAGTTTCTATGGGTAAGCAATCTGGCAATGGCTTCACTAGATACTTCTGGCTCAGGGCTGCTCTGAAGGTTACAGTCATCTCAAGGTTTGGCTCGGGAGGACTCTTCCAACCTCCCTCACATGTCTATTGGCAGGCCTCAGGTCTTGACGGCTCTTAGCCAGAGACATTAGTTCCTTGCTACTTGAGCTGTTTACAACATGGCAGCTAGCTTCCCACAGAGAAGGGAATTTCAGAGAGGCAGAAGCTGTAATGTTTTTGTTTGTTTTTGGTTTTGAAAATTTTTTTTGCTGTGGAAAGAAAATATATGTATGTATGTGTATGTATGTGTGTATATATATATATATATATATGTATGTATGTGTGTGTGTATTGCTATTTTAACTACTTTTAAGTGTATAATTCAGAGGTATTCAGTACTTACACAATGTTCAACAACTAGTGTCACTATCTATTTCCAAAACTTTTTAATCACCCAAGCAGAAACTCAAAGCAACTGTGTTTTTTACAACCTTATCTCAGAAGTGACATGCCATCACTTCTATTCTATTCTGGGCCACACTCAGGGAGAGAGGAGTACAAGGTAATTATACTGGGAGGATAGGCATCCTTGAGGGTTATCCTAGAGGCTGACTCCATAGGACCAATGTGACCTTGGCGGTTACTTAACCTTGATAAGCCTCAGTTTCATCCTTTGTAAAATAGGAATGATATCTACTTTGTAAAATTATGCTCCTATCCAAAGGGAACAACAACAAACTTTCTACTCATCAACATGAGATAAATACCTGGCCCTGAGCCATGAATTTCAACCACCTTAGACTCCAGACTGGATTCCTGCATAGCCTCTTGAATTCTCCGTGATGATTCAGTAACTGTTCCATCTTCAGACCCCTGACAGCACGAGCAGATAGAAGACAGAAGCAAAGGCAGAACCACAGAGATCTAGAATATGAGCCATAAATATTCATAGTATATAATCTTTATGCAAAGCAGAGCTTCCTCATAAGAAACAGCCTGCCCTGGACAAAGCTTAGCTCATATGTTCTCATTGTACCACTTCTGGGAATTCATCTGCCCCTCCCTCACTTGCTCATATTCACCACCAAGATGCTATCATTGTTTCCATTATGGTTTCCTCTCTTTCTTCATGCAAATTCTCAAACATCTCTTAAATGCATCCCCTCTCTCTCCTGGTGAGCTGCCCTGTGAAGTGAATAAGAAACAGTTCCTCTGGAGCTCTGTGCATGGGATTATGCAATGAGCAAGCAGGATGCTTTTCAAACTATTCTTTAAAATTTTCCAGAATGGTGATATGTATTTCTGTTCTTGTCCTCTCTCACAAGTCAATCTCAAACTGATCAGGGTTTCATTCCAAACACCAGTTTACAGGTATATTCTGAGATCGCCATACGTTCCTGCTTTATCTTTACTCTTTTTTTATAGTCTTACAGGTGACTATCAATTTAGATCCATAACCAGCTGAAAATTAATTCAGATGATTTTCATTTTAAGCCAGAGAAGTGAATTAATATTATATACAAAGGTCCCAGTGATAAGTATTTTGGAAAGACTATTAAAAACATTTGAAATAAAAATAATTTACTAGCTAATGCTCAAAAACCAAAAATAATTACTGAACAATGTTTTCCAAAGTGTATTCTGTGGAATAAAATGCTATTTGTTTGCCCACTGACCAAAATTAAATTGCTAATCTCTGGTTTTGATGAGAATATGCTGAAACAATCATAGGCTGTTGCTGGGAATATAAATTGGACTCGTCTCTTAGAAAGCAATTTGGTAGTTTCTCTCAGAATTTAAAATGTACATACCCTTTGGCTTAGAAATTCTACTTTTAAAGTTAATCTTAAAACATCTTTGCACATACACAAAGGAGTATATACATTGAGTTTCATTGCAGTACTGTTGGCAATAAGAAAAACTTAGAAACAACTCAAATGTTAAACAACAATAGACTGGGTAAATCAATTACAATGTGTCTCTATTTTGGAGTACTGTGCAGAAGTAATAAAATAATAAAGCATATTTCTATGACCACGAATGGAAAGATGGACATAGCATTTTGTTGTGAAGTAAGTAATAGAGCACTATTTCCGTATATATACATTTATTTTTTTGAGATATGAACATGATATGAAATCACATGTACGGTATATCATATTTTCATATATATGCATAATATATGTATACCCATATAGATTTGTTTAGAAGGATACATTCCAAACTGTTAATAGTGGTTACTCTTCCTCTTGGGAAAGAAATAGAATTTACAAAGGGATGGGAGGGTTGCTTTCTACTTTAAGGAGAGTTTTAGTTTTGAGTCCCTTTGATTCTGACAAATTAAAATGACTTTGTCATTTCAGGTCTATTTTCTGATAACAGAGTCAATCTTATTTAAATTAAGTTTCAGAGTGAAGGTTCTAGGGTGGAATGGGGTGGGATGGGGAGCAATTTCAAGCGTTGCATCCTATAATCTAGAAAATGAGATGAACCTTAGCCGTAAAATGTCCTTTTAGGACTGATCTACTTGATCTTGTGCTTTTTCTTTCTCCATCTGGTTTTGAATTAAATCCCCAGGTACTCCATCTTAGAACTCTTCTAAAATTATCCTTCCCTTTTTCCCTTTCCTTACTAGTTTGATTTTTAATTTTTCACCATTTTCTAAAGGGATAGCTCTCAAACAAGTGCTCTTTAAGTAAGATATAAATAGTAAACATTTATATGTATCTGTATTGCCAATCAGTATACTAAATAAAGTATCAAATTAAAATAACCAATGTCGGTCACATTTTTCATCTAGTAAAAATCGGAACCCTCTCTTTTGCCTTTTACTCTTAAATAGGGAACCTAAAGTCCTAAGAAAATGCCAAATATATGCAAGAAATTGAGATAACTATATGGGAACAGAGGAGGACACTGACTCTAATCTTGGCCACAGCCTGGAGTCACTCAGAAAGGATATCAAGAGACAAATCTTAGAGATTTTCAAAAGCCAGAAGGATAAAAGGAAAACCTGGATATTGAAGTGTCACCGAAGCCAAGGGCAGTGTTTCCAGGAGGAAGAAGTGGTCAGAAGTTTCAAGTGCTTCTAAAATGTCAAGTATAAAGAGGACTGAAAAATATATTTTGGATTTAGAGAATTGGAAGTTATGACCTGTGCAAGTACTATTTTTGGAGTTTTGGGCCTTAAGGTCAAATTAGTAGTTTGAAGAGTAAGTGGAAGAAAACTGAGATGTAGATAAAGAGACTTCAATTTAGCTGTGAAGAGAGTAATAGGACAGTAGCTGGAGGAACCTAGCGTTGTGAAGACTAGGAAATACTTTATTTTAAAGGGAGATATTTGAACAGGTTTAAAAGCCAGAGGGGAGGATTCAGCTAGGAGAGAGAGGTTGAATAGCCAAGAGGAACAATAGATGATGTTAAGTTCCTGAGATCCACAATAACCCAAACCCAAGAATCATCTTAGAATAGACCCAAGGTACAAGGTTAACCTGGAAAAGACTGTTTTCAGATGGCCTCTGAATTTATGAAGCCTCAGGCTCACCAGCCTGGCCTGAAATTTGAGAGGAAGAGGAAGGCTGAGTTACCATTTGCTCCTTATTTGACTCTATGGAATTCAGTTATATTTGACATAACATCAAACCTTGGAAAATAAAAAAGGAGCAAGTAGTAAGGATGTATAGGATTAAAACAAAAAACTGGACATTGCCAATAAATTCATTACAGGTGAAGTTAGGTTTTCTATAACCTGAGAGAGGTTGGTGTCAGGTAGCTAGATTTTATCTGAAATTGAACTTGCAAATATTGAAAGCAGCCTAAAAAGAAACTAATGTGGAACCAACACATTAACTGGGAAAAAAATATCTAGAGCCATAGGTCTTGGTGTACCTAAGAAAGATTAGGATTTTAAAAATAAAGTAAAAATAGCTGTGACCAATGAACAGCACCCTCCTGCCTTCTCAGTTGTACCCCACTCCCTTTGTGTTCATTTTGAAGGTTTTTGCCACAAAGGCATTGAAGTTATAAATCACTGGGCAATACTTTGGGGATGTGGCAATGCAAATTATGCTAAATACCCATGTCTTTATTTTTATATTGATAACCCAATCAAAGACTCACTTCAACCAAGATGACCTTGCCAATTGCTTGTGTTGACCACCAATAAGTTCATCAGAGGGGAGGGTACTGGGGAAACGGGAGGAAGATTTGCGTTATGAAGGGAGCGTTTTTTAATAGATGCTTCGGATAGCAGGATATGGTTGAGAGTTTTCAAAAATTGGCAAGCATGTTACATTTGGAAATTATCCAGTGGAAGATCAGAGATTTAATAAATTCTAACAGTTTTGTGTTCTTGCTTTCTGTGACATCTCTCTACTGTATACTTAATCAATGTTTGTTTTCCCAATATGTGTTTGTCACTGTTGTTAATTTTGGAAGATACAGGGAAAAGCTCAAATGAGTACACGCCCTCTAGGAGTGTATTCTTTAGCTAGACACAGGTCCACAAAATAACCCCTTTTGTAGGCTCATGCAAGAATAAAAGAATTCAATTTCCCTGACGGTGGGGTAGGCCAAGTTCCAGCAAATGTCAGTTGGCATCCTATACATCAAGTGAGGAACAAGAGCATCTCCTCAACTCATTTACATCATTTTCTGAGCAGGGAGAGAACATCCAAAGGCAAGATCATATACAGGTACTTGACCATTTGTCCCTTTTGAAAGCCCCATTTATAAGGTGTGTACACTAATTGTATTTCATTACCTACATAAAGGAGTAAAGTGGGAAGGGGTGGAAAGGAAACCAAGGCTGGTGAGACCAGCATTCCCCTGGATTATTTTAAACTTTTTTTGTGTTAATCCTAGGGGCTTATTTATTAGACCTTTGGTTAACTATATTCTTTCTTGGGGGAAAAATAATCTTACCAGTATCTTTGTGCTGCTTTCCCAATCCTTCACATTGTTCCTGTATATTCCCCTTGGAAGCTATGAAATGGGCAGGATGGCTGCTCAAGATTTTCTGTGTGTCTCTTTGATGTTCCTTCTGGGAGCTTCTAAAATGAGTCAAGAAAAATGCCCTGAAGCTACATCATACTGGGATTAAGTCACAAATTCTCTCTTTATTATCTCATATTACGCTCTGCTATGTGGTCCAGCCAAGCAGGCCAGAGCGTCCTATGGAGCACCAACTAACCGCACCATCATATGGGAAGGTATGCCCTTCTTACCAAAGACATTTTCATCATCATCAAAGTCTCATTAACAGCATCTTGAGGAAGACATGTTTTTTTACCAAAACCAAAATACATTGGCAGTTGCAGTTACCTTAAGTCTAGATAGCAAACAATTTCAGGTAGGTGAGGTTTATTCCTGCGTGTCAGCAGTTTTGAGTTCAAATGAAAATTTTTCTTAACAACTGACAGTGTTGAATTTCATCTGAGCCCTGTGCTTTTGTCAAAAAACTACAATTAAGAGGTATTACTACCCTTTTGTGTTTTAGGAAACAGCTTACTGCAGAGTCACCTCCTCCATATGATTTACATAAAACTCATGGACGACCCCCTTGTTTACCTGTGACAAGGCCAGACATAAACCCTCCAAAATCTCATTCTTTGTCTTATAAATGTTTAGGCAAATGTGCCCCACTGACCAATATGGACAAAATGCCTGCCACTTTGACATGACGAAAACTTTTGATAAATCCACAGGCCTCCTGCTCACCCCTGAGGCTAAGCAAGCATCAGAACATAGAACAATCCATCATAATAGCCCTTCTTGAGAATCTGCTGGCTGTAGAGAAAACCTTTCAGGCTCACCTGTGAGATCATGCCACCTGCTCACACCCACACCTATAGCCAGCTCCTCTTAGCCTTGTTTGTTCCTCCTTGTTAAAAGAGAAGCCTTTTCTGTCTGACTTTTGAGATGCTTATAGATCTTATGGTCAGAACAGTCTCTCTATTGCGCTAATTCCCCTCCCCTTTTGAAATAGTCTTTTTAAAATAAAGTCTCTCCATATCTAAGTTCTCATTTGTTTTAATTGGCCACTAGTCTCCATTTTATTATTTAATACTGAATATATTATTTAATACTGAATATATTGAACTTTTTCTTGATGACCAGGCTTTCTCGAGACGGTAAGTCACCTCATTGTGCTGAAGAGGTAGCTGTTGATGGTGAAGCAGTTCTGGGTCGGGTATTGGCTGCTCTGACACAAGCAATGGAGCTGATTTATTTCTGAGATAGAGCAACTATTTTTTTTCATGTATTTTTGAATTACATTGAGCTTACTTGAGTAGGGTATAATGGGGACCTTTTACTTGGCCAAGAAACAAAACCCAAAATACTGTTTAAAAAACAATCCTGAAATTTATGCTTTCCATCTAATATTTATATCTATACCTATATTATATATCTACCTTGCTTTTTCTCTGTTTTTCTCTTTTTATGCCTTTCATTAGACACATACTTTTTATTTTGGGCAACAATAAGGTTACAGTTCTCTTTGATAATTATGTAGACAGAATATATTTGTTTTTTAAGGGAAGAAACATTTGCTTGACAAATGAAGAAAAGAAAAAGATGAACTTTAAGTTTGTGGTAAAGATAACCAACAGTGGAAAAATAGGCACACTGGGGGTGTGGATCTCATTATGTATTGATGGCTTGCCCCAGCAAAAACCTCGTAAGGAAACTGATAAAGTTATTAGTTCATGAGGTTGGCAGCAGACCCTTTTCCCTAACAGCTTGCAGGTAAGGAAAATCAAGATGTCCCCTGAGGGTTAAATGAGGTAAAACCCACACACAATGGATGCCATTAGCCATCTGTGGTGGGAAAGTAATAGATTTTCAATCAATGCATAGTGGAAGAGTTTGAGAATACCCAAAACTCCAATTGAAGTGGAATGGGAGCAATCTTGTAGAATTAGAACTGGATGATGTTTACATTTAGCTGTAACAACCTCATTAGTTATATTCCCACAAGCGAACTGTGCAGATAGAAGGGCAGTGTCGGCTCAGAGCTGGGTCTCTCACAATGTAGTGAGAAGACCACTAGCCTGAGAATCGCCTGAGATTCTCCTGAGATTGTCTGTGAAAATGCAGATTGGGCCTTCACTGCACAAACACTTAAAAATTAGGGGTGGACTCAAAGAATCCATATTTTGTTTATCTATATTTAACTGAATTTTCTTTTATTTTTTTCTTTAATTTTTTAAAAATAAATAATGTAGTCATCATAAATGAGAATGCACATATGGATAAGAAAAGTTAGTATTAACTAATGCCTCTGTTTCTTCTACCCTGAGGTAGCAATACACTCAGTCGTCTTCCATCCCATTTTCCACACTCCTCAAACAAACATATAAGGTTATTAAAAGGGTATTTTTTCTTTTTGCTTCTGTTATTTTTCTAAGCTGGTTGTATTATACACATTACTTTCAAACTCATTTTTCTCAAGTCATAATAGAAAATCCTCCAGGTTTAAAAAAATGTATGTATATGTATGTACACACATACACACACACACACTTGCATCAGGATACTTGGAAATGCAGCTCAAGATGTATGGTAAACTCCATCTAATACTAGTTACTGACATAATGGTTAACAAGAACCATGAGGAGAACTTGGAAAAAGAACTTTGAAGAAATATGTGCATGTAAATTTATTTATAATTTTTTTTAAATTGTATATTTTTCATAATAGGAATAAATTAAGATATTTAAACATTTCCCCATTCAGGTAGTTTTCTACAATTGCTGTGTGTTTTATTTTGTTATCATTACAACCCGTGCTTTTACTTTAGGGTGATAGATTTACAGAAATGATATTACTGAGTCAAAAGCTATATTTTCATGTTATTAGTATTGCAATATTTTTCTATAAGCTAAGGCAAACTATAGTTGGTTATCATTCTATTTTGTTATGTCTTATAAAGTTACCATGAGCATTGAAACAGTGAATATGGAATCATTTCCCTAAAGGAAATACAGGGTTAGGTTTCTGTGAGATTGTGGAGACAACATTTTCATCAATTGATCAACATATAACCTTGTTTCATGTGTGTTTCTGTTTAAAGAAAGCTCTTTTATGATGTATTGTTGACTCATTAACATTGAACTTGTGGCTGACAGCATTATAACTTATGCCTGGACTAAGTTTATTTAACACACATATTCTCCAAAAGCATGTACAGCCTTCTTGTCCTTAGAAATACTGTACACACTTCAGAACTATACTTGGGGGCCATTTAAAACAGCAAAATTACCAACAAAAAGCAAAAATATGTAGAAAACATACACTAAGTAGATGCAGAATGAACACTTGTTTATGATATGAGAGCTAAAATAAGAAAGCAGATGATCACCTTATTCAGACTCAACTGGAAACGTGCATGTTGAATGATGAACTTTTCACCATTCTGTGCACGTCCACGATGACCATAAATAACAACAAATAACCACAAAGGCACTGCAAGTATTGATTTGTGGGCAGGGGTGGGGTTATAAATAAATTTTAGCAAATAGGTGAATTTGTAAATACAAAATGCACAAATAAAAGATATTGACTCTATTCCCACCAGTCTGTCACACTCATTATCCTTCATCTTTACTGTTATCATTTTTTAAATATTTGTGAATTTTTTGTGAAAAATATATTCATGTCACTAACTACTAGTGAGGTTGAACATATTTTATTGAATTTATTGTACATTTGAGTGAAGTCTTTGACTACTTACCTGTTCATATCTTTGCCTTTTTTCCAATTAATTGGCTTTTTTCATCAATCTGTAGAAACTTTGTATATTAGGATGACAACCCTGTGTCATGTGTTATACAAATATTGTTCCATTCTATTGTCTTATTTTTTAGTATCTTTGTCATATTTTTTTTTTAAATCAAGCACGTCTGGCTCCCTTTTCTGATTTAAGTTCTCCTGTCTCATTATATCTCCAAGACTGAATAGACTTCAAATTTTTACTCAGATATAATTTACATTTAAATCTTGAATCTGTCTAGAACGTGTTTGTGTACGGTGTTAGGTGGGGTCTGTATTTGTTTTTTTTCTTCTGGATGAATGTTCACTTCACTGTTCCTATGCTAATTTACTTTGAGAGCAACCAACCGATCTAACAGAAAATAGAAACCTGATGAGCCACAAGTTGGTAGACTTCATTCAAGCACTGTGCAGGGTAAAGAATATCCTAGCCCAAAGATATAATCTGTATGTCTGTATGGTGGGTGTGTCTCTTACATCAGGGGTCCCCAACCCCCAGGCTGTGGACTGGTACTGGTCTGTGGCCTGTTAGGAACCGGGCCGCACAACAGGAGGTGAGCAGCAGTGAGCAAGCAAACCTTCATCTGTATTTGCAGATGTATTTGCTTCCCAGTGTTATCATCACTGCCTCAGCTTGACCTCAGGTCATCAGGTGTTAGATTCTCATAGGAGCACTGGTCCCTGGCGTCAAAATGGTTGGGGACTGCTGTCTTATTTCAATTAGCACCCCATGTTGCAAACATTAGATAGCCAAATTCAAATGGCATAACTAATAACAAATTTATTCACTCACTTCACTAGAAAATCCAAGATAGAATGAATTTTCAAGTTGGTTTGATCTAGCCTTTCAATGCTATTTTAAAGACTCAGTTTCTTTCAATTTGTGCTTAGCGTCACTCAGTATCAGCTTGTACCTAAAGCTGGATTTCCTCATGTTCGTAGGTGTTTATCAACAGCAATGAAAGCTACATTCTTCCTCATTTATGCACAGTAGCTGTGGTGGATCTGTTTCTCTATTGGTATCATTATTCTGTGGTAGTTTTGACAAAGTTTCTAGGATCTAGAACCAACTAGCACTGGCATCACCTAAGAAGCATCACTGTCAGTCTGTGATAGGGTTAAGTGTTTTTTCCTATCAAGATTGTTTCTGGATCTCCAGCAGCTAAGCCTAGTGTTAAGGCCCTCCCCAGAGGTTCTGGGAGCGACCTGATATCCTTTATTACTCTTTCTACTTAGCCCGTTAAAGTAGAATCTGTTTTTGCAAGTAATAATAGTAATTGGTGCTGGAAATATTTTCACAGAGCAGACTGTCAAGGAAGTGGGAATCTGAGATTAGTTATTTGATCTAATTGGGTTTGAAGGCATGTGGAGTGAAACAGTTTCTTAAATATTGGCCATGGTTAATTAGAGTGAATTAAGGTGTGGTTATCGAAGTTAAAGCTTTCTTAGACTCAAGTGGCTGCTTCCATATGATATTTTTTTTTAACGTGTTTGCACTGACTATATATAATTGTGCTAGCAAGTTTTTAAAAACAAACAAACAAACAAAAAACAGGCACAAGGTTTTTAATTCTTGCCTAAGTGGACGCCCAGAAAAGAATTTCTATGGCTGACCTAAAACAATATCATCCCTTATAGCCACAAGGTTGATGAAACTGTGGCTTGTTGACTTTGAATATAGGATGAATTCACAGACTTGCTAGTTTCCTGTAAGAGAAAGTTAGGGCACTGAAAGAAGAATGAGACTGAAAATTCAAATGGAGACACTTAGGTGGATTCAGATGACTCATAGCTCACTTATAACTGTAGACCCTGTAAAGACCTTGCTTAGCTTCTAAAAGGATGCTTATTCCTCATCACCCACTCCTCTGACCTCCTCATTGTTTCCATTCATCTGAAGTCAGATCCCAGTGTGTCCCAGGGAGCTAATTATAAAGTCATACCTTAGAAAAACATATATTTCTTTTATTATTGTTACTACTATTATATTTTTTACATGCCAAAAAAACTGCATGATTTTTAAATTTATATCTACAAAAATCTGCATAACGTTACAATTACACGCCTAAATTTTTTTCCTAACAGAAACATCTATTTTTTCCAATGGCTCTGCTAAAATACTACATTTTGCAAACTTTCTAACATCTGCGTGACCATGTGACATAGCTTTTGAGACACAAGTGTAAGTCTGCTGATTATTTCTTTATAAGTTTTATTTTCCAAAGTGCTGCTCTTCTTTCTTGTACCTTCCTCCTTCTTACTACCTAAACACAATCATAATTTCTAGAACTATAAAAGTCATCTTGTGCTCATGAGAGAAAGGCCAGGAGAACTGACCTTTAGATCTGACCTTTATAAACCCATGAACAGATGGCAGGGATCACCTATTACTTTTGTTATTACTTAATGGGTGGGGATGATTTATTTAATTATTGTGTAGTTGAATTTACCCTTACATTCAACCAAATAGTCATGAACAGGTAATATGGCAGATGAAAAGCATCACCAATTTGACCTATTTGGATATTATAAACCATGTATTTAGTTACTTTGGCAAGAGAAATGCTGTGTGTTCATTGGCTTAGGCCAGTAAGGACCCTCCCTTGTTGCTGGAGCCCATCCTATTAAGCCCACTTGTTTGCAGCTCAGTCTGAAAGAATTGAGGACTGGAAAAAGAAAAGAAAGTTTGCATGTTAAGCAGGCAGGTAACATGTCCACTTCTTACCTATTGTGGATATGCCATTAAAATGTATTACTAATTACTCTTATTCTGATATCACAGTCAAATAGCAATCTGCTGTTTAGTTTTGACTCCCATGTAATTTATACCAGAGTGATAGGCATTACTGATATGAGCCTTGTGGTCTTATTGCCAGTTTAATTAATATATTCTATACAATATTTCATGAATCAGTGTCTCTGGGCTTAGGTAACGTGACTCTTCCATCCCCACCTCCAAGATCTGGTTTGCCTATGATAAATCAGGTCTTGAGTCTGGGAGACTGAGGGCCAGATCACAGACTAGAGAATTTTTCAGGTAAATGGCACCTTATAAGCCATTGTGGCATCCAGTTCACACACCTTTTGGTGATCTCTCTCTCTGCTACATTTCTTAACATCTACTTGAACCTTTGAAACTGTTATGCATGCCTTGAGTGTTGTATTTTCTTTATAAAATATTTCAACCATAACATTTTATTCCTCTCTGGGAGAACCCAAGATACAATATAGGGGGTGGGATAGATCCAGTTAGTATCGTCATAGAGTCAACATGATTCTAGAGCCTTTACCTTTAAAAAAAGAAAAAAGAAAAGAAAAAAAGAGAAAGATTGATTCTCTAACTATTATGTCACAATTTTTGTGTCCTAACATAAATATCTGAGCTTTTTAAATAAATAAATTTATTTTTTTTAAATCTGAGCTATAGGTAACTTGCTAATATTTATTGAATATAATAAGATAAACATCTTACGCGCGCACGTGTGTGTGTGTGTGTGTGTGTGTGTGTGTGTGTGTGTGTGTATCTTATCTATAATAATCAATAGGATGAAGAAAGTTCTGGATTGGAAGTGAAGAGCCCAGAGTGCTCATTTTATTTACTATGGTAGCAACTATAAATAAGTCACCTCACTTGAATGCTCTTCACATTTCTGGTCGGCTCTAAAACTGAGTGCCCATTAAGATTAAATATTTCCCTAACAGTTTTATTTACCTCACTTAAAAAGACCTTTATTCATAGCACAAAGTCCAATTTCATTGTGGTTTTAGAACAAATTATAACAAATTTTATGTTTGTGGAATCCAAATTAATGAGGTTCAACTGCATACTAATTAAAACTCCTTAGAATTCTATAAGACTTTCCCTTCAAGAGTTCATATTTGTCCGTGAAATTTTCTCATTAGTTTTCACAATGAGCTTGGGAAACAAATGATCAGCCTACCAATCCTAAAAGGAAAAACTGAGATATTTTACCATGCAAGGCAGTGACAGAACAGCATAGATATCTAGCCTTCTTGCAAGTAACTCACTCTTTTGAAGAGATTCTTGTAATGATTTAAAACCAAACTGTAATGTATCAGTGAAGCTCAATGAACAGATTCATTGGTTGAGTCTTCATCACAACTCCAAGTGTCACCTCTGATAGATTGAATTTAAAGTGTTTATTCATTACAGTCACTAGTTCCTGTCAGTTATAAAAAGAAATGTTTGTGTTCAACTTCTAATAAGTCTGTTAAATGATGTCTATGTTTAGAACACCTGTTGGTTGTGGTACAGCAGGGCATGACCCATTTAAAAGCCATTCATGCAGATATAGCCTAGGAAATTTGACTGGAACAGCTGAACAGCTGACACCATCCAGTCTAGTAATGGACAAGAGTCTGGAGTCTGGAAGGAAAATGGTTGTTGCTCCAACCCATCCAGAAGGGGGTCTTGCAATGGAAAGAAGGGTTACATTAGGCCAGCTTTACTCCACATATGGTGTGGAGAGCACCTGAGTTAGAATCATTTGGGAAGCTTGTAAAATATGTCAGTCCTTGGGCCACATTCTAGAACTCTGGGGATAGGGCTCAAGAATCTGGGTAGTTAATAAGCATATCAGGTTATTCCTGGACTCAGTCAAGTTTGAGAACCACCACAGAAGATGCCTTCAAAGAGACAGAGAAGCAAATTAGATGTAGCAAAGACCTAAGAGCATTTCATAATAAAGTATTGAGGAACTTTCAATTTGCCTTTATTATTGGGATTTTTGCCCTAAACACCTGAGATAAAGTATGGCGAGCAGAAGTCAAATTTGTAACAGGTCATAAGAGAGTAGATGTTTTTGTCCTTTAGAGATTTTGGGTTTTCTTTTCTTGCTCTATGTGGTCTTGTTTAGTAATATGTATTTCAATTGGCTTCATAAAGTAATTTTTATGTTGTTTATTATGCATATAAGAAACATGAATGTGCTGGAATTTTTTTGTACTTCTGGAAAGTTGTGCATCAGTAATTCATAATTTTTTCTGGGTACTTTATACTTTGAGAATCTGATGCAAGTCATCAATTCTGATTTCCACAAATGCATATAGCTAAATGTATAAAGTTTTACATTTAATTTCTGCAGTGATTTTATAGACTTTCCCTGCCTGATCTATGGAGCCCAGATTAAGAACCTCTGACTTGAGCATACTAAACCATAAGCAGCTCTACAAACTCAGGTGGCTCCACTTATCACACAGCCCTAGCAAGGAGGTGAAGGGCATGTTTTGTGTGGGACAAATGACAGCAAGCCTGAGGAATTCAGCATTTCTCACGGTCTAGACTCAGACCTTCAAATCTGTAAGAATTGTTGCAAAAATACTTGCATCCCCACAAAACTATTAGAGGTTTATCTACCTTGGGTAGCGAACCCAAGATCTCTCCTTATTTGCTCATCAGGTCCTGGAGAGAACCACAGTTAAAGGCAGGCTTAATGCATTCAGTACCCTCCAATGGCAACAGGCTCCTGGTCAGGCTTAAGCTCTATGTTTATCTTTTGCTGCAATAAATGATGATGTTTTCTAACATTTGGGTTTTGTAATTTCAGAGTTTAGGGATATGTGGAAGTGGCCCTCAGCATAATCTGAGCCCATTATAAATTTGAGGTTTTGAAAATTGTTCACTTTGGAAAAAAGAAAAATCAAAATTTTCTATTCCACTACCCAAAACACTTAATAGTAATACATCAGAGTGTTACTCTTGCATACATTTTATACTTTCTTCCAAAAATAGAATCTTACTATACTTAATGTAATCAAATCTGATTTCTTCACTTACTATAAGCTTAAATATCTATCTATAAAAATAAATACATTTATATTTACTAGCAGCTGGTATTCTGTAATATTATTGTATATATTTAACTAAGTTCCCATTGTTGGATGATTAAGCTCATTCTATAAATTGACTTTTCTAATATCTTTCTGTGCTTGTAGTCATTAACATTTGGGATTCTTGCTGCTGTTATGGCTAATCTTGAAGTCTCTGAAGAAATAAGTGCTTTGCAGAGTCCAATTTTCTTGCCTGAAAGCTAATTCCTCAGAGTCAAGGGTGTAATTTTCACTTTATACTGAAAAACTAAAAATAAATAAAACTCCAAATCTATAACCAATTCCCACACCCCCTCATGAAAATAATCAGTCTCTGAAATTTCAAAAGGAAAAAACTGAAAATGCCACCAAAATCATTTTTAATTAGGCATTTAGCAGTTCCCACAGCAAGTTATAAGCTGGCCTTCAAAAGCAGCATTTTAAAAGAAAGGAGCATTTTAATTGGTATATTCTTGTTTAGCATATTATATTACATGGCAAAGTTTTAGAATTTAGATGTCATGTCAAAGTGTACCAGTCTAAGAATATGACTTCCTTGTCTTTTAGCTAGCTAAACCATGGCATAAAACGGGATATATCTGTGTGGATCTCTGGTAGAAAAGGGAAACTTTTATTAGTTGTGGCTTGATACCATGTTTAGGAGCCCGGAGCTGCCACTTTTTTCATATAAGCCCTGGAGAACCTCATTACTCAAAATGTGGTCCATGGACTAGTGGCATCAGCATCACTTGGGAGCTTGTCAGGTGAGTAGAACAGTAGGTCCCTCCTCATGCCTCCTGAATCAGAATTTTTCATTTTAGCAAGATCCTCAGGTGATTCTTTTACACTTTAGAGTTTGAGAAGCACTGCCGAATAGAACACCTAATAAATCAGACCAACCAGTTATGTATACAGCCTTCATCTAATGCTCCCCATTAGATATATAGCATTTCTTTCAAAAGAATAAATTCTTTCAGTAGTGTTTGTAAAGTGACTTAAATATGAAGACATTATGTGTGTCTCAAGATTGGAATGCATATATTCAATCAAACTGTTATAAACAAAATTTATGTATAGTAATTCTTACTTCTTAATTTATTTTCACAATAAAATGAGATATCTCCAGACTGAGAAAAGTAACCCAGTATATAACATTAGAATGAAGAAAAGAGCAAACTAAGGTGCTCACCAAACCCCTGGTATTTTGGGTGACAGTGATCTTAAAGGTTTTGAGCCCCTTTCCAACACCAGCCACTCCACAAACTATTCACAAGCACCTACAATGTACCAAATATTTCACTGGGGAGAAGTGAAAAAAACAGTTTATGCACCAATAATGATAAAAACTTAAGTGTCCAGGATTAGAAAGGACACCTAATTTTGTATGAAGATATCAAGAGAGCTGAACAGCAGAAGGGACATTTGAACTGAATCTCGCTTGATAAGTAGGATTCTCCCAAGGGAGCCAGGAAGGAAGAACATGTCAAGTATTAAGTGGATATAGAAGGGTGTGGGCAGAGTAAGGGAGGTCAAAGAAGTTACAACAATGTGAGTGATAGAAGAGCTTGAACTGAGGCAGTGAATGTGGCAATAGTAATGGTAGGACCAACTAATTCAGAGAGATGCTAGCGGTAGAATTGATAGGATTAGAGATGGAGCAAAAAGATGGGATAGGGAGAGAAAAGAGATGAGAAAGACTTTGAAGAGTCTACCTAGGATAACTTGATGGCCCCTGATGCCATTAAGTTAAGGTGGAAATTTAAGCTGTTTTTCTATTTTTTTCACTTTTCTTCTACAATTGCTTCTTGTTTTCTACTCCCCTTCCATGTGAAAGTATTATAGATACATTTGTAGGAAATTATACAAAGATATCTGTGTACTCTTAACCCAGTGTACCCCACTGGCAACATCATATAAATTAAGTCTCTCTGAAAATGTTATGATCGGTGAGCAATTTTGAGTTAAAAACATCTACATATTTTCATACTTTTATACTGATTTTTAATTACTTCCCTGACCTCCCAACACCCTCCCCATCTAATATCTCTGTGTCCACATGTCTCCTGCTTGAGCAGATCTTGACCCTGGTGTGAAGAATCCTATCACCGTTGGTTACTACATGCCTAGTCTCCCTCTGTTCCCCACAAGACTAGGGCTGGCCACTACAGACTGGTGCCCCCACAGAGTCACTCTTGGGTATCTGCTTATAGGGTTTCTTTTACCATATTGTTAAACATGTGGCACTTCAGGACACTGATTTTGGCCAAGGCGTTCTCCAGATAACAATCTCTTAATGTCCTTGTTCCACGTTTCTGAAAAATGTGTTCCTGTAGTAGTCCAGACTTTGGTATGTAAGAGGCAGATACACAGTTAAAATTAACTTAAGAAATAAAGTGTATTAGCTCATTTAACTGAGAAGTCCAGAGATAAATAAAGGTCCCTTCAGATATTCCTGGGACTTAAGTTATATAATCAGAGTGCTCTTTTTCTCCCTTTTGCTCATCTTTTGGCCTCTTACACTTCATGGTGTGGTTTATACAACCACTTGCAGAACTGGAGTCATATTCTTACAGCTCAAAGTGATCCATGAGGAATTAGACTTGCTCTTCCACCATGGATGCCAAACCCTACTGGGGAAGAGCTCTGTTTGGCCTAATTTACATCCTTGGTCAGTGGTCATGTAGGCTATGACAACCTGAGCTACTTTTCTTCTGGTCTGGGATTGAATTATCAAGTTGTCAGTATTGACAGGTCCAAATGGAAAGGGGAAAATAATTCTTCCAAAGGAAGAGATAATGCTGGGCTGGGCCAAACAACTGATGCTCATTTTAGTTCTGTTCGGATTGGGCATCTTCTTCTATAGGAAGAAGAGAGAGAATGTTACATGATTCCAGTAGTCGTCCCTTCTGGGAATTATGGTCAGTGTTTAGAGAAAAAGATAACGATGCCCGCAAGTAGAGAGATGTTTATATGAGTGAAATTGAATCTGAAAGAGTTCAGACCTGATAGCTTTAATTGTCTTTGTGAAATAAAAAACAAAGTCACCTGCTAAAAAAGAGTAGGGCAGAGTGGGAGCATAAAGAGCTAGTTGAAGGTTTTAGAAATGAGAGATATAGTTGATCAGGGATAATAATAAGAACTGCTAAGAGATGTTAGAGACCCAGCTAAGAATGGAGACTATCAGTCAGCGTTGTCTGGAGAAACAGAACCAGTAGGACAGATTTATAGGTATATGTATATACACAATAGGATGTATGTATAAGTATACATAATACATATGTGTATAGAGAGATTTATTTCAAGGAATTTGCTTATGCAATTATGAAGCTGGCAATTCCAAAATCTGTAGAGCAGGCCTGCAGGATGGAAACACTCAGACAGGAGCAGATGCCATAGTCTCGAGCCGAATTTCTTCTTACTTTTAAGGCCTTTCTACCGATTGGATGAGGCCCAACAACATTATTGAGAATAATCTCCTTTACTAAAAGTCAACTAATTGTAGGCATTAACCACATCTACAAAATACTTTTATGACCACACCTAGGTTAGTGTTTGAGTAACTGGGTACTGCAGCCCAGCCAAGTTGGCACATAAAACTATGTGTCACAGAGACCGTAATTCTATGGATCAATCTGCATAATACTTTATCAATTCTTTTCCTCTTCAGCTCAGCAGAGCTGAGTATCCAGCATAGAGAATCAGAGAAGGTAAACTATTAAACCAATTCAAGATTGCAGGTATTTTCCAAGCAGAAACAATGGAGGCTGAAGAGTAGATAAGGAAACTGCTGTTAACAAATGGTTGAGTGACATCCCTCAGGGTCAAGGCTTAACTGAGAAGTTAGTTCCCCAACTATAAAGTAACAATTATAAGAGTATCAGCCACATGGGTTAAAATAAATAACACATGAAAAATACTTATGTTAAGCACTGAACTAAGTACCACATTAATTTTAAGTTGTTATTGTTGAGGTTTCATTTAACTGTCAAGGAATTGACAGTTTCTGTAAAGTCAAAGACTAGGTTTAGTGAAAGAAAGTGAGACAAGTGTGATATAGTGGAGTTTATTTATCCAATAGTTATTTAATAAGCACCATTTATGAGCCGGGTACTGTTTTATGTGCTGGAGATACAGTGGTAAACAGAACAAACAAAATCTGCCTGCCCTCGTGTGGTTTACACTGTTGATGGGAAGAGACATCAGCTAATAGGCAAATGATTTGAACAAACAAAATAGCAGCCAGTCCAGTGGTAAAAGTGCTTTGAAGAAAAGTAAAATAGAGTTATGCAATAGAGAGCAATAGGGCCAGGCAGGGCTCTGGGGGGAATGAGAGGGAGGACAGGGGTGCAAGGGGGAGTGAGGAACAGGTCATAGGGAAATCCTTTTAGATAAAGTGAGATTTAAATAGGAAATTGAAGGAATGAAGGGAGATGAAGGAAAAAGAAGGGAGAGTACTCCAGGGATAGAAAGTGGTACTTGTGAAGGAGACTGAGGCAGGAGATTGTCCCCATGGTAAGGAGGAGCATGGTAGCAGGTGAACTCAGAAGGAGGAGATGCTTCTGCCACAGGGATCCAGAAGCCCAGAGCAACCTCTGTTATGTAAAGGTGACAACCCTATGTGGTCAGAAAGACCTGACCTGCTGTGATCAGCTTGTATTTGGAATAATCTGTTTCATTTTTTTATTATTTCCTATTGTAACTCTTTTTTTTTAATAAAAATAAATAATATCAAACCCCAAAACCTATTGAAATTATAAATAACTCCTTCTTTTTAATAAAAAGTTAGTGGCAAGGGGCCAGATCAAGCTGGGTGTGGTAGGCCAATATAAATTATCTGGAGTTCACTCTGAGTGACATAGCAAGCCAGTGGAGAGTTTTGAGCAGAGAGGTGACACGATCTGACTTTCCTTTTTTAAGGGTATTTTGGAGGCTTTGTGAGGAATGAATAGAAAAACAAAGGTAGAAGAAGAACAGTTAGGAAGCTGTCAGCATAATCATGGCAAGAAGAATTTGTGATTTAAGAGCAGAACTTGTCATTAATAGGGCCAGGATATGACCACAGGAATGCATAACTAAAGAGCTTGCCAGCAAAGATCAAGGAGGTCAAGGACCTTCGAACAGCATTTCTGGAAGGTTCTTCTTTATTGACATGAAACTTGTTCAAGATGGGGCAGGATGGGTAGAGGTGGGGAGATGGACTGTGACCCAGGTTCCAAAGTCCTTTACGAGTGAGAGGGTATAACTAAGAAGATGGTAGAGGACAGTTGCAGAGGCTATAAGCATTAGGCTTAGCTGGATGTCAGGTAGGCTCTTCTAGCTCCTGCTTCAGAGCCTTTGACGTACTATTTCTTTCCCTGGGACGTTCTCTTCCTGATGGCCACATGACTCATTCTCTTCCTTCCTTCTTCAGGTTTCTGTTTAAATACATTGCAAGACTTTTGGTCAAAAGGAGAACGTATAAGAACCAAGAGAATAGTCATGGCTGTAGAATGCTGGGCCCACATCACCTGGAATGTGAGAGAATGAGCATACTCCACCAGAGAAGTCTAATGTGGAACCAGTGTCCTCAGGGAAGAAGCACAACTGGGTTGAGGCCAGAAGGTGGAGGGACTATCCTATGAAACGAGTGAGAATGCCAGAGACTACATTGACCATGGGCCAAGCGTTTCAGCAGGCACGATATTGGGATAATTGTGTCTGAGGGCAGTCAGCAGAGGAGGAGAGACTCAGATGAGGAGGAAGTAATGAGGGGACTGAAAGGAACAGGTGCTGGAATGGGAGCTGAGGATCCCAGGTAGTGGCATCAACTCAACTTAGAGATCCTGGCAAAACCGAAGCTGGTAGTGTGTGCAGCTCATCAGCTAAGCTGAGCTCTGAAAGACAAGCTCTGGGGCACCAAACAGAACGTGGGCGTCTGAGTGAGCAGTGTCTGAGGTGGTGTGAGGAGTGACCAGGAGCTAAAAAGCACACGACCTACGGAGCTGTCAGGATGCATAATTGTTAAATGAGCTGTGACATGAAGGGCTTAGAAGCCTGAATCCAAACCAGGTAGAACTGGCAGAGAAGAACCTGGCCCAAAGAGGTCTTTATCCACAGGAGTCAAGTTCTTTATAGAATTACACTTCAGAGCCCTGACCTTTCATTTTCAATGCCAGCATCTTTGCCCTTGTATTTGTAGAGAAGTGTGTTTCTTTATATTGAAGGTATCTAAGCAATAAAGTGGACAGCTACTTGGGAGGCAGTTCAAGCATTTCTTGGGGGTTGAACTACGTAACCTTGACTTTCTACTTGGCCTTGACCATCTGTGATTCTCCGCCTGTCAAATGCTGCCTCAGTATTTACCTCCATAAGGATAGAGTACAGGCATGTCACAGGTGGGTAAATTATGGAATGTAAGGCTTGCAGGACTTTAAAAACTGTTTATAAATGTGGGAACTGTATTCAAAAAATTGTGATCAGCAACTTCCACAACCTCTGTATATGAAATGTCACTTACATTTAAATTCACATCAGAGGATCTGGGTTGGTTCTTTGTGTGCTTACAATTAGCACAATGCTTATAATGCCATATTCAGTAACTGTTTTTTTAAGCACATATTTGGCAAAGCTGGTTATATATTAACCTTTAGCATGAGTAGGGAGACAGCAGGACACCTACCTCTGTGGTTTCATGGTTAGCTGCAAGGGAGAGTGTCACAGGCTTGAGTGAGACAGACCAGAAGCTAGAGGTGGGGGGCACTACCATGATCCTCTCTGCCCATGACATGAGCATCAGCTAAACTGGGCTCTGTGAGGGACAAGTCCTGTCCTTAGCACCATGGCTTTCTGTGGAGATGGAGTAGCAAACAGAAGCTAGAAGTCTTTTCTGAATGTCAGTGATGCAGGAGTATTCTAGCCACAGCTTTCATAGGTGGTGGCTGTGCTTAGGGTTGGTTGAAGGAATGGAGAGGCACAATCATGGTATGCTTGACAGCAAAGTTCACTTCTCAGAAGGGGTGACAGCTGGATCCTTATAGTGTGGTGTGGCTTATATCTTTTACTGAGCACCTACTATTCTCCATGTTTTGATGAGCACTTAGCACACCTTGCCTTTAATTTTCCCAATCATTCCCTTTTGCACTTTGAGGAAGGCAGGTAGCTGAGACAGGACCCCACACAATGACTGTGTCTCAGAAGAGTAACTATTTTCTGAGGTCTGACTCACAATTGTGTAGGTTCAAAATTCTGACTTGCGTAACCAGGAATGAATGGGTGTTGAGGTGACTGACACACACTGTCCTGACCCATAAGGAACTGATGTGTAAAGACAATTATTTTGCAGTGAGAGAAAATCCTGTGAACCAGGTACATCGTTTACTGATTGGGGCATTTTCTTCTAAGGCAAGCTTATATGAGAACACAGTTTAACATCATAAGGTTACTTAGGAGCATGCAGCCGTGTGGGCTGGACGAGGTAAAGAATCTTCCTGGCTGGCTCACAGATCTGTGAGAGTCTGGCTGCAAGGCCGCCCTGCCTGCTGTGAGGCTGGATCCACACTAAGGCAGACACCGCCAGTCCAAGGAGTGCCTCTGACCATCCCCCAACTGGACTGACACAAGCTTTCTTTAGATATTTTAGTAACGGGCCTTCAATCAAATTGTAGTCTTACTTTGAGACTAAGTCTTCTCTTTGTGGTGTTCTTGCACATCACTGTATCCATTATTTTTGGTTTCTAGCTATAAAAGAAAAGGAAGGCGGCACCGTATTTTCAACCCCACCTCCGACCTGAGAGAAGATATTGTTATCCATTTTATGGTTGTATAAACCAGATCACGCTGGTTTGGTTTTTGTTTAAACTCCCATCGCCATCCCATATAGTACTCACATAATTTGTTTATTGTCAGTTTCTCTCATTACAATGTAAATTTCACCAGGCTGGGTTCTTTCTTTTATTCACTACCATATTTCCAGCATCTGGCACAACGTAGGTGCAGGCAGCAGAATAAATACACATTGGGTGGATGAGTGATCAGACACAAAACCCCAAGTCTGTCTGGGGCTAGAGACACTGTCCTACACCCTGACCTCAGCTTGGTGAGGTGATGGAGGGGAGGGGAATTAGAGTACCTGAGCCAAAATGAAAATCAAGTGACTATGCAGGGCATGTTCCAGAGGGACTTGTGTCCCTACCTCTTCTTAAATAACCACTGCGGCCTGGTGGGGCCTGGAGCTGGTGATACAGAGTGACACAAAGATGTTGAACCTTTCTTGATGCTTAAAGGGAAACAATTTGTCCTGCTTTTAATACCTTTATAGATGATATCTGGAACCAGATGAACCACTTACAATTTCTACTTCCTTTATCATTTTTATTTCAGGTATTTCCATCTGTAGTGTCACTTTCAAAGGTGATGCCACTTACCTAGTAGTTGTCTCCTGCATTTCAGGCACTAATATTTGGGAGGAAATAAATAATCTCAGAGTTGCCTTCTTATAACTCTAAATTTGTGATGTGATTATATGGCTCCAATATAGACTGATAATTTGCTGGTTGTTAATAGCTCATTGATGGAATATATGTATGTATGCTGCATATTTTATTCTATGATTAACACACTAAATTTTAACTCATGTCCAATATTGCATACCATATGCATCTTTGATACAAATACATAAATTCTAAAAATTGTCCTGTATTTATTGTACTACAAAGTGAGATTATTTTTTCCAAGTCTTCTTAAAGACCATTAAAATATCTTGTTCCAAATCAAATGGAGCTACTTACTGCCAGAGAGTTTTGTACCTTCTTTAATAATTAAGAAAAGCAAGCAAGATTTATAGACAATGCAATTTTCATGATGCATTTTGAAAAATGTGTTCTTACAGCAGCTGAGTTTATAACACATTTTCATTTTCTTAGTATTTTTAAATTGCTTGAAAAAAACAAAAGGGAAGGGAAGTGATCGGGGACCTTACCAACCTTTTATTAGGATAATTTTCAAACAGAAAATCTAAGAGAATCATACAGTGAGTACCCATGTGCTTGCCACCTATATTTTACCATTAACATTTTGCTATATTTATTTTATCACTGTCAATCCATCTCTCTCTCCATCTTATTTTTGGTGCATTTTAAAGTAAATTAAAGAAATCAGTATATTTTACCATTAAACCCTGCAGCATGTATATCACTAACTCAAGTTCAATATTTATTTGTTGTTTAAGATAAAATTTACATTCAGTAACATATACAAATTATAAATTTTCCATTCAATCGTGTTTTGATAAATGCATACATCTGTGTAAAGTTAATTGCCCAGAGGTAACAATGTTCTGATTTTTCTCATGAATTAGATTAGCCTCTTCAGAACTTCATAGAGTTCTAAAATCATACAGTACATACTATTGGGAGTAAGTACATATAGTATATACTATTTCACATAAGACTTTCACTCAGCATTTTTTAAGATTCATCATTTTTTTTTAGCATACATCAGTAATTAGGGCCCTTTTTTTAATGCTGAGTAGTATTCCTTTGTGTGGGTATACCACAATTTGTATATCCATTCCCCTGCTGATGCTCACCTAGGCTGTTTCCAGTTTGGGAATATCATGAATAAATTTGCTATGAGCATTCTTGTACAAGTCTTTTTGCTTACTTTTGCTTTTTGCTTTTTGCTTACTTTTGAAACCTTTGGAATATGTAGCCTAGTATAGGGTCTACAGAATCGATACTTAATTAACATTTCTTGACTTGGCACAAAACTTGCATGACATATTAGGTTTTATGGTGTACCAGACACTCTCTTTCTTATCTGTTCTCATATCAGCCCCATAACTACCTGGTAAAGAGACAAAGGCAGTCCACACAATGGCAACTGAGAAGTTAATATACTTGCTCATTAATTGTCAGAATAAACTAGAACCTAGGATTCTTGACTCCTAGTCCAGTGTCTTCTGACAGCCATCACAGGACCAGACTGAAGGTGTTCCCACTTCACGTCCTACCCCTCCTTTCCCTGAGCATTTGCTCTGCACCATGCTGATGGCTTAAAATTGCATCTGTTTTCTACTTTGGCAAAACAGAAACTAATAACTATTACAATTTAAGCTTCCGGTTACAGAATTAAGGGACTTTTTTCTTTTGTACATCACCTTGCTTACCCACTGCTAGGCCTTCACTGGGTGAGGGGGTACAGGTGGGGGCCATGCAGGGGGCCTGTTGAGAAGTAACCTGAGCCATTCTGGCAGTTCTTGTCTGTGGCTGTCATTTACCTCCAATGAGAGAAGTCACCCGTGAGGACCTTAAGCTTTCTCTACCATCTCTCCACCAGCTGGTCCGTGACAATGAAAACCAGTCTCAGACCTCATTCTACAAAGCATAAAAACATTTATTTTCAAACAGATTCAAAAGCACTCAGACAGCCTGTTCTTACCCTCCAGGAGTCCCCCATCTGTCATTTCAGGAGCTAAATGAGCATCTCTCCTGGCACGTTGGTCTGACAGTAGCTTCCTATTCAGGGCAGAGGGCTAGATGAAGTTCTAGACCTCAGCACCCCTCTGAAAGTGTTGGGTTGTTGGACTAGCCAAGCCTGACATTCTTTCACACAGACCTTGAGGTTTCAAGCCAATTCACACATCTCTCATAATCTTCCTTTCACCATTGAAAAATGATATTCATTTATGCAAACCAATGCAGATTCAGATAGAGATGTTTGAAGCTTTTGTGAAGCCACGTCTGAGAACATAAACTCTAATTGGGATTGTTCAAAAGCTCAGTAACGCCACTGTCTATAGATCCCTCCTTGGGAGTGGCTCAACATAAATCCATATATACAAAGCTGACTGTTGATGCTGACGTATTTCAGTGTAAAACACAGGTTATGTTAGGGAGGCAGAACTGTCCATACATCTCCCCTCCCCAGAGTGTCCCTGTGATGCTGGCATTTCCACTGGAATCTTGAGTTTTCAGTTTGAAGGAATCACTTGTATTAGTATGATTTTCTGCCTCTACACTCTATGTGTTTCGAGCTCCAGCCCTGAAGCTAATCTTCCTCATCATCTCCCACCCTCGTTGACAGCAATCAGTGAGTAGGCAAGCTGACTGTGAATTAACCAGTGGAAGGATTTACTGAAATTCGTTCCTGGGGGATTTTTAAATACAAGTCGAATGTTTAAGTGCAGCACTGATTATGGTTCTTGGCTATCAGAAGTGACTTTCATTTGGATAGAGAGCACAGAAATTGAGCAGCAGCGGAATGCTTTCAAAAGACTCTTCAGGCCATTAAAGTGCCACTTGTTTCATAACTATTCCTGTTAATTAAGTTTATAGCCTCATTATTAGTTCCTGGCTCTACTATTGTTATTAATTATATCGATATAAATTTATAGTGGTA
This sequence comes from Macroglossus sobrinus, assembly GCA_004027375.1. Lineage (NCBI taxonomy): Eukaryota > Metazoa > Chordata > Mammalia > Chiroptera > Pteropodidae > Macroglossus > Macroglossus sobrinus. Next base: position 57,950 of record PVKZ01001802.1, on the reverse strand, counting down.
GGCCATTCCTCTGGGATTTTTGTTAAGTTGTATATTAAAATTAGAAATAATAAATATTTAAGTTTCCTTATCAATATACTAATAGTTTGGGAATTTTATCCCCAGCACTTTCTACATTTAAAAGATTGTGATGGTTTGAGAATTGAGCTTTTAATTGCATTTCCTTTCCTGACTAAAGTGTTATCTTTGTGGTTTGCAGCAGAAATTTCTATAACATCTAGCCCTGTAGTTTAGTATTTCAATGCTTAACCCATTCAGTGATACCGTGGCTAATTCCAACAATGAAAACCATGCCTTTACAAGAGCAGGAAAAGAAAAAGCCCAGCACGGGATTTTGTATACAATGGGAGCTCAGATGACATTGGACAAATATAGATAGGAACGAGAACATGTGTATACTGACAAGGAACCCCCCTCCCCCCAACAGTATGATGTACTTTATTTTTTTATTTTTGAAAAAGCTCAAATTTTCTCTGTCTCTTGATCCAACTTGCCAGACAATCTTTGCTAAGTGGGTCCATGGATCTTTTTTTTCTTTTGCTCTTGTATTAAGAAGAAAAAAATTATTCGTATTCTCTAAGTTAGAGAAAACAACTACTGGCATGTGTATGTACGTCCTTATAAATTATTTTTCAAGCATATATATCAAACTTAATTTAGATCACACGGTTTTATGACTTTATCCTTTTAACTTTATTATTGGACATCCAAGTTGTTTGTAATATATTGTGCTCAGCAGCTCTTTAAATGAACAATTGAGGGTATCTCTAATTATCCCCTTAGATATCTAGAAATGAGCTTTTTATGACGAAAGGCATGAACATTGTTAAGGCTCTTTGATACATATTGAAAAATTGTTTTCCAGGAAATTGTATGAATTTCCAGTCCACCAGAAGGATTTCAGAGTGTCTGGCTCAGTGCAGCCATACCGCTTAGTATATTTAATAATCTAATAATAATGTTCACTTGTTAACTTGTTTTTGAATTCAGAAACTTGATGAACAAAATACACTAGAATATCAGATAATGACCTATTTCTTTTCAAACCTTGATTTTGCTTTTTTGGAAGAAAAACTTTCCTCTTCCAACTTGGGTCCAATGGTTGGCATCCTGCAAATTAACTAACAATAGACAGATTAACAGGAGAAAAGACAAAGCTTATTTACAAGTGCAGTGGGAGCTGCTCAGTAATGAGTAATTCACTGAATAGCTGGAAATAGAGGTTTATATACCAATTTAACAAAAGGCTGGGGAGTGGGAGTGGAGAGGGTTAGGGCTTCAATGTGAAAATATAGGGTTCTGTTGAGCTTTCGGATGCTAATGGCGGGACAAATTTGCAGGAAACTCTCCTTGAGGGAGGTTAAAGGCAAATATATTCTCTGGAGGCTCTCCTTAGATAAGAGAAGTTCAGATAAGATTTCTTTCTGTATTTTTTGTAGCTCAAATGTTTTCACTTTAAAATAATCTTTATACCAATGCTAGGGGTCTGTGTGAGTCCCCACACTTCCTATTTGTTTTTTAGTAACAAATAACTGTACTCATGATAAAACATATTCTATTATGCACTACACTGAGAATTAGTAATAATCGTGTTTTCTAACAGGTAAAAATTGCCAGTGAGGGATAATATAGAAGGAGAAAAAGAGAAAAGAAGGTCCCAAGGATAATTTTTATCACAGATATTAATATATTTGCTTAGAACTGACAACTCCTTTTAGAAGAAAGTAGGCAGAAATTGATTCTTGTGTATTGGGGGAAGGGAGTATAACTTCTGAGTTATACTGTTTGAGATAAATAGTAAAATATCACAAATGACAAATTAAATTAATTTTTCCTTGTTTTAATATTTACCTAGGAAATAATTTATTCTGCAGATATTATTTAAGCCAATCTCAGTTCCTTGAATCTGACTTTTTTAGCCACCTTTGATTTGAACATCTCCTGGAAGCTTTGTGGATAATGCAGTGTGAGAGACATAATTGAAAGGCATGACAAGTGAGAAAATGGGTTACATACCTCAAAGCAAAGGCTCATTATACATGACAATGTGATTCATTTTGACTTTCCATTGCATACTTGCCTTATATATGTATTGCCTTCCAACTCTTCCCAGATCCTTTTGCAAGTCCTAATGGCATAAATCACTTTAGTTGGAGAATATTTCCATTTCAACCAGATAAACTCCTTCCCCTTCATATAGATTTAATATGAAAGCTAAATGCATTATTTGCAGTGAACCACCTTGTTTGTTTTTATTTGGGGAGGGGGTTATTTAAACATTTCCTCTAGGAAAAGCACCTTTTTTCTTCACCTTCAAAACCCTGGTATCTGTTGTCACTGATTCAGCTAGTCAGTCTGGAACAAAGCGACTTTTAAGTTTCTAGAGCTATGAGGAAGCTATCAAGGGAATGCACCACACTCTGTAGGGGAAATGACAGTCTGGGAGCTCAGGGACTAGAAGTGCTGGCCTCCAAATGTTGGTTAGAGTTTGACTTAGACTTTTATTCCTAAATATTTTTGTTGGCCTGAATCAGTGATTCTAATTATAGAGAAGATAGAAACAGCAGATGTATTTAGCAAGTTGGAAAAATCCCCACTGTCCAGGAAAAGCTAAACATATGGAGCCAACCTGAGACTCCAAAGACCCCATTTATTGAGAGATATCGATGACTTAATATCTAGAGGCCAGGGAACCAGCAGAGCTGGAGCACCAGGCAAAGAGGGTCATCAAATAAGGCCTCCGGGAGAATTCCCAGTGCCACCCCACTTTTGATTATTATTTGTCTAGCTTTATTTTTTTTTTCAATTTTGGAGATTCTTTGTTTCAAACTTTCTTACTTTCCTCAAGTGTCAACCCTAACTACTTCCTTCTAAGCAAACAACTCACACTTACTGCTTTCTGAGAAAGCTGTTACCAGGTGGATATAGCTCCCACTGCGTTATGGTCTAATCTATTCCATGGCCTGAGCTTCCCACCTGCCCCTGTCTCTGAAAGAGAAGAGGGCTGACCTTGTGTGGTCCCTTAGTGTCATTTATTGAGGCTCCATTGGGAAGTTACTCCAAAAACAATCACACTCCACTGGCTCCTTTTTCACACCAGGGAACTAGTTAGAGTCACAGAGTAACTGAGTAACTAACGGGGGAAAAAAAGATGGAGGGAGAGGTAGAATGGGGCCTAGACCAAGTTGCCCCCATTCCTGCACCCACACTCACACTTCTCCCTCTGTGTCCAAGACTGTGTTGGAACCATGGTAAGACCATGAGTGCTGTTAGCCTCAGGTGTATGCAATAAGGGGTACATTGCCCATGGGAATTTCTAAATCAATAATAAAACTGACTGAAAGTTAATCTGTTTTTATCATCACATTCCAGCAATTCTAGATGATGTCAGGGATATAATCCTCCTCCCCCAGGAAATTTTTTTATCAGACTAAGTTCTAAACAATTGCTGCAAAGGTTGTTGAGTCTTCAGAATAATAATAAAGTAGCCAATTATGACTTATCCTTTAAGAAATGTTGTGTAGAACTCCCAGTTATACCTGTTGATTCCCTACACACATAGACTCAGCTACGCACAATCAAGTGTGTGATGGTTAATTGTATGTGTCAACTTGACTGGCCATGGAGTGCCCAGCTTAAACACTGTTTCTGGGAATGTGTGTGTGAGAGTGTTTAGTACTCGAATCAGTGGACTCAGTAAAGTAGGTAACCATCTCCGACGAGGGTGGGCATCATGTAGTCCATCCAGGGCCTGAACAGAACCAAGGCACAGGAAGGAGGAATTTGCCCTTTATTCTGCCTCACTGCTTGAACTGTGACATTGCATCTCATCTTCTTCTGCCTTGGGACCAGGATTTCTACCATTCACTCCCCTGGTTCTTAGGCTTTTGGACTCAGTCTATGTCACCACTGGCTCTCCTGAGTCTCCAGCTTGCAAACAACAGATCATGAGACTTCTCAGCCTCCATAATTACAATCAGTCAATCAGTCATCAAAAATCTCCTTTTGGTTCTGCTTCTCTGGAGACTCCTAGCTAATACGAAGTTTAAGTTCATAAGGTATTATTTGAGTCTGCTTCCAGCACAGTTTCTGCCCCTAAGCCCTGTGACGCTGGATATTCCTGTGTTTGAAGAGTAGATTCAAGATAATGATAACACAAGAATTGTAAGGATAAAGAAGCAAGGCTTGCCTTACTGCAGTTCTGTGTGCTGATCTGTCTCTGAACCTTGTAGAGTTTATTTCTTTCAAAGTGCATCTTTTCTAGTGCCTATAAAAGGAAGATTTTCATGTAATTAAAATTATTAATCCAAATTGGAAAATAAGATAATTATTAATGTATTCATCTATTACTTCCCCCTCTTTTTTGTATTATAATAATTACTGCCTGAATATACACACAAAATTTAGTAAAGACTTTTTTTATGTGTTTATATTTCTTTTCTGGCCTTTATAATTACTGTTTTACTGGAAGATCATTTCTGAACATAATTTTGTTGTATAGAGGAGGGAGGTCTTCAAAGACCCACTCCGGGTGTAGCCCTGCTCCTATGCTCTTCCTGTTGCTTCTTCCCCCATATCCGTGCCTCTGTAGATGCCTAGAAAAACTTCACTTATCTGAAGACTTGCCCTGACTATCCTACCTCAGTTTTTCTTGTTTGACTTCCACTAACATGTTAGTTTTTCACACACGGTTGCATGTGGTCATTTACTCGTTTAGAGTTCTTCCTAAGACTTCTTTTCTGAAATGGACTGTAAGCTCACTGAAAGCCCGGGTTGTGCCTCATATTTCCTCTTTTGTGTCCCCCTCAGCACAACTAATGGACGTATCTGACTGACTGAGAGATATGCTCTGTAGGCCAAGTCAAGCTTTTCCAAAGCAGTTCCTCTACCCTTAAAAACATCACTGTACTCTCATAACTTTATATGATCATTTTTTCAGTTTTTCCTGAAACTTTGATCTGGGTGACCAAATGCAGCTTTTAACTTATCTTCAAGAAGCCAGAGCTTGCTTCAGATGTTCATTCTAAAGTCACTTGAAGGGAAAGAGAAAAAATCAGTAGCAGCAATGAATTTCTGGTTGTACCCCTGAAATAAGAACTTTTACAACACTGAAGAGGAACTCACTGAAGAGATATTGTCAGACTCTCAGCGCTGTCAGTGAAAGTCATCTTTACTTGTATCTACTGCCTTTGAGACCAGTTTGAGACCAGCAGTTCTCAAACTACTATCTAGGGACCCACTCTTGCCCCAGAGATGTTTTCAGGGGTCCCATGCAGTCAAACGATTTTCATAACACTACCCCTCTCACAAGTGCATAGTGAAGTTTTTTTAGTTGCCACATGACATATGATAACATAATACATTAAGTATGAAAGCAAATATAAGAATCCAGCTGTGATTCATTAAGGCAGATAGTAAAGAGATTTGCAAAGAATGTAAAACACTCCCAATCTTCTCACTAAATATTTTGTTTGGGGAAACATATTTATTAGTCATAAAAATGTTCTATTTATGTTACCGTGTCATGGGTTTAACTTTAAATAAATTAATGTGTTTTTAATTCCTTGGTTTTAATTTTTTTTCTTACTAAGGTATAATTGACAAATAACATATTTGTTTCAGGTATACGATATAATGATTCAATATCTGTATATATTGTGAAATGATCACCACAATAAGTGTGGTTAACATCCATCCCATTTGTAGTTACAAATTTTTTTCTTGTGATAAGGACTTTTAAGATCTGCTCTTTTTAGCAACTTTCAAATATGCCTTACAGTATTGGTAACTATAGTCGCCATGCTGTGCACTACATCCCCATGACTTACCGCAGGTCCTCAAATAACATTGTTTCATTCTACTCCGTTTTCTTATAATGCCAATAAGGAAAATAATGTTTCCTGGCAGGGACCACTGTCTGTGTGGAGGTTGCATGTTCTCCGCATGTCTGTGTGGGTTTCCTCGCATATTCCAAAGATGTGCACATGAGGTGAGCTGATGTGTCAATCTGACGTGTCAGATTGTCCCAGTCTGAGTGAGTGTGGTTCTGGGTGTGAGTGCACCTTGTAACACAATAGCAGGTCCCCACCTGTGCCCTGAGCTGCAAGAGACACTCCAGCCACCCAGGACTCTGAATGGGAATAAGTGGGTTGGAAAATTATTCTCTTACCTGTTTTTATTCATCTTTCTTAAATATATGTCTAGCTCATGTTCAATTCTATGTTTAATATTAGAAGTTTTTAAAGTGTTTGTTTAGAAGTTTGGTGGTGTTTTTGTGACCAGAAAGATGCAGTAGAATATAAACACTTGTTTATATCAATTAGCCTATGGGAAAACTGATTTCATTATGCATTGTTTTCACTCAAATTTGCAGTTTCCAAGAACCTATGTAAAGCATTAAGTGAGGACTTTACTGTGTTTATTTTATAAATTCATACCTGAAGTTTGTAGCCCCCAGTTTTAATTTTGAATACAGCAAACAGATAAAGATGTAACTCATGTTTACAAAAGGTCTTTGGGGCTCCTTAGTAAGAATGTAAAGACCAAAAAGTTTGAAAACTACTAACTTAGACCAAGGCAGATATTTTAAGAAATATATTTTAAAAGTTTTATCTTTGGTTGCTTAGCTCCAAATAAAATTAATTGGTTGCAACTGAATCTAGCAGAAGGATTAATTAGCTCTTGAGTTAATTCTTTGGCGTTCTACTCAAAGGCTGGTCTTTGGACCATTGGCATGTTAGAAATGCAGACTCTCAGGCCATGCCCAAGATCTACTAAGTCAGTAGCTGCATTTTAACTAGATCTCTGGGTGAGTTTAAGGCACATTTAAAGTATTAGAGCCCTCAACTTTGCCTCCCTGAATGTGCTGGGATCTTTTCTCAGCTCTCCTGGTTGTATTGATCAACTCTCTTTTCTTTTCTCTCCTAGTCAGGATTTCAGCTGTAATGCAGCAATTTTATCCTGGTAAAACTTTACCTCCTAAGGAAATCTGATAAAGGGCTGACCTGTCTCTGACATTTATATTCACTCTGAAATGTGAATGGAATGAAGGATCAGATTGCAACTATACTTTTTAAATGGCCTTTGGATTTATAGAGTAGAAAGTTGGATGGTCCTGAGACATTGTCGAGTGAGGAGAAAGGGGTAAGCAACAGTCAAAAAATACCTGTGTTTCCTTTTGTTTCATGATCCTTGCAACCTCCCTCACAAATTCTCCTTGTACATATTCTCTGAGAATCCCTCCACCTTGAATTCACAAAGAAGTGGTCTTTGCTTTTACATGTGAATCAGTTAATCAAAAAATCCCAAGCAATATGAAAACATTGGCAAGATTCTCTAAAAACAATTTGTCTGGTATTACTATGATAAAAGAAATTTCCAGGATCTGAGAAAGAGGCCAAAAATACTCTGACTCTCAAAATTAAACTGTCTCCTGTAATCTTAGTAAAGTAATAGTCATTGATATATGCCAGTGAGTTTTGACCTTGGATACACATTTGAATCACCTACTAGCTTTGAAACAAAATACCTATGTCTGGGTGGTTGAATCAGAATCTGGTAGGGACCGAGCACCTCTTCTATATTTTTAAAGTTTCAGTAAGGTGATTCTGATGTATAATGAGGATTAAGAACTATTAACACTCACATATGTAAGCAGATACCAAACAAATATACTTTTTAAGTATATGAATTCAATCATTGATTAATTCAGCCTTTATCCAGGGCTAGGGCCCTCCCACAGATCTAAATTGAAGTCTTGGTTAACACATAAGTATTTTAGGACCTTATAGGCTGATTATGAGCACCAATGAGAAACTCATTAAAGGTGGGGAGAATTTTGCTCAATTCCTCAATTATAGTTTACTCACCGGATGAACAGTGTCACCAGAATGAACACTTCAAACTTAACTAGAAGGAATGTGTTAGACTAGTTTTATTCCTACAGGATGACTTACCTGTGTTTCTTTGGTCCAGTGATTGCTGTTCATGGACTAGAAATCCCTGGAGGGCTAAGGAGATGTTGCAAATAATGTAAATCTATATATACATCAAGCATTATCTATAAACTAAATATGCAATATGATTCACTTACACATATGTCAGCCATTCTTTTTCAAATGCATGGACATGATTGACATACAAGATAAAAATATTTTAAAGCATTATGGAACACATGATTTCTTTTATCAGAAATATTTAATGAGTATCATCTGTGTACCAAATCCCTAGAATACACTTGAACAAAAAAGCCCCAAGCCACAGATATACACAGATTAACAGATGATTACCGTCTAGTGAATTTAGTGCCAATCCCATTATATCTATCTGTGGCATAAATTTAGGTGTCTGTAATTCTAGTAAAACTGCCTTTAAAGCCAGCATGTCTGCTTCCTCTTCTCTGTTAGCCTGTACAAATCTGCTGAAGTGTTAAGTAGCAATCCCAGGAGAAAAGTACTGTCATTTGTAATTGTCTCAAAATTGCCTTTAGATATAGTAAACAGTGTCTTATAATTGATGAATGTAATGGTTTTAGCTAAATGCATTCCTCAGTCTATAGTTACTCAAAGTAAAGAAATAGTCATGGTGAGGGGAGGGGTTGATGCTCAAATGCATTGGCATGAAAATAGGACAGATGCAGTCCTATTCATTTTATAGAGGAGGACTCTGAGGCTGAGAGAGAGAGAGAAAAGAGAGAGAGAGATAATAGACCGTGTCATAGATCCACAGTCTATTAATTCTCGGTCCTGAATTTTTTCACAGTAATGAGCTGACTTTAGCTCAAGGTGACTTCCTAACATCTCGTACCATCCATTGGTACTATCCCCCCCAAATTGCTCACATGGTAGAGATGGTCAGTTTTGTTATTGTTCTTTTATTATTCCTTCTCTGTGAAATTATTACACATGCCTGCACACAGGTAACTCAGTACCTCCTTTGGTGAGAGGGAGTACATTTCCCTATTCAAGATGACAAGCTGTGTCATATGACTTTTTTGAACAATATGGGTCATATGACCTTTTTGGTGACACTTGCTTTGGCTAGTGGAATACAAGCCATTTTAAGTACTAGTGCAAGTGATGACTATTCTGTCAGCCTGAGTCTTAAGAGAAAATATTATAAAGTTGAGCACTAACCAACCCATGATAGATGTATAGCATAACTAAGAAATAAACCTTATTGTTTGAAACCACTAAGACTTGTGGGATATTTGTTATCACAGTGTAACCTAGGTTATCTTTACTGATACAGGTCTGCATGGTGTTACATTTTAAAGAACCTCTGCTCACTAACATCCCAGTGGACTGTATGTGGCATTCTACATTATTGACTTTTTTATAATCTTTGGGTTGTTGATCATAATGTTAGAATTTACTGAGATGATGTTTTGATTATGGTATCAGTGTGTGTGTGTGTGTGTGGTCTATTGTACCAACAAAACTGCAAATATTTTACAAATAGATCAACTTTTTGAGCTCTTGAATATTTTTGAAAGTATGAAATCATCTGAAATAATTTTAAATTAAATTTGTAGTGCTCAAAATCTGTTAGCATTTTGCTTCACCAGACCAAATCAGAGACTAAAAAAGCATAAATCAGAGACCGCCACACTAGCCATATTTTCCCTGGTGTGTAAAGATTAATTATTGGAATCTCACTTGGTGACAAAAATGTGAGTTCATTCAAGTCATTACATTATATAACCAGAAGCAGCCTTTCTTCAACATTGTCAGGTCCAAGCCTTTTCTGTGATGACCTGCATAGACCTGTGGCGCTTTTTTTAATCCCTCTGTCCACGTAGAGTCTTACCAGCTTCTTGGCAGTGCGAGTGTAAAAGTTGTCCTTTCCACAGTTCCTGTCCCTACCTTAGGTCTCGTTAATGTTTATCTGTGGAATGTGTCGACCGGCAGCCTTAAATTATGATCCAGTTTGAGCTTGCCAGAAACCCTTCTACACCTACTTTGGTTCTCCACCATTATTTCTAGAACATTCCCAGTTCACAAGGGACTCTGCTTCCCTTATTTATGACCAAGAGAGAACTAATCACAGAAAGAAGCTTCAATCCCTCTGTGTCTCAAACTACAACTGCTGGATGGAGCCACAGAACAGAAGACAGAATCTCTTTGTTGCCCAGGAAACATCCAGTTTCTGGGCAGCTCTCATGTCCAGGGGCTCCTTGGTGCCGTGACTGTGCTCATGCTTCCCAGACATTTCTTCCAGCATCATCTTAATTAGTCTTGGAGTTTTTCTTTATAGTGAAAAGTTTCAGACCAGTATTTTAATCATATTACCTTGGCTGAGGTATGGTGACGCCAGATGCAGATCAAGAAAGAGAAAATGGAGACTTTCACAGTCTTGTTACCGTTCCCTGGGGAGGACACAGCACACGGTGCAGAGCCACTCAGGGTTGGTCATCAGGCAGAGGGAGGGGGAGGAAATAGGGTAAGCCCATTTATTGTGGTTTTCATAGGAAGAAAAGGGTGGGGCAAAGCAGGCAGGTTTGAGACTGGCTAATCTGAGTAATTTCAGCAGACTCTGGGGCAAAGGGTCTCTCCCTTGGTGTCTGGTACCTGGCAGCAGGGTGATTAGGGTGGGTGCACAGTGACCTGGAGTTTGAGAGCCCCAGTAAGGGAGGTGGCTGAGAGTGTGGACTTTAACGACTGCTAATGAAGGAGAACTGACCAGCCTTTAGCCAGGGCCTCAACCTGGGTTTAGACAGCACTAAAAAACAATTGTACAACTAGCACAAACACCAAAGTGCTGGGGCCCTTGTACCTGTCACAATCATTACATGAACTAAAGTCTTGTTATATCTAGTAAGAATGGAATTAGTGGGGTATTAGACTGAAGTCGTACTCATTTAGACAGAGATTCTGAATTTGTTTCCTCATTGGTTCCCTCAGATGCACTGAGACCTGTGGAAACCTCAGGCAGGTGAAGAATGAAGCCCTAACAAGCTTTATTCAGTCGATATTTTTAAGTGAGAGTTTCAAAGAAGCTGCTTTTCTATTACTAAAAATGGCATGCTTTCTTTATGTTCAAAATAAGTATCATATACACTATGTATGAGCATTCACTTAGTCAAAAAACTTTTATTTTCACTTCACATTTTTTTAACCACTCCTTACTAAATAGGATTAGTTGCTCACTATGGATAGAACCAAGTAATATAGTGTAAGGAAAGTCTTGTTTTAATGTGAATATTTTTTCTGGCTTTTCTGTCAGTAAAAATTTTTCCCTTTTGCATAGCTTTCCTATGCAATTTTTTTGTGACTTTGGAAATATACATCTTTTGACACATATTAAGTGTTTGTAAATTTATCTAGTAAATCACTTGTTCCTCATAAACAGTATTATCCTGCATTTTATTCTGTTTTAGAATTTCACATGAACATAACTAATAACTACAGGCAGCTGTCAGCTTACTGGTCTTTGGATTGGGGCAAGACCTGTAGCAATACTCTGTAACATATATGTGCACCCCCAAAACATGTAATAGAGATAGGTTGACAGCAGCAAGAGGAGTGCCTTTTTAAACTTTTATATGGAGTCTATGGTCATGCTACCCTGAATAAGTCCGATCCCATCTGATATCAGAAGCTAAGCAGGGTCATGCCTGGTTAGTACTTGAATAGGAGACCACCTAGAAAGACCAGGTGCTGTGGGTGTAAAAAATAAAATAAATAAATAAATAAATAACATGAGATAAACTTTTCATACGAAGATGCTTCCTACTTCAGTGAGAGTTTTACCATGGTGTCAGAAGTTGCTATGGAAACCAGAATCAACTGACACTATATTTTTGATGAGTTCTGGTGATGTTATATTATCCCTCATAGATCATCACTCAATTATTAGACTGACAATATGTCTTGAAAAAAAGTATTTTTTGAGTCATGTTCTTTAGAACCCAAAGAGTCTTTGTAACAACTTTAGAGGTTCCCCTAAGCATTTTGAGCACATTAAAGCAGGTTCGATGATAAGACAATAGCTGGGGAACCCTGAAGGTTGGCCACCCTGGAGGAGAGAGGAGAGGGGTCAAGCTGTCTTTACAACAGCTCTGGTCCAAGAAGGGCAGCCCACTCAGGGCCAGCCCACAAGCCTCCCTCCCAGTAGTCACTCAGCCACAGAGCACTAGAGTTGCATGAAGTGTTCGGGGAAAAAAGAGTTCCTCTTAAAAGGTTTAAAAACCAGTGTTATAGTGTCGTTTATGAGAAAAGAAACTAAGAATAAGAACAATATCGAATTTGAACTACTAATTCCTTAAGACCTGGAACATCCTGTGCTCTTATACAGTTATAATTGAATCCAAATACACTGGAACCACACTATAATTCAATTCTAGGCAAAGAACAGAGTTGTGTACAAAGCAGGTTCATTTCAGAGGGCTCTCCAGGGATTTGGTTGCAGAAAAATCCAAAGGACTTTTTTGTGTTCTCTCACTCATAAAGCTGCCCTATGGCCCAGATTTTAGAGACTGCATTGCAGCAAGGGTCTCTCTAGGACATGCCACAGGAAATGCCACCTTTTCTTCACAGGGCTCATTTGAATTGTGTTTTTAATACAGTGTGTCTACGTGTTATATTTGGCCAGATTCAACAGCCTGGTTCTCAAACCGGGGTTCCAGTTCAGCCCATTTATTTGTCATTGCAGTTGTTAGCACAGTAGATTTAATGCCTTTTGATGGAGCATGCTGCATATGCTGCACAAGTCTGGGAGTTACCATTTGTATCATTATCACATGATGTTCTAAGGAACTGTGCCCATTCACAGTGTACTGGCTTTGAGTGGGACCCTCTTCAGCTTCTAAAGTATGCAAGCCTGGGTTACATCTGAATTTGAGATCTTCACTATTTGATTGCATTGTTTTTAATAGTCAATATAGCCCTTGACGTTGAACCAAAAAACATAGGTTGGGTCTTCACACTGCCCAATTTAAATTAATAATCAAGTCAGTTAGACATGTAGAACATTGGTTTATATCCAATTGTCAAATGAGATGAATATCTATTTCACAGAGGTGGAGATCATGAAGATCACTTATACTTGCTTTGTTCCAAAGAGGATTTATTTTTATTTTATTTTATTTTATTTTATTTTATTTCTTTATTTTTCCCTCTTTAATTACCCCCCCCCCCAATTTCCACCCCTGACCTATGAATGTTGCCATTTCCCCTTAAGAACTGGATCTCTGAAGGTGAGGCATCTTCTCTGACACACATCCAGGGCCAGGTGCACCCATGGTATGGTCCATGGCTCCACCTGGAGTGCAAACCCAGGACTTGTAAAGTGTAAAGCAGACGTGCTAACCACTACATTATCCCCAAAGAGGATTTGAAGTGGACCTATAGGTTTGTATAAAGTGAAGCAAGATGATATGTCAAAGGTAAATGAGGAAGAAAAAGAAGGGAAAGATATAAAATGGGACCAAGAAGTTGTACCTCTGTCTAGATCTGAATGATGGCTGGGAATGGGACATAAATTTTAAACTGTGCTCTCTGGAAGCCAAGGAGTAAATGAAAGCTTGATCAGTTTCTTTACTCACTATGTCCACAAGATCAACAACAAACCAGGAACTTAAAGGAAATCTTTCTCTTCCAAATACCTTAACTGCTCTCAAGAGTCTGTGTAGAGAGGACAGTGCATAAGTCAACCAGCAATATCTGCTACAAAGAAAGACTGCAAATTAGCAGCCCACAGATGTCAGCATTTGTGGTGGTTTGGTTTGGTTTTGTTTGACTTGATGTCTAAAAAAAAATTGATTCAATATTTTCAAAAATCAGTGGATTTCACAATAAATGAATTTTAAAATTTTCTTTTAAAAACCATATGATCAAAAAACATTGGAACTGCAAGTCAAAATTAGTTAGCCCTGGGCAACAGCTGTTGTTGTTGCTGTTTTTTTTTAACATAGCCTATGATTTCAAGTTTGCCACAGTCCCTACCATTCACTACCATTTACTTTCTATGTTACATTACCCCGTTGGTAACTTAGGCACCTGATTTAGTGACTCTTACTCTATTCTACTACATCCTCGTTATAGGCTCAGCCATATGTTTTATCCCTGAAAGGACTTATTGAGACAATGTATGGGAAAATGCTGGCACACTGTATATCACTGTACTGCAACAGATGTAGAGATTGTTGTCATTGTTAGTACTCTGAAATCAGGTGGCTGAGGGTAAAAAAAAATTGCTTAATGAATAAGAGTTTCAAATGGTTAATTAAAATGGCCTCAACAAAGTCATGAATCTCCCAAAGTGCTCTGCTCCTAGGAAGTAGCTTACCTAGAATATCTGTTCCATTTGCTCTTTAATAAAATAAAAATTTAAGGATATTTTATTTAAATATGTATATAGCTGTATATTTAATCAAGAAACTATATTACAGCAAAGCATGTTTTGTGTACACCTTTACGTGTATAAAGTGTGACTGCTAGGCTCTATTATATGATTATAATAGCCATTACTATGAGTGGAATCCCTGTAAAGTTGGTATTTTATTCACGGTCCACTTCTCTCTTCTAGACTCACTGAGTTTGGTAAGATATTTTCAGTACTGAGTTGCTAATTTTCCAGAAACATAATGAAGATGTTAAATGGGACTTTTCTAATTATCAGAAGGAGTTAATACTCCAAAGATGAAAACAAGTGATAATTATCTAATGTTCTAAAACATAGCACCAGACATGGCTAGGGAGCATTTAGCAAAAGATGTCAAAATCAATCTAGTGACTTCCAGCCCCCATTACAGCTCTAGCTTGCAGTAGAGATGATTCAGAAGGAGATTGGAGACAATCATCTCAGTCAAGAGTTGTGGACCTGTAAAGAGTGCTGGGGCATTTCCTCTTTCATTGCCATGGGGAGAGGAGAGGAGTGCCAAGGGAGAGGACTCTAATCTAAAGATTGGTGTCACGGCAACAATGAGAGGTAAGCATCTTACTCACCAGACAGATGCCTGCTGAGCTGCTTCTGTCCCCTCAGAGTAAAGCACAGTGAAGAGTTTGGGGGTAGGTGAATCTAGAGACAGGTGCCTGCTTCCCACAAAGAGAATTTGGTAGCTGGGAAATTGCTAGCACAGCCCATGAAAGTGTTAGGCAAGGAGAGAAGTATGAGCAGTGGCAAGCTCAGCTTCCAGGATTTGGCAAAGATGTGTATGTTCTCCTTGAGTCAAGCAGCATTGGGAAAGGTAGATATCTTATTGTTGGTTTCTTGCCTGGAAGGTAGTCTGTTGGGGTGAGGTGATCTAGGCAGTTGAGCCAGACTGTGAAGTGTATGATGAAGTAGGTGGTGTCAGAAGGTGGTCACAAAAGTCCATTACATGGTTCTTTAGCCATGTTAGAGAACTGGGCATGGGGAGTTCCATATGGGGCCTCTGAAGAAACTAAAATGCACCCCATGTGACAGCTTGTGTCACCCAGATGACTTTGATAGCCAAGAGAGAATTGCAAATAGCACAAACTGATGTAAAAAGATATCCAGAACCCCCTTAACTGACATCAAGTCCCCTATGTTCACCCTAGAGAAGGTACAAGCAGTCACGTGATCATAGGGAGCAGTGGAAGAGGTGGGGGAGAGTGAAAGGAAGGGCCACGGGCCCCCTCCCCACTACAGGTCATGCAAGATGGAGCAGGAGGAGAAGAGCTTTACATTGACTGAGATTGAAGTTTTGATATGAGATCACTAGACCTTGAATAAATGAATGAGTTTTAGCTTTCACAAATAACACTATTCTTATACTGAAAGTGGTTGCAAGCTATGGGGTCTTCCTGAGACACTGTTCAGCCACAGGGAAGAGAGAGTCAACAGAATATATGCCAAAGATATTGATGAGAGAAAAATGAAACTATACCCTTACATGCCTACTATTCAATTAACCAACTCCATGGAACACTGAGACATTATTTGATGAGATTAAAATGTGAATCTTTCCATATAAAAAGGTTCTTGTCTTACCATCTTACATATCTTATAACCAGTTTTTGGCAGGTGTTTCTTATTCATAATTGGAGTCTTGTAGCCAAAAAGTCAAAATCACATTCTTCTAAGCTTTACTTGAAAATATTTTCTCTTACAGTTCAATTAAAGCAAATTATCTTGGTTAATTAGTGTCAAAAGTAAATCTATTCTAGAGATCATTTTTGAGCCATGATACATAATAGTTACAAACTATATTTTGATATCTATCTTCAGTCATGATGATTTCAAATGAGATTATTAAATCATTGAAACTTCATGTTTGGTAGGAAATATGAAGAAGTTAATCTAAAATAACTTGGATTGCTTTCTTTGTTGTGTTAAAGTCACTAGTGCCTTCTAGCATTCATAGTTTTGCAAGACAGGCTCTGATTTCCTGTTTATTCTCATAATGACATTTCTTTTGGGGGGTGTTGGTGGTAGAGAATTCAGGACTGAGGGTGACCCTCACAGTGTGACAGACTGTTGCCTCCTGCAGAACCTTCACAGGGAGTGTATCAGGGAGCCTGCTCAGGCTGCCTAACAAAATACCACAGACCGGGTGGTTAAACAACAGGAACTTCTTTTCTCACAGTTCTGGAGGCTTAAGCCCAAGATGAAGGTGCTATCAGGGTTGGTTTCTGGTGAGGTCTGTCTTCCTGGCTTGTAGATGGTTCTCTTCTTGCTGTGTCCTCACATGGCCTCTTCTCTGTGCAAGGGATTGGGGGTGAACAGGGAGACTGGTCTGTCTTCCTCCTCTTATAAGGACACAATTCCTATTGGATTGGGGATATACTCTATGATCTCATTTAACTTTAATTACCTCCTTCAAGACCCTATCTCCAAATACAGCCACAATGAGGATTAGGATGTCAACATTTAAATTTGAGGAGGCCATAATTCAGGACCTAACAGGGAGGAAGGAAGAGATTCACTTAAAATTTTCTCTTCTTAAAGTTGACATTTCTAAAAATATATTTAATCTCCAAATTAAAGAGACTTCTAGAGCCAATTTCCTATGGAATTATGACTGAAACCCACCACAAACTAGCTGAAGCAAAAGTGGACTATTTTTTGGCTTAATAGCAGATAACTGAGGATCAAATATGGCAGCCATACCTGGATCCCAGGGTACCAGATGTCAGCAGGCCTCTGTTCTCTCTCCCAACCCTACTTTACATTGTGTTAACTTCACCCTCAGGCAGGTTTTCTTCTTGTGGTAGCATAGATGACATGGGGCAGCTCTAGGTTGACCTGAACCTTATAGTCTACAACTTTAAAAAGAAAGATACTCTCTCCAGAGGATCAACTCTAACTTGTCCTGCATGGGATGGGGACACTTGATGGCAGCCTGGACCTCTTTGCCAGATAGCAGAAGATCAACTCTCAGAGAAGATTCTGGCAAATTAAACTGTGAGACATATCACACTCTTTCCCTTCTGAGTTTCTATGATAACTTATTTGTACTTTGTAACTTCTATAATTTTATAATTGATAGTTCAAAGGAAGTTCAAATTAGTTCATCTTTTGCGTACGCTATGAGATTCTATTTTAAGGTCATTAGAATCTTTTGGAAAGCTAATGTGTGTCATGTTGACCTTTGCATGTATCTCTCTGCAGGCCCTTCAGATTATACAGTCTCATCATCGTTGGCAGTTTGGCTCCAGCTTCTTTGCTACCTGTAGGTGGTTGCCAAGATGCCCTGCCCTTTGTCTCTGCCCTGCTTTGCTGACCTCTCCCTTCTCTGCTCCCTTCTGCACACCTAGCATTGACTCTCCCATGTAGGTACAGGGGCCTGATCCCTCAGCAGAAATTCTTAGGGTTGGATATATTTCTAAATTTAGAAATGTCACCAGAGACCAGTAATCCTATGAGGATATAAGGCTTGATAATCTGAGGTGGAGCTGAGATGGTGATGCTAGTGCTGGGAAGCGGCTGCAAATACAGATGAAGCTTTGCTTGCTTGCTTACTGCTTACCTCCTGCTGTATAGCCCAGTTCCTGACAGGCCATGGACCAGTACTGGTCTGCGCCCCAGGGGTTGGGAACCCCTTGACTATATGGGTAATGTATACCAACACTCCCAGCAGCATCTAGGGCTGCACCCAGAAATCCAGCTTGTTAGCATTTCTGCAGGGCAACACGTGATTGTTTACACTATGCGGGTAAAGAAAGTCTGCAGTAGCCTTCCATCATGTCACGTCAGATTTGGCTACTAAATGAGTTATGAGAGATTTGTTTTTTGGGCTTTTTGTGTTTCAGATTTATAAATAAGAGAGCTTAGACATATATTTGCTTGTACAAGGTAGGTGCTCATGAATACTTCTGCCAGAATTTTAGTAGCTCTGACTGGCTTCCATGAAATTGAAAACTTAAACATTTTAACTTAAAACACTTAAAGCAATACTTTCCAGTGTTTAATATATGGAAGTGTAGTTAACTGTGTGGATAGTTAACTGTACAGAGCAGACTGTGTGTCAGTGTGTTAGACTTCTTACACAGCAGCCAGTGTCACCAGGAGCGAACCTTAAGAAGTTCCCAGTGCTCAAAGAGTTAGAAAACCACAACCCCTGAAATTTAAAGTTTTTATTTATTCATTTCTTTCAAGTACAGCTTCCTATCCAGGGGAGAGAAAATCATTCTCCCCCAAAACAGTTATTACTTAGCGAAATGAGGTCGACATGAAACTTGTTTGTGACATTCTGTTTCAACTCTTGTGGGGTTTTCACAAAAAGATTTTCCAAATCTTTTGTCTTGAGCATGGAAATTAGATAACACTTACCAGTAGTGAAAGTAATTCAAGCTTCCAAAAATAAATTAGTTTACCACTTAGAACCATGAAGTTCAAGAGAATCTTCAAGTTTACAACACTAGGTCTCTCTCCCAGGGAAATGCAGAGAGCAGAACCAATTCTAATTTTGCTAATGTTCCTGCCAGCTATGTCAACCATTTACCATTATGATGTCTGTTATCCCATCTGTCAGCTCGAAGAGTCTTTGATATAGTTCAGTATACCATGTCTTCAAGAACTTCTCAACACTCCATTCTGGTTTTTGGCAACTGTCATGGATGAATTCGATGCTCCTCTCCCTGATGCCTCTCAAGAGGGAGCTGGAAGAATAGCTTAGAGTGGAGGTTCCCAATCTCCAGGCTGCAGACTGTCAGAAACCAGGCCACACAGCAGGAGGTGAGCAGTGGGCTAGCAAGCAAAGCTTCATCTGTAGTTGCAGCTGCTCCCCATCACTAGCATCACCACCTCAGCTCCACCTCAGATCATCAGGCATTAGATTCTTATAGGAGCACTGGTCTCTGGTGCCAAAAAGGTTGGGGACCACTGGTTTAGAGAATCTTCTGATAAATCCAGGTGGTCACATATGCACTGCCATCAATGTGGGAGAATGGCATTAAGGGTAGCTGTTGTTAGAATTGTGGAATTTACTCTTCTGCTACTCTGTATAAGGATGTTAAGGTTGTCCATGTAAAACATCCTAATCTGGAAAACACTTCAAAAGTGATAAAATTAATGGGTTTCAAAAACATGGTTGGTTAGGATGATGGCATAAAACTCTTCATCTTGGCATAAATGAGGCATCAGAAAACCAGGAAGCAGAACAACATTTCAGATCTGAGCCCACTGACCCCGTGTCTCTTTCGTCATCATGAGGAATCTACCACCTGGTTCAGCAGTTCAAATGGAGCATATCCTGCTGGATGCTGATCAGTGAGTGCACTGGAAGGTGGAGAAGACCACTTAGGAGGTACCCACTTGTGCAAGGCCTTTCTTCCTAGTCAATCCAGCATCCAGTTTCCTTCCTTCCTATAGCTCTCCCTAACTACTCCAGCCCATACTGATCTTTTTCTTCTCTGAATTTCAGTCATACCATTTTGAGGGTGGGGGTGAGAATGAGGGAGAAGAGGGGTATGCATATCTTCATACCAGCTGTCTGCTTACCATCTAACAAATTACCCCTAAATTTGGTGGCTTTAAAACAGCAGACATTTTATCAAATCATAGTTCATGATTTTGTAGATCAGGAATTTTGGCAGAGCTCAGCTGGGAGATTCATTTGCTCCTTGTGGCATCAATGGAGGTCACTTGGTGGTTTCATTTGGCAGATGGATAATCTGGAGGATCCTACATGGCTTCATTCATGAGCTCAGTGTGTTGGTGAGGATGGCTGAAAGACATACTCAGCTGTAATGTCCACTGGAACACTATACCCACACTCGATAGTCTTAGACTTCTTGTATGGCAGCTGGCTTCCCCAGGAGTGAGCATTTCAAGAGAAAAAAGGTGGAAGCCTTGGCCCAGGGTCACTTGTGCCATATTCTAATAGTCAAACAGTTACACAGTCCTTTCAGCTTTAAGAGAAGAGAACCTATACCCCACCTCTTAATGGGTGATATAGCAAATTGGCCTCCATCTTTAATCTGCTATACTTGCCTTCTCTGTTATCCAACCATCTTCAGTATTGTGCTGCTTCAAATTAGATTACCTCATACATTTTTGATACTTAAAGCAGGAGTCAAGAAATATTAATTGAAATAAAATGAGCTGGAGGGAAGAAAGTTTCTCCCTTTGACCACTTTCTCAAAGAGATGTCAGGGCTTTGGGGAATAATTTGGAAGTACTTCTTTTAATCTTATAGCTTAGAGCTCAGAATCAAGCTGATAATCATCTCTGGATTTTTTCCAGGTATGACAGATTGTAGGATATGAGGCACTTCTCTTTCTAACTAGGGTTCAACTATGTCAAGGCAGAGCCAGGGAGCAGTTCTCACTGTCAGGCTGAGTGAAGGCTCATTTACCTCTCAGGTCAGGAGGCCAGCAAACTCTAGCCCGCAGGCCAAATCCAGTCTATCTCTTGTCTTTATATTACCCATGAGCTGATTGGGTGCTGATATGACAAGGGGGAAAGATGCAAACCATTATGAGCATTAGCAATTAATATATATTTTGTGATTCCAGCTCCATGGAGCAACTGACTTACTAAAAGTTAGAGAAGAAATTAATTACTTGAAATGGGAGAAGAATGAAAGACTTCTGTCGTTAGAATATTCCTAACACTTGAATTTCTTTTTTTTTTCAACCCACCGTATATTAGTGATCTTTAATATAAGCAAAAAAAAAAAAAATGCATTTGTCCCCATCCAATTAATTTCTACCCTGAAGCATAGAATATGATTATTTCTGTCATTATCTTAGTTGCCAGAGCCACTGATGATTCAGGGACATTCACATGCTCACACACACTCACATACGCACATGGGAACATTCATCAAAAGGATCTGACTTCTTCATGTGATGATTTACCCCTAATTATTCTACAATGATTTTTAAGTTATTTGCATTTTATTTATAGAAATTTGCTGGCATTTAGGCTTGCCCTGTAGACTATTATTCTTGTATCCACCATATTTTGGGATACATTCAAAAAAGCCCCCTCCTGTTCTGAGTGAGCTCACCTTTCCAGAGCACCACTGGTCCCTTGGGAGTTCCTCTCTTCTTAACATAAGAACAACAAGCTGGTATCTGAATGTGAGTTTTTCCTAAGATATGGTATTGAGAGTTTTCTGTTCTTCTCTTTCCCTCTTCTATGCTATATTTTTTTCTTTTAAATTCTATAGCAAGTTTTAAAAACCTTCCCACACAGTGTCATGGGCAATGAACTTTCTCTCATGAGTGGTTTCCACCTGAGAGAATGGAAGAGCACATCCCATGATATTTTTCTTACTTCCTCCCACTCTCCATTACAAATCAATGAGAAAGAGACTGTATGGTGTGCTTAGCACGAGCTCTGTGGCATATGATTTTTCAGTCACTTTCAACCAAAATAGGTTTTCATTCACCAGTTACTGTAAGTTACTCGTGACTTCTCATAGACTTTGCAGCAGTGATTCATTTACCTTTGGCTCAGAAAGAGAAAGATTTTAAATGGAGAAGGATGAGGGGTGAGGGAAGATGGTTAAGCAGAACAGCTGTGGCAGCACCTGCCTGCAAGTCTATCACAAGTTCAGTGTTACATGCTTTACGCCAGGGAAGATGCCACCTTACGTGTTATCCTGCTCGAAACTTACAATTCTGTAAATAGGCATTATCAAATAGAGAGGGGGAAACTGAGGTTCAGAGAGGTTAAATGACTTGCCTAGTGATGTACAGTTGGCAATTAGACCTAGTGTCTTCCAGCCAACACATGCCTCTTCAGCCTTGATTTATTTCCTCACAGTCCGAGATGTAATGTCCTATACTCAGTTGCATGTCAATATGCTTTGTGGAAATAACCAAGGACAAAATTGCATTGACTGCTAAGCTCTCCCTTAGCCTGAAGTCTGCTGTTCTAAGAGCATAGTTCCTGTCATCAACATCAGAGGTTAACTACACTTCTGTGCACATATGGCTGCATCCATGGTCACCCTAATTAAGAGATATTTCTGTCTATAACTTCTCACAGAGATCAACATTGCAGGGTATCAAGAAATATTAGAAATAGATTAGAAATCTTAGAATTCTGTGAATCAGTGTGAGATTTCATGTTCATGAGCCATCTTAAATGAAAGAATGAGTGTTAAGATTCCACCTTAGCTTGGTCAACATTGAAGGGCTATTGTTTGTTACATAAGATTAGAGGAAAGTATGTATAGGAAAGGAAAAACTTTTCTTTATTCTAAATCCACAGCCTCAAAGAGGTTGAGGTATTTGAGATGCTGAAAAATATTTTAAATCTTGATGGAGCTCCAAAGACTAGAATCCTGCTTTCTAGATTTTTAATAAGAAACTCAGGATAGATCTGTTTTAATGTCACCATCATCACATTTTTATAAGAACTTGTTGATTTCCCTTTAAGTATGAGATTTTGAAAAATGTTATTTTGATATATGATTTTATAGATGGTGTTATATAATAGGACAGAATATTTTCTCCCTCCATAGGAGCAGTTTCTTAATTTTATAGAGAAAATACATATTAAAAAGAGCTCATGCTTGAGCATGTTCCTTCCTGCTCCCACCCCTACATTTTACCTCAAGGAAGTGCTATATGGCTTTAATTTAATGCATTAAATAAGAGTTTAGTTTCTACCGTGTAAACTATTCTGTAGGAAAATTAGAGGATAAAACGATAAAAGGGCATATATGTTTTGCCCTCAGGAAGTTTACATTTTGGAGAGAAGAGAAAATAAAAAGCTAGAATTTGTAGCAGCATAATACAGGTGCCAAAAATGTTACAAGTGAAATGCTGTGCAAGGAGAACTATTCAGCAGAAATCTGGAGAGATTTCCTGGAAGAGGGGCTAGAACTGGGGAACTAGTAAATGGAGATGAGTTAGATCAGGTTTCCTTATGCCGCATGCTCCTCTTTGCATTCAAAATTCTCTTCTTTGTAAGATTTCAGCTCCTGTGCAACTTTTCTGGCACCCAGTCATCACTTAAAATGAAGTTCATACCCACGGTGCTGGTCCATGGAAAAGAATGAGACTGGGTGACAGCCAGAACAAATGGAATCCTCTAGTGCAAGGAGAAAAATAAAAAGACAGGAAATGAAATGGCATAATCCCAGGAACGGCCAATGGGAAAGAGTGGGAGAGAGAACAACTGGCAAAGACAATGATATGTTGTTTGTCCATTGTCAACTGTCCAGCCTTTCAGGTGTCACCCAAGGACACTGTCCTAATTAGCATGCAACCAGACATGCACAATGACTACACATTTTGGGTTGGTTGATGGCAAGAGTTGAGTCTTAAACAAAAGCAGTTTCAGTTGCAGATCTTGTGCCAGGCTTTCACAGAAAGAGAATAAATTAGGCTGCTGTGACAAGCTGTTCCATTGTAGTGACAATAATTTGGACTTCCAACATTGCCTGTCAACCAGGCCTTAAAATACATCTTCATTTGTTGTTGGGCACGTGGGGAGATGAGTTGTTAAAGAACATTATGATATATCAGAAGCCATGCAGTCACACCTTACCCGAGCCCTCACATTGCCACAATTATAAACTTCCATTTTCCAAAAATTAGGTAAAATCTCTTTTTTTTAATTTATGTGCCATGTATAAATTTCTTTGAGAACTGCGAAAAGATACAAGGCATTCTCTTTATGCATGCATTTCATCTCAACAAACATTTATGGATCACCTACTGCATACCAAGCATTATGCTAGTTGATAGATGAAAAATTCGTAGTTGGAAATCCCATGCTTTTCATTCAGGTTAACAGTGCAAGAGAAGTAGCACTGTTAGGGAGATCAAGGAAGGAGAGAGTGAGAAACTACTGTATCCATTCCCTTTGTTTCTATTGCAGATATGACCAGGTTTACGCCTGGTTGTTTGTCAAAGGAGCTGATTGGAGAACAGTGCCACTCCTTCCAGCATCTTAATGTGTCGTGGCTTTGTGTGGTGTTATTCCAACTTTGTACTGGTTTTCTACAGCTGCTGTAACAATTACTATAAACTTTATGGCTTAAAACAAGACAGGTTTATTATCTTAGAGTTCTGGAAGTTGGAAGTTTTATTTGGGCTTCTCTGGGTTAAGATCAAGGTGTTGACAAGCTGTGTTACTTTGGGAGGCTCTAGGGAAAATCTGTTTTTTTGCTTCTTTCAGTTTCTAGAGTCTTTACTTGGTTCTTGGTCCCCTTCCCTCTTCAAAGCCAACAACAGTGAATCAAGTCCTCACAAGCATCAGTTGACTTTTTTGCCTCTTCCCACTTTTGAGAACTCTTGTAATTACATTGTGTTCACCTGGATAATCCAGAATAATCTTTCTATTTTAAGGACAGATGATCAACCATAACCTTTTATCCATCTGCAACTTTAATATCATTTGCTTAGTGACCTAACATTTTCATAGGTTCTAGGGATTTAGGATGTGGACATATTGGGTGTAGGGTATGATTCTGCCTACCATAAACTCTCATCCAGTCTCCAAAACCACCGATTATGATCAGTCGGGTAATGGCTAGGGATATGCACTCTGGGCTCAAGAGAGAGGAAGGTTACCTGGCCTTTGCCAAGAGTGACCTCATCTTACCATACCAAATGCAGCTGAGGTTACTCATTCGAGGAAGAAAAGATGGACAGCATGTTATATGGTAACAATATTTGCCTGGTAATCAAGATACTTGGATTTTAGTTTCTCTTCTGTAAGCAAACTGCTGAGTGACTATAAGCAGGTTGTTGAATCATCCTGGGCTTTCACTGCATCCTCTGTAGAATAAAGGTGGTGGATTAGATGTTCTCAAGTCCCCTTTCAGTGTCTAGCCCACCATGGCTCCTCATTAGGAAATGTACAGAAAATTGAAACAGGCTGGTCTGTTGAAAACATACTGCCATCATTTGAGCCACAAAATGCAGGAATAGTATCCAAATGTTGTCTGTATATCATACAGTCTCTGTACTCCTTTTATTCTCCCCTGGGCCCAGCCCCATCATCCTACCCCTGATGACTAAAATGTATCCACCTCCAGTCTTTTTTGCCCCTAAATTGGAAATTATGCCAAAATAGTAATGCCAGAAAATTAGATGAATTACAGATAAAACCATGGCTCTGCAGTTCAGACACAGCTTTAAGAAAATCAACTTGGAAATGTATGAGGTCACATATAATTGAAAGCGAGCATTCTAGAGTGACTTGAGAAAGTTAATTCAGGCTTTCAAAGCTTGCATTATGAGTAAGAAACCCGAGCATAAAAAGAAATGATATGTATGTGGGTCATTAGACATCCTCTTCCCTCACTACTTTTTTTCCTTTAATCAAAGAACTATACATATGCGAGTAACTGGTTCACCCGTTCTTCTCTCCTCTTTTTCCACCCTTTAATAACAACTGAGAGGAAAGTTTCCAGCTAAGCATTAAATTGGGTCAATAGCTAACACAGCATGAATATAGACAGCAAGGATAGCAAGTGGTATATACACAGGATAAATGACTCTGTGCAGCCGGCATAGATAAGCTGTTGAATAGGGCAAAGGCCCTATAAAGATTTAAAGTAATAAGAAATGAGAGGAAAGATGGTTACCAGCAGCTGATAAACTTTCCTGCCTTATGGAGGCCTTAGTTTCACTTACTGACATCTAATGCCTCCAGTATAATCTCTCGGGGAAACCTTTATCCCCCAGAGCCAGCTTAAAGAACACCTAAGAAATATCACCTTTGTAGTCATTCAAAGAATAGTTTTGGGTGGCTATGGGCAGACGTGAAAGCATGAAGTATGGCAGGTACATGGAGTTGCATCCATTTATAAAAGCTATTATTAATTCAGCTTAAAAAGATGTAAAAATGTCTTCCTTGACCTTGGTTTGGGCAGATAGAAATGGTATTTCATCAGGAGTGCATATGGAAATGTGCCTAGCTGCAAAAGGGCAGGTATTCTCTTCTCAGGTGTATAGATGATTTGGAACCATTTATTGCTACTGACCAGCAAGGTTTCCTCACTATAATACATTGCTGATATTGGACCAAGACAATCCACACAGTTGGTGGCAGTGTCCAGACTGTTTTTGGAGATCTGAGAGGAGCGGCCATTTCTTTTTATTTCACACCCAGTTAGGACTCTTCCAGAAGGTCATTTATTCCAAGCAAACTTGCAATATCAAAGACAATGGGTTAGGAGAAGTTCTAGCACCAACCCACACTGGAACCCAGAAACACCTTTCTCCTCTGACCTAAGTAGTAGGATCAGGCTTTATTTGAGTCTATTAGGTCAGTCCTGATTCATCTTACCACTGCTGGTATGATTGGAACTCATGTGGCATGCCCATGAGTTCTCAAACCTATGCCCATCAAAGCTGCATCCAAGTCTTGGGGATTCTGCTCCCTGACATCAAGGACCACACGATTAGAACAGCTCAATCTGGCACCATTTCAGACCTCATACTGCCTCCAAGAGTGAACCTAAAGGCCACAGGAATTTGTTCTTTTCCAGCCCAAGGCTTATGCGGTAGGCAAAATAATGGCCCTCAGTCCATGACTGAATGCTCAGAACCTGTGTATACATTGACTCACATGGCAAAAGGGACTTTGCATGTGTAAATTAAGAATCTTAAAATAATGAGATTGCTCTGGATTATCTGTATGGGTCTAGTGTAATCAATCAGAGGATAATAGGAGGGTCAAAGTCAGAGAAGGTGTTGTGATGATGGAAGCAGAGATCAGAGTGATGCTATTGATGGATCTGAAGAAGGAAAGAGCCATAAACCAAAGAATGCAGGCAGCCTCTAAAAGCTGGAAAAGGCAAGGATATGAATTGTTGTTTAAAACCTCCAGAAGGAACATAGCCCTGCCACCCAATTTAGACTTCTGACCTACACTGTAAGAGAATAAATATATGTTGCTTTAAGCCACTTAGTTTGTAATGATGTGTAACAGCAGCAGCAGTTTACTTTGTCCCCTGACTCAGGAATAATTATCTTATGGGCTAATTAACAAGAGTACATTCATTTCCTTCACCAGAAAACTTACTCTTACCTACCACAGTGAAAGTTTGCCACCTTGGTTCCAACAAATGTCACAAACCAGTGTAGTACCAACCTTGGGCAGTCAACTTGTTGTATAGTATTTTGCTTTCATATTACAATGAACAAAATACTCATTTGTCTTGTGTGATGGTTGTATATGGAGGGTCAGAATACTATTTCTACTATTCTAATTCTCTAAATATGTCTTTAAGGAGTATTAATTTTGTGATTAAATGACATAATAATTTAAAAATTTTTTTAAAGGAAAAGAGAAATGTGTCATTTCTGTAGTGCCCTAATCTTGTGTTACCTAATCATTAATGAGAATGTGAGTGTTACTTAGCCAAATAGAAAATAGAAGAATAGAAGAGCAGTCCTGTGAGTGAAACCAATTAATTTTCTCACATACCAGGAACACTGATCAAAAGTGAGTCTTGCCTGTAGGTATCCAGATTCTCAGGAGCTTAATAAGGGTACTGTAGTAGGCAGCATTGTAGCAAGTCTCCTGTAGGAGCATCTGCTCCACATCATCTCTGGGTCTATAAATATGATGGATTTTTACTTCTATGATTAGATGTGTTATATGGCCCAGACTTATGACTGGGAAATTATTTGGGTGGGCATAATCTAACCAGATGAAACCTTTAAAAGCAGAGCGTTTTCTCTGAGTAGTAGCAAAAGCAGAAATCAGACTCGAAGCATAGGAAGAATTTGACATGTCATGTCATTGATAGATTTTTAGGATAAATTAGTAAAGCTGCTGTTTCACTTCTTTCCTCTAAACTGCACACATGAAGTTCTCCTGCGGCCCATTCTAGTCAGAAACATATAAGGCAGGGAAATGTAGTTGAGACTACCAAGTTGACACATTACAAAGTCACCAGGGTCTCTAAAGAGAATAATATCATATCTTGGACCAGGGGAGAAGGGAGTCATTAATAGTTTTAGATGAACAATTGATGGCCCAGAAACAGACATCTCTGCTGATGAAAAAGTATATCCTTGGATATTGGTACAAGTAAAGGAAGAGTTCTATGGTGAAGGGATGTTGGTTAAGAGTTAAAGACATGAGAATGAGAAAGAAGGTGCAAGGATGGGAATTGTGAAGGCCTGTATGAAATACAGAAGTATAAACTGCAGAAAGAAAAAAGGCCAGAATACCAGAGCAGAGTATATTAATGCAAAACAAGGCATATGTAGCAAACGAAAAAGTGAGAGGTCAAACAAGATTCTCAGGGCAAGAGAAAACCAGTCACATTTATTTTATGAATTCACTGATAGTGAGTTTCTCCTACCATAGAGTACTGTGTTTCCTATTAAAATGATGAACATATGACTCCTGCCCTAAATTATTTCAGGAAGAAGTTGTGAAGCCAGCACAGTTCCCACTGCCTCTCAGCCCAAACACTGAAGTTATTTACCTGGGTTTCAGATGAGGTCCAAAAAGGGAAAGGATCTTGTTGTGGGAGCTGGAGGCAATGGATAAATTTAGAACTGAAATGTTGAAGCATTTACAGCAGGTATCAGAATAGATGGATGTATTTCTGATTTAATGAGGAATGGAGACATGCAGGAACTAACACAGTTTGTTTTAGAATTAAAACTCTGCAAGGCAAAAGAGGTAACATGAATGATTCTTGAAACAGACTATATATAGTATATGTAGTTTTAAAGCCCCGGATTCCCTCCAATTCACATATATTAGATTAGTGTGGGTTCTCCTGAGAAACAACAGATAGGATACACAGCGAGAAAGGGAAAGAAAAAGAAAGAGAAAGATTTATTGTAAGGAATTTGCTCATGCAATTATGGAGGCTGACAAGTCACAAGATCTGCAATGAGTCAGCAAGCCAGAGGCCCAGGAGAGCCAATGGCATAGTTCCAGTCCAATGACCGGCAGGCTTGAGACCCAGGAAGAACTGACTTTTCCATTCAAGTCCAAAGGCAGGAAAAAAACCTATGTCCCAGCTCAAAGGCAGTCAGGTAAGAGGAAATTCCCTCTTATTCAGGGGATGGTCATCCTTTTATTCTATTCAGGAATTCAACTGATTGCATGAGGCCCACCCACATTAGGGAGGGCAATCTGCTTTGTTCAGTCTATCATTTTAAATGTTAAACTCATCCAAAAATACCCTCACAGAAAATATTACCCAGAGTAATATTTGACTAAACATCTGAGCACCCCATTGCCCATAAAATTAACCGCCACATTATTATGATACAAAGAATATGCACATGGGAGTTAAGACCCAGTTTTACCATATTGGCCATCCTTTTATAACTTCAGGCTTTTCATATGTGAAGTGGAGGTGATGTATTTAGTTTCCAGTACAATTGTAACAACCAACTGCTAATATGATTATTTAACAAATGTAGTGAGCACCAACTACATGCCAGGCACTGTCCCTTGTGCTGCAGATGCAGTAATGGAGAGACCAGGTCTGTGCTCTCATGGAGCTCATGTTGTAGTGAGAAGAGACAGATCAAAGCAAATAAATAATTGGTTGTTTAATCTCTCAATGTCCAGTATCATAGAAGTTATACATTCACTTGCATCCTGGCCAAATTTTCCCTGTAGCTGCTACGATAACAGAAATATTACATGTGTATAATTTTGTAAGTCAAACATGTCCTTTGAAAGGTACTTGAAAACTCAATACTTACTTTTAAGACTCTTCTATTTTTCTGATATCTTGGCTTCTTAAGTAACACCACTATACTGAAAATCATCCCATAATACTGTTGAATGAAAGGGACCCACTGCCAGAAACAGACTTGATGTTTGACCAGGTACAGCTTTCAATAAAAAAAAAATCACCAGTGAAACCTAAGATAGGTTGGCTAGGGGGCTGTCCCCAGGGGTGATAAGCAAGGAAGAAAGTTATGTTGATCTGGTTGGGATGGAAGAGGAATAACTCCAGGGTTGGCCAGGTCAGAGTGGAAGATAAATTTGCAGGCTTAGAGGGAAGTCAGAGTCTTCTGGGTGGACTGGATTGTGTGTAGAACAGAAGGGACAAGTCTAGTATATAATGGTGGATGACAATGAGGGTTGCTGGCCAAGGAGATTTGGAGAATGAAGTGAGTATGGCTTGGGAGGAAGGTCAGGTGCTTTAAAAGGCTGAGAGTACCAAGGAGCATGAGTTAGAGTGCCTGACAGGAGGATGGCTTCCTGAAGGGGCACATCAGCATGCTTTTTCCATGGATTTCTCGCCCTGCCAGAAACATCTTGCTAAAACAGAATTTTTAAAGGAAGTTAGTTGCCCTGGGTTTTTTCACTCAAAGTATCAGATACTTGGCCTACCTATTTATAAATGTCAAGTCTAGGGGAGTCCTTGAAAAATGGTAATGCTATGAAAATGACCAAGGGCTCTGTTGAGCCTTTAAACCCACCTCTTGAAATGAGGATTATAATCAATGTCTACACAATAAATGAGAAAGAATACAATGATTTCTGATATCAGTCTTTAAACTCTCTCTACCCAGGAACTGGTATTAACCATTAAACAGCGGCTCTGTGAATCATCTTTAGTCCAGTGGGGGTCCTCATTTTTGTATCTCCTTTACTGTCTAGTGATGGATTTCTACCTACTTGATCTGGAAAGTGGTGTCTGAAGCCAGCTCTCTTAACCTGTGTGCTCTCTCTCTCTCTCTCTATTTTCTTTGGCTCCCACATTCTCCCTATGGGGTTACCCTTTTCTCTTTCTTTGCCATGGTCTTGAACATTCATTGACAGGATGAGTCCTTTGTTGCTTCTAGAAGTCAGTCTGTCAATGAATTAAAAGTTCCTCAGGAAGTTATTGTTTAATCTCTCAGTGCCCAATATCATAGAGGTTATACATTCACTTGCATCCTGACAAGTAATTATCACTCTTCTTTGTCAAATACTGCAACAGAGGCCACTTACTGCCAAGTGACAAAGGTGAGACTCAAATCAGGTCTTCTGACCCCACATCCAGTACTCCTTATGTAGCCAAAGCCTTCTTCCAACAGAAAATGTAAGCCCACAGTTCTCCTATAATTATAAAACTTAAGTAGAGTATATTATCTCATGTGGACAGATGGTTATAACTTTATATACTAAAGAAACAGATGTTTAGTTGGCAACAGGAAGTATAAACATCACCCTAATCAATGGATTGGCTGAAAGTTATTGTTTGCTCCTTGTCAGAATTGTTTTTTCTGTCACTCCTCAGATTGGATACCAAAACTAAAAAAAAAAAAAATTAAGGGTGAAGAGAATTGGCATTTAAAATGTGTTTATTCTTCTCCATCAAACCAAATAGAAATTTTCATTCCAAAAAAAATAAACTTTTCATTTTAGAGTAGAAAATCAGAAATAAGAAAAAGAGACTAGATAAATCTGAAGAAGATCAATTTCTCTTAAAACAAAATAAAGAAATAGGAGAAATGACTCCTTACAAAGAATTCTGCAGGAGAATAAAGCTAAGATTGGGCCGATCTCTAAATTTGAGTGTTACACCCAATATATCACAGAAACAATATTTACAGTTTGGGTTCATTCCCAAGAAGACACCATTACCATATTCCCTCCTTGATCTCACCCCCATCACCTTTATTAGGCCACCAGCTGTTCAGGCAGTTCTCATTTTGCCCTCCCCATTCCCAAGAGACTCCCTAATGGTGACATTATCTTCAAACTTAGTAGGTGGCAAGGTTTTCTTCAGATCTCTTGTAAGCTCTCTTATTCCTCAGCTCTGTTCCTTTCTACAGCCTCAGTCTAAGGTATTTTGGAAGGTATTTTGAACCAATCCTTTCCCAGTAAACCCCTGTATGGAGTCTAAGACTTTACCAAGTTCTTGGACTCACAGGATCTCTTCTTCTAGTTAACACCTTTGAGGGGTGATTTAGCAATACATCAGTGTTGCTTCTGTTGCTGCAGATGCTATAAGAAACCGGGCATGTAGTGGGAGAAATATGCTTCTTCAGAAATCCACATAGAATATCTTAAAGGAAATGTTCGATTTGTACCCATCTTAGATCCTTAGCAGTTAATTAAAATCATCTATTCCCATCAGGGAAGTTTTCATGGCTGAGTGGAATCGTTTGCAGCTACCAGACATCTACAAAGAGATCGTTCAAATGCAGAAGGTTTTTTTTCATTCTGCAGACTCTGGTTTCCTGACATCTCAAGGGACAAGATATGGAGGAGCAGTTGCGGTAAATTTTCTTCCTATTTCTGCTCTTCCCAGATGACCACCATGCCTGTCAGCTCTACTGGTCTTCCCTCCTGCCTGTGCCCCAGCTCACACCATCCCCATCCCCATTCTCCCCGGCTAGCCTATGGCCAGGTTCTTCTAACTGATCTCCCAGACTCCAATTTTTCAACTCCTCATTCCCTATGTTATTAAGCTCAAGCTTTTAGCATGGCATTCCTCTGTGACCTCCTTGAGTCAATCCCCACCCCTATGTCTTTCCATGAGTTTAGTAGGCAACCCACAGTGGACAGTTGCTTGTTCCCGTGCCCTGTTCCCAGGCCATCAGTGTATCCAAATTACCCTTTCTCTTGTCCTCACTTTAGGAAATTCTATTAATTCTTCATGGCTGTATTCAAAACCACCTCCTTCCCTCCCTGGCAAGAGTTAATTGTTCTTTTTGTAACGCTTCTAAAGTACTTCTCTTATACCAGCAGTATAGCATGTATTTGCTCTGCTCTGTATCACAGTAGTTTGTAGGCTTTTCTCCCCCGCTGAATTTAAAGTTTTTAAGGGCTTGGTCCAAAGTCTTATTCATCTCTGTAAACTCATGGCACCTAATAGAGTTCTTTGTACAAACCAGTGTTAAAAAAGTGTTCCTTAAGTAGAAAGCAGCAGGCCAGCCTTTCTGATGAGCTGGAAAGATATCTTCAGAAAGGTAGAGCAGATTAGCTTTTCCAAGGATGTGAATGGCAAGGCTGACTAAAATCTTGTTCAAAGAAAAATTTCCTTTTTCGGACCTTCATCATTTTACCATAGCAGGTTTGGGGAAAAAAACAACAACAAAAAAAACAGTGCTCAGCTCATCAGAAGTACTGATTGAGTGCACTAGTACATAGAGCCAAGTATGGCATATAATAGAAAAATCCCCAAAAGAAAGAGCAGATGCTTTTTTTTTTTTTTTTTTTTTTACTTTAAGAGCTGGTCATTTTCCAGTGATTTTCATCTAAGGCCCCAAAGTGCATTCTATTGTTCACCCTAAAATAATTGTAATAATGTCTAGCTGTACACATTGATATGTGTACATATGTATTATATGTGTATATATACATGCCAGAGTTGTTTTTTTTTTTTTAATCTGCTATTATGTTGCACATTCCAGAGGAACCCAAGTCTAAGAGACATGAGCACTGTAACTTAACTGAATCTACTGCTACGGAGCCATGTAATTCAGACCATCCTGGGCAAAAGAGGCTGTGGTTGGAGAATCTCACACCAGGAAAGGTGGCGCCTGCTTCCTCTGGTTTATTGGTTTTCACTGACAGCATGGAATCAAGTTAATCCCCACCAGGGCTTCAAGGCTTGCATTTAGGAAATTTATATTCAAGTCACAGGCACAGATTTGACACTTCTGTCTGGTCACCTCTAACTGTCATCTATCCTGCTCTTCTCTCCTCTGGTACAGTGGCTGAAACCTGTATCTCAGATGTCACTGCACTGTACTTTCCCTGAGCACGTGCACAGACAAGGAGTGACAGCCACATCTCTCACTGCCAGAAAAAGTAAAGAAGATAGAAGGGAGGTTGAGCCAAAGAGAATAGGACAGTGGAATTTAAAATGGCCGAGGAATCCCTTGTACTAGGAATTATTCATATCTGCAGGCTAGAAGGAAAGGACTTGGTCCTGGTAATAAAACAAACCTTTCTTTCCCTGTCTGTGTTCAGTATACCTACATTTTTTGCCATCACACTGTTTTAACAATGCCCTCTACAGGTTATTTGCAAAACTGCAGTACTGTGGGGACTTCCCTTCTTCCACTCACTCCTTGTTTAGGAATTCCTTCTGCAGGATGGGCTGAACCCCAAACTTCCTTGATGTCAGCAATAGATTACTGATTTGTAACTTTTTAAGAGCATGAAAGTGATTCATTCTATTCCACTGGAAGGAAAAACTCTCATGCTCGTAAGAGATTTTTTTGTAAAGGTCTGCTAGGATTTGAGAGTCTCACCACCTCCTGAACTGGGGACAGAAGCCCGAAGCTGTCCTGGAAGACATTACTCAGAAAGCTTGACATGGGCTAATGGATTGAGAACATCGTAACATTTTCTGAACACATCACTTGCTGACAGCTCTTAGTCTCATCTGAAATGCTCTTTCTTGTCCTTGGAGCATAGTGGCTTTTCTCTAGTAATATTTTTATTGTGGTTATTCTTCATCTGTCAGAATTTCATCTCATTTTAACTATGGAACTGCTACACAACATTCCTCAACTTTTGATTGGGGTGAGGCTTTGAAAGTTTCTTCTGATGGGACAGAGTTTTGCTTTTGTTGTCTCCTTCCTCTCCACCTCCTCCACTTAAATTGAAATGAAATCACACATAGTCTTATAATCAGTAGACCAGATTTATCCTGCCAGCAAACACACTGCTCAATCTTTTGAATGGGGAGGAATGAACTTCTGTAGGACCTCAGCATTGCATTGTGTTTATAAGCAAATGTTGCCCAAGTGGCCAAGTATTTATTCAATTCTAACACTTGATTTGCATATTTTGTATCCAGCGATAGGTTCATTTCTTTATTTAGGAGTATGAATCTTAAGAAAATAAATATCAGATGTGGACTAAGCCCAGCATTAGTAAACTTTATCTATAAAGGGCAAGATAACAAGTATGTTACAATTACTTTCAATTCTACTGCTGTAGTGCAAAAGCAGTCGCAGACAATGCTAAATAAATGTGCATGGTTGTGTTCCAGTAAATTTATTCACAGAAACAGGTGGCAGGCTGGATTGGGCCCACACATCTTTATTTGCTAATCCCTTGGCTTAGCTCTTGCAGGGCTACTGCTAACAGATGTGCAGATTGGTCCCTACATGATGGTGCCCAGCCAAAGGTGCAGGTGGGACCAGATATCCAACCCATGCTCTACCTTTCCAAGGAGCACTTGGTGCAATTCGCACAAAGGAGCACCTCGTGCAATTCGCACAAAGGTACCATATGCTCCAAGTTGCATCTAACCAGAAGGAGCATCTTCCCTAATGGATTAGTCAGGGTTCTCCAGAGAAACAGAACCAATAGGATGTATATAAACAGAAAGATATTTGTTATATAGAATTGAATCATGCAGGTATAAAGGCTGGCTATGTGAGCCAACGGTATAGTTCTCATTCAAGTCAGAAAACCTGAGAACCAGAAGTCCTGATGTTTCAGTTATAATCTGAAGGCCGGCTGGCTCAAAACACAGGCAGAGCCAATGTTTTGTTTTGAGTCTAGAGACAGGAAATATTCCCTGTTACCTGTAAGAGGAGGGTCAGGCTTTTTGTTGTATTTGGGCCTTCAACTGATTAGATGAGGCCCACCTACATTAGAGAGGGTAATATGCTTTACTCAGTCTTCTGAGTTGAATGTTATCTCATCTAGTAACACCCTCACAGACACTCCCAGAATAATGTTTGACCAAATTTCTGGGCACTAAATGGCCCAGTCAGGTTGACACATAAAATTCACTATCACACCTAATTTGCAAAATGGTGCCACATATATAACTGTAGTGTTGAGTACTTTGCTTTTTCTAGTAGGCTTTATTTTTTAAAAGTAGGGTCTCACTACATCTGTTTTAGTATCCACATCACTCTTTATAGGCATAATTACTGTGAGCACCATCATCAGGACCATTTGACTGCAAGGAGTAGAAACCCATTCATTCCCCCCAAGTCAATGGAAGGTCTAAAGAGAAAGGAGGGGACAGAATATAAAGCACAGCAGGCTATGACATTAGAGGGGGCAACTGTTTCCTCTCATAGAACCACACGTGGCTCCCCTTATTCTTGCCTCTTTTTATTTCTTCATTTTCTCATCAACTTCTACTCAAACAGTCTGCCCCAGCCCTGGCTCAATGGGTCCTTTCATTTCAAGCATTTACACGCTCACTTACAACCATCCAACTGATCTATTCCTTGTTGTCCCAATCTCAGACTGAAAAGAGAAGGCCCTGATTTTCCTGGATTATGATACAGTCAACCTTTGATCCAATGGGATTCTCATATAGAGCACTTAACCTTGAGTAACAAATATAAATCCAGCTGACAAAATGCACACATGTGCATATTCATATTCATCACTACTCAAAAGGGGGGTGTAACATTTACCTTTATATCATTACAGAAGAAACAAAATAGAAAGGAAAAAGCCCCTTGTAGCTGGAGAGCTTGGAACCTTTGAACCTTGATCATTTCTCTAAATCTAGACAAAATGATATCAATCATCAAATCATTTCATGCCTTTTAGGTTTAATCTCAGAATCTTTTTCTCTAAAAAGCCTCTCTCAATGGGGATAATAGAGTGAGTGACCTTAGTATTAGCATTTGGTTTCTCTGTAATGTTCAATTGGTTTTATCTGGTGTGGAATGTCCTCCTGATTTTAAATTCCTATTTTTAGCTTCCCCATATATTGTGTTATGTGTTCACTCTCACTCTCCACCCCCTCACACCAGAGATTTATCCACACACCCTTTGCAAGTCTACATAAAAACATTTAATGTAGAGCTGGAGCTGTTTGGGGGATGCTGTCATCAGCCTGCTGTTACCTCCTTATCAACATCCTCAGAGGCCTGAGAAAGGGTGGGCACAGGGAAGTGGATGTGGGACCTTGAATTAATAGGAAGAAGCATTTCAAGGCCAGGCACCTAGACTTGGTCCCTAAAAACTAGCACACTGGCTGGCACATATTTGGCTCTTAGTAAATGTTCAATGAATAAGTGACTAAATGGATAGTGAATGATGGAACACACTTGTGTCTCAATAGGAGATGGACCATGAACTGACTTACGGCTTTTCTGACTTTTCAATTTGATTCAGAATAGTGGCTTATACATTTGTACTTCATTTAGAAATTTTCTCTTAACCTGGTCCTCATGCGATATTGTAAATTTTAGGCTGATAAATTTACTTGATAAAGTTTTATTATTAATTCACACATTTGAAAGAACACAGTCATTGAAATCAGCAGCAAATCCTTTTAAGCTATACAATCTGTTAAAGAAAAATCACTGGTAATGATGGCAACAGACCATTTCCTCAAAACTCTGGTCATACCCTGTGGAGGAGAAAGCCCATGATTATAGGCCATCTGTATTGTTTCTTCAGTAGTGGGCCAAAATCGTATTATCAGTATTCAGCTCAAAGAATGGCTTTGTCATTGGAGACATATTCTGGGTATTGGGATTATTAGTTCATCCCAACCTTTATTTTTTGGCACTAGCATTCTTTCCCCTCCTTCTTTCCCCCCATGTTGGAATAAGCAGACTTATACCAATGCTCATGTCTGCTCTTTGAGAGGGCAGCTTCTCTCCTCCTCCTGCCTCCCATCTTCTCCTCTCTGCCAGCTCTTCACGCATGTTGGTCATACATTATTGATGACCCTTCAGCACCTTCTACACCCCAGTGTTCCTGAAGCCCTTGTGCACCGCTGAGCAGAGACAGGTGCAAGGTCTGGTAGGGGGGCCAGGACTGCTGCTCCAGGGCTGCTGGGCTCCTTTCTCTTCCTGACTGCCAGAGAGGACACCTGGCACCAGAGATGTGACAGCAGTGGCAGCAGCAGCCGGCATTAGGGAAGGTTTCTCTCTTCTGTTCTCTAGGAAGCAAAAGGTTAAACCATTCATTTTTAGAGAACCCCCTGGGTATAAAATACTAAGCTTGGTCTTCCTGGAGTGGGTAGGTTCCTAGGCTCTTGACCTTTACTTCAGTACCTCAGCTGCCCACTCCTGAGAGTGGTTTTTCTCTACCTTCTATTTGGTCAGGACGAAGGAGGCTAATGTGTGTTGTTGGCTTAGTTATTGGGAACAAGCATTGGAGGAAAAGAAATTGATTTTCTCTGTTTCCCTCCAAGTTTTGAGAAGATACAATTGAGTGAATAATTTCCATGGAGTGCCCTTTCTGAAGCAGATTCTCTTCTGGAGGATTCCGCAGAGAGGTCTGGATCCACACCACTGGGACCTCTCCAGCTCCCCTTTGGACACATGATTCACAGCCATCAACTTCCTGCACATGTCCAGTTACCCTCCCCGGAGGCTTCGCAGGATGCTGGCTGCTGCTTTAGGAACTGTTAGTAACCATACCCTTCCAGGGACTCATCTGGCTGGTTCCATCCACCGTGATCAGACTTCATATTGGAGAATTCAGAATTCGCAGAGACCAGGGGAATTTTAGAAAAAGACAATCAAATATCTGTTTCCCAGGTCCCAAAAGTTAAAAGGGTGTTCTTGACAGAATAAAGGAAGAGGACCCTGCTGTGTCCCAGGTACCCAGCAAACTTGTCTTAGAATTCTAGAAAGGGAGAGATATGTTTGCTCACTCGAGCTAAGAAGCATGGAGAGAAGGGAAAACCTTTTTAGCCCTAATCTCCCATGAGGTACATGCACCTAAAGCTTTCGAGCTTCATTTAGAATTGTATCACAAAAGGAACAGTCCTTTGCTTCACAAAATATTTTAATGAAAGCAAAACAAAGACTAAGAGCCTCATGTACTACTGGTCCTGCTTATTTTACATCTTCAAAGGCCTTTAATAATCTCCACTTTGTGGCTATGTGATTTTTATCACACAATCTCAGACTTTTACATTTTTTAAATAATTCACCAGCAAGAACCAATGTCAGAACTAAATGCTAATAAGATTTGGTCTGGGAGACTAACATGGTAAGATTGTTAATGTTTAATGCATTCACATCAAAGTGGGATAATCCTGCTCCTGAAGGTCAAAAGAGCCTTTTAAAAAAAAAAAAAAAAAAAAAGGAAAACATTATTTTAGCTATTCCCTTTTTCTCACTCAAATGAATCTCTAGCATAAATTTATTATCGCCAAACCCAGGATAGATATTTCCTGGCAATCTGGCAGTTTCCCTTACATTGTTCATGTGGTTTGTCTTTTTTTCTCTTCCTCTTTGTTTCTAATGATGATTACGAAAAGCATGTCTGGAATGTGCCCCATCTCCCAAGTGCTCCTCTCATTGTCACGCCAAAAGACCATCATCAATATGCACAGTTAATTTTCATAGAAGAATGTGGTTTGGTTTTAGGCTGTGAGGATGGAGGTTCTCACTTCTGATGGGAAGACAGAGATCGACCTTCAGCAATGCAATAGGAAATTGTAAAGAGTTCTGCTCCCGGTCCCCTTGCTAAATCAAAAGATGACAAGGGTCAAGATCGATTTCTTCATTTTCTTCAGGCAGCATTCTGAAGAGGCCCCAGCAGAAAACTCCAGCCCTAGGATTTCCAGTGTTTGAAAAAAGAAGCATCTGGTCTTGGGTACCATGTGATGCCCCAGAAAGGGCGCTGGTTCCTGGGGGGCAACCGGGGGGTGCTGAGTTCTGTGTGCATGTGCTGTGCAAGGATGGCCCCTGCAGAAACTCTTCACGGAGTGCCTTTTGGTGTTCAGTATTAAGCTTCTACATAAGCTAATAGAGTTGCTTTGTTTGGCTGATAATTTTTTTATTTTGGTACTCAGCCCTAATTTTCCCTGACAGATATTGTTTCATAGCTGTGAGATAAATGCACCCCTTGAAAACTGTGGAATAAATTCTCATGCAGTTCTATTATCACCCATCGTTTTTGCCAGGAAACATTAGTGGAGAAAGCTATAAAGTGACCAATTAAGTTTTTTGTGTTTTTTGTTTGTTTTGCCTTTTCATCTTTTCATGTTTTAGTGGGAGAAGAATCCACGGAAGATTAAAGGGCCAGGTTCTAGTTTTAGCTCTGCCCACGAACTTAATATGTTTTTACGCAAAGATCTGAATCTTTGGGGGAATTAATTTCTTTATTTGTCAAATGGATCTATCTAATAAGACATGCCCCCACCGACCTATACATGGGTAAAGTAAAAACACAGGTGTGAAAGTGTTTGCAAAATTCTAAAACGTTTAGACAGCATTTCCTTGTGTGTCATGGTGGGGAGGTATTGAAT
Organism: Macroglossus sobrinus; assembly: GCA_004027375.1. Lineage (NCBI taxonomy): Eukaryota > Metazoa > Chordata > Mammalia > Chiroptera > Pteropodidae > Macroglossus > Macroglossus sobrinus. The sequence continues at coordinate 17,443 of PVKZ01001802.1, read as the reverse complement.
TACATTCCTAGGGCAAAAAATGCAGTCATGAGGATTGAATGTCTGAGGACTCATAAAAGACCCTGAGACATAAATAGTACTCTACAGATGGCCACCGGAAGACTAAGCTTTGGGGGTATCCCACCGAATCCCTTTCATAACCTCCTCCCATTTAAAGCAAAAAAGCCCAATTGGCCTCAAAGAACACTGCAGTGCAAATATTCTTTGGCTTTTGAGACTGATTTTTTGGAGCCTCACATTCCTGCTTTCTGAACATATGCAGTTTAACTGTCCTATTGAAGGGAATCTGGCATCAGCAAGGAATGACCTTAGAGCTGGAATGACCCTGAAGCTACAGCAACCTGTGTTTGAATTCTAGCTCCACTCCTTACTTCCTGAGTGTGATTCAGAAAACTTTCTTCAATATGTTGTGCCTCAGTTTGTTCATCTGGGGCAAGTGTTGTTCCATCTCCCTCACAAGGGAGTTATGGGTTGAAATCACATAAATGCCACCATCAGAAGAGGCTACCGAATTTGCAGGCCCCAGTCCAAAATGAAAATACAAAGTCCCTTGTTCAAACACTATTAAGAATTTCAGGATGGCAAGAGAGCATTAAACTAATCATGGGGCCCTTCCCAGCCCAGGATCCTGTGCAATTGAGCCAGTCACTCCCATGAAGCTGACTCTGGCCGCAGTTGCTGGCACAGTGGCAGCCTACCACCTAATAAACTGGCTCAGTAATGACTGCTTGCTTTTCTTTCTTTTCCTCTCTTTTCCTCTTTTTCCTTTATAGCTATATATTCCTAGGAAGAGTCGGTTTTACTCTTACACCTTCTATTGCAGTTTCTCTCTGATTAAACACGTCTTCCATTTTGCCCTTGAAATCAGGGAGTCAAGTGGGAGGACTGAGAGAGGATAGCTCATCTTAATGACCCTCCCATCTCTGGGTCTGTATTTCTCAAGTTCTCTCAAATACAACACTACAAAATAAAGAACTTACAGCATGGTGCATAGGAAGCTAGTGTGTGTGTGTGTGTGTGTGTGTGTGTGTGTGTGTGTGTGTGTGTGTAAGGGAAAGAAAGGATGGAGATTAACTGAGGCAAAAGAAAAAGAACAAAGGAAAAAGAAGAAAAGAGCTTGCACTTCACAAAGGATATATTGTTTTGCTGCCATATGTCTAAGCACAGTTGACACAGATTAGTTGAAATAAAGAAAACATTTTCTGAGAGTTTGGTTCCCTTGTTTCTAACTTTATAATTAACAATGTATTTTGCTATGCATTATTTTATTCAGAATTCACAGCATCTATGTGTTTGGGTATGCTACTTTTAGCTTCATTTCGTAAAGGAGGAGATAAAGTAATCTTTCATAGTTACTGTGTCAGTTGGAAATGTTTTGGCTCCAAGCCGCAGAAAACCTGAAATACTGTGCCTGTATCTGGGGGTGCAGAGGCCCTCCTAACAAGAGGCTTGGAAGCAGACTGCTGCCCCAGGGGTTGGACAGCTCATGGACATCATGGCTCCTTTCTGCTGTTCTCTTGGCCTTTCCTTCAAGGTCACAGGATGGTTGCTTTGGCTCGAGGCATCATGACCATGGTCAAAAGAACAAGAAATGTGGGAAGGAGCAGTATGAGCCATATTGTCTCCTTTTCTCATGAAGGTGTTATACTTTCTCAGACATCCTCTGGCTTGCAGACTTCTTCTTATGTCTCATTCTCCAGAACCATGTCACGTTGAAGTTTTTAGCTACAAAAAAGGCAGAGAAAGTTGGTGTTAAGCTTTCTAGCCTTTATACAGGTGGTGAGAGAGAAGGGTATTAAGACACCTCTTGAGTGAAGCACAAAACAGTATAGGCCCTAGTGACACAAATAGCAAGTGGTGAGGACGGAGACTGAACTCAAATCCTCTGATCCCAAGTTGAGTGATTTTACCACTCCGCCACATTGCTTTTCTTTTAAAAACGTGTTCAGCACCATTCAACTTGGCCATTTCCTGCTAAGATGAGCAGACAGAAGTCACACCACATATGGACATTTAAAAACAGGGAATACATTTACTATTGCCTTGCGTTAAGGCTCTTCAGAGACTCTCTCCCAGGGTGTGCAAAACTGAGAGATAGGTGGCATATAGAGTATCTATTCCTCATATAAGATATCATGTACATTTGAAGTTTGATGGAACTAGTTGTAGAATACAGCAGTCCCCCTTATCCACAGGGAATACGGTCCAGTGGATGCCTGAAAGCAGAGAGTACCAACCCCTATCTATACCAACCCCAATATATAGATTGCATACCTATGATAAAGTTTAATTTATAAGTTAAGCATAGTAAGAGATGAATAATACAAATAATAAAATAGAACAATTATAACAATTTACTGTAATAACAGTTAAGTGAATGTGCTCACTCTCTCTCTCTCTCTCTCTCTCTCTCTCTCTCTTTCTCAAAATATCTTATTGTACCATATTCACCCTTCTTATGATGACATGAGATGAAAATAGAAGTTATTAAGTCAAGAACTTTCACCTTTCCCTTTATAAGAAACACTTTATGGCTTCTCATTGTCATATCCAAATTGCCAGCATCACTACTCTTGTGTTTTGGGACCATATTAAGTAAAACAAGGGTTACTGGAACACAAGCACTGTGATACGGGGGCAGTCAATGTGATCGTTGAGATGGCTGGTAAGTGACTAACAGGTGGTCAGCACATACAGCATGGAGGTACTGGACAAAGGGATGATTCATGTCCTGGGAGGGATGACGCAAGATTTTATCACACAACTCAGTAAGGTATAAAATTTCAAACTTGAAATAAGAATTGCTTGTTTCTGGAATTTCCCATTTAATATTTTAAGACTGCAGGTAACCAAAACCACAGAAAGTAAAACAGCGGATAAGAGGGGAGTGAGGCTACTGTATTTGGAAATAGATGCAACATTGTGTAACACATTTAGGCTCTGTGCCCTGCCAGCCTTAACCTGATTCCCTGCTTCGAATCACAACCAACCTGTTTTTTTTTGGTGAGAACTTTTTACGGTTGAAGAACCTGGTTGGATGCCCTTGGCTATTTATTAAACCCACTCTCCTAAAGCAAGACTGGGGTCATAAACATATATTACTATCAACTTGAGAGATGAGGAACAGAAGCCAAGATGGATTTTCTCTACTGTCATCACCACATGCAGTTACCACAGCAGGGAAGCCGAGCTGTGTAATTCAGTCCAAGGTAGAGAAATAACATAAACTGGAAATGTAAATAGGTTTCTGTTGGAGATACTTTAAATAACATTATCACCAGCTTTTTCTTTTTTTATCTGGGGAATGTTGTGTGAGGAATTTTTGTTGTATTTTCTTTAAATGCTCCCAGCAGTACATTGGAAACATAGCACCTGCTAAATGTTTAGTCAGTATTTGAAACATTGAATAAATCATGAAATCTGTAGGTGAACTGAATAATAGCTGCCCCGGAGAGAATTGTAATTCAGTGTTGACAAAATAAATAAATCCCCTTGAATTTTTCTGGAGAATCTTATTTTTTAGCAAGGGTGTTTGATACTCCTAAGTTAATTAAGAGTTTTGACAGTTTGGAATGAATGTAGTGGCAATGTTTAAAAACTGCCGTTTATGTGCTAGGCACGGTGTTAGGCAATTTTATAAGCATCAGATCATTAAATTTTCACCCAGACTGGTGCAGTTCTTAACTCTGTATTTCCAGATCAATAACCAAGACATGACAGTTCATATAAGTTGTCCAAGACCACAGCTGGGAAGGAGTCAAATTTTTCTACCACTTATTCATAAAAGTAAGTTCTTCTCAGGCAGTGTGGGAGACCCAACAGATTGTCTCACTTAACCCTTGTTACAGCCCCTTCCATCTTGTCTATGTTCTCCAGAGAAGCCAGAAACCTCAAATTCTCAGGCTTCCTGTGGCTTGGCCTTGGGTAGCCATAAGACACGGTTCTGTCCAATGATGTTTATATAGCAGAAAGCTTCCCTCCCCCCAGATACGTAAAGCCTCTTTGCCTCTTGCCCTTTGTAATTCCTTTTTCCTTCAGGAAAAGAACATACACCCTCTAGACATCGAACAGCCACTCCTGATCATGAGAAGAAAAGCTGCACACTAAGGTTGGTGCAGCAGGAAGTCCAGTTACTTGATGACGTTCTTGGCCAGTCACACTAGCCCCGGAGTGCCTGATATTAGATTCCTTGTTACACAAAAGAAACAATAATCTCTTACTGTATTCAGGAAGCCATTGATTGGTGTAGTCTCCTTTGCCCACCTCACAACCCCCATAGACAAATCAGTAAACTTGCATTTCTGAAAGTGGCCATCTGGCAGCTTCTAGTATATAAGTTGTTCCCTAGGTATAGATAACTGAGAAAAGTCATATATGATTATATGATTCAGTATTGTTTTTACAAGTAGACTGCAACCTCCATTAAAGTGATAGTATAAATTAGACAATTGATTGTGTATAGTGATTAAAGTAAAAGATATATTAGGCAGGAAGAGCAAAGATGACTGTGACCAGACAAAGTGAGCAGAAAACACATTTCCAAAATTGACACCCTAGAGTAGACACACCCTAGAATAGCAGCTCCCAACATTTTTGGTACCAGAGACAAATGCTCCTGTGAGAATCTAATACCTGATGATCTGAGGTGGAGCTGAAGTGGTGATGCTAATGCTGGGGAGCAGCTGCACAGACAGATGAAGCTTCGCTCACTCGCCAGTCGCTCACCTCCTGCTATATGTTCCAGTTCCTAATAGGCCACAGACTGATACCAGTCCATGGCCCGTGGATTGGAGACCCTGCCCTAAAGAATGAAGCCAACAACCCTTTGGAAAAAGGCAAGAGTACTGCAAAACTGCAAACAGAAGCATCCTCGGACCCTGCCTGATACCATGTATAGTAGCAGATAAAGCTGAAACAGAAAATGCAGTTATGTGATGAGTATAGGAAGCAGACTGTTGGTAAGGCATGGCTGCAGGCTGTTGACTAAGAAGAAGCAATGGCTAAAATAACTCATAAACACAAACATTTGTAATGAGATTTAAGAGTGAATTGGAGCAAATTTTTACCAACTCCCAACATTCTGCCTCCTACCCAACACAAACATCTTTCAAGTATCTGGATCAAGAAGAATTTTCCACATTCAGTGAAAAGTAAAATTAAAAAAGAAACCAGAACAGGATACCATAACATACTACAAGCTACAAGAAAAAAATGTGGCAACAGAAAAGGAGAAAAAGAACTGGAAAACAAATGGCAAATACAGAATTCTCACTATTGGTGATTCTAACAGACAAATGAAAAAATAATATGACCATGAATTCAGACATATTAAAGAAACCACCAAAGAGCTCAAAAACAGAAATAAAGAGGGCAGAGATGTTACAGTGAAATTAGAGGGAAAGAAACATAAATGACATAGCTCATCAAAAACAGTGAAGAAGAAAAATCATCACAGATGATTTTTAAACAACACAAAATAAACACTGCTGAAAATAGAATAGGGGATCTGAGGGACAGGATTATCAAACCAAATAAAATAAAGTAGAAATAACAGTTTAAAAGGATTAGAAATAAACTGGTAGATTTGGGTGACAAAAAAGACCCCAAAGATACATAATAAAATATCTCTGAAGAGGAGAACTATACAAATAGAACTAACACACACACACACACACACACACACACACACACACACAACAATAAAAGATAATTGCACATAACTTTTAAAAAAATAAAAGATTTAAATTTGTAGATTGAAAAGTTATATTGTGTGTCAGGAAAAATTGCTGAAGAACCATCAGTACTGTACTATATTTTAGGAGTATTAATAAACTTTAGAAATAAGAAATAATCATTTGGTCAACCAAGTGAAAATATCAAGAAACCTAGACAAGGCCAAAAAAATTATTTTTATTTTTACTTTAGATTAGTTTCAGATATACAGTACATGGGTTAGACATTTGTATAGTTTATGACATGATCCCTTCGATTACTCTGGCATCCATCCGGCTCTACATTTAAGGCCAAAACATTTTTAAATTCAGGTAGACCTGAAGCTAACCTACAGAAACATTCACAGACAATAAAGATAATGCCTACAAAGTCATCAATGAAAGAAAAATAAAAGTGTGTGGGCTAAGAATTTGTACACAAACTGTAATTCAAAATAAAGTCAATAATAAAACTTGTCCAACATTTAAGAACCCAGAGAAAATAGCTTCCCATGAGTCATCCCTTTAAAACCATTAAAGGGAAGTCTTAAGATAACTAAGAGATGGGAGAAATCCTGACGAAAGAACTTCCAGTGAACATTGAATCTATTTAGGTTTTGGACTAAATCTTAAAAAACATAAAAATTTTGGTTGCAGAAAAATATTATAAGCTCTGAATGTATGTAAATATTATAACCAACATAATATTAAGATTAGAGAAGGCAAAAGGTGGTATATGTTGTTTTATAATTTACAGATGACGATCAAAGGATCTCATTTAAACACAATAAATTAAGTAATTGATGTATAATTATATTTAAATATACAAAGGTAAAGTATAAGAATATATATGTACATTAGTTTTACATGCATTGTAAAATTGCATGTGTATTATATTTTTTTAACAAAATTCAGGTATTGGAAGGAAAAGAAGATAGAAAAGAACAGTTTTTATTGTTCAAAGCAGAAAGTTACAAGTCAGTGTTTCAAGAAATAATTTAAATAATTAAATACAGATTAGTTATAAAGGTGATCACTGGAAGAATTAATCATAATACAAACCTGCCCAAACAGTACAAGGAACACCCACTAACACAAAACGAAGAATATCTGATTTATTAGGCTAAAGAATATCAGATTTAAAAAATAATAATCAATAGAAACATAAAACATGACACAAAATATTGTGAATTAAAAACAAACATATCTGACATATTAATAAATACAGTGTTCTAAACTCACATATTAAAAGAAAAAGAGTCTCAAATTTAGAAATAAGGTAAAACAACCATATACTTTGACCAGATATATTCCTAAAACAAAGTGATTCAGAAACTTGAAAATAGAAGGATGAACAAAATATTATTAAATCCCACAAAGAAAGAAAGGAGAGGCCATGATCTTAGTATAAACCAAGGCTGAATTTAGAGCAAAAGCATTAAGCAAGAAAAATAATACTTGGTGTGGTAAGGAGTGTATTCCACCAAGAAGATCTAGCAGTCATGAGTATTCCCACCTCAACTAATGTAGCATGGAAAGTCATTAAGCAAAACTACAGAAACACAAGGAAAAATAGAACTTTAGTTCTAGGAGGATTAACAAATAAAATGGACCAAAAGAAAGTAATGATATAGATAGCCTAAATGACATAATTAGCTAAGTCACATGTGTTATACTTCATTTTTTTCATATGTCCATAGAACTTTCCTCAAAACCGACCGTACTTTAGACCACACAGAAAACCTAAATAAACTTCACAAACCAAAAATGGTACGGATAATTTCCTGTAATCACTCTGAATCAAAAAAGAAATGATCTGAAGTTACAGAATATTTAAAATTAATGGTAGTGATTACAACCATATTGTATATCCGATAGCATCAGCTAAAACAGTTTCTCAAAGAAAAATTTATAGATATGAGTACTTAATGAATGAAAAAGACAAGAAATCAATACATTGTCTTCCACTCATGAAGCTAAAAACATGAAAAATCAAATTAACCTAAGGAACATGTAAGGAAGATATGAATGACAATAATAGCAGAAGATAAATTAGGGGGAAAAAGAGCAAATAAACTTTAGGGAAAAGTCTAAATCATCAGTACACTAAGCTAAAGGGATACAAATAAATCATCTTCTAGGAAAATACAAATTACCAAGCATGATCACTGATAGAAAAAAAATCTAAATTATACAGCATAGAAGAAATACAGCACATGGACAAAAAGCAAACCTCTGCAAAGAAAGCACCAGGCCCAGAATATTTCACAGATTACGTCTACCAAACCTCTAAGGAAAAGATAGGCCCAATATTATTTACACTCTTACAGAGCATATAAAAAGAGAAAGCTTCTAAATCCCTTTTTCTGAAGCTAGCATGCATCAATCATATCCTGATAAAGAGAACACAAAAAAGCAAAGACCAATAATGTCTATGAATATCAATGTAAAAAATTCTAATTAAAATATTAGCAAACAAACCTAAGACCTCACAAAGATGAGAATGTACTATGATGAAGTGGAATTTTTAAAATGTAAGAATGTTTCAAAATTCAGAATCAATTTATATAATATTGCAAAATTAAGGATTGTTTTTATTATCTCTATAAAGGCATTTGATAAAATTTATTCTTTATTCCTGATGAAAAATGCATCATAAAATGATATGTTACACACAGACACACACACATATACACCCTTGCACATACCTATTCAAAAGTGCTATTGAAACAGATACCCCTTTGGGAAAAAGTAAAGCTGGATTCCATCCTCAAAACTCACACCAAAATAAGTGCCAGATAACTCAAATATTTAAATATAAAAAAAAACAAAGCCATGAAGGCAGCAGGAAAAAAATGGAAATTTTTTATTAGCCTGATAGTTGGAAGACCTTTTTATTTTTTATCCAAAATACAAAACCATAAGTTAAAATATTAATAAATTCTAAGGATTTCTCCTCTTAACATAATAAAAATGATAGTTAATTCAGTATTGTGCACTTAAAAAACTATTAAGAGGGTAAACTTCATGTTAAATGTTCTTACCACACACACACACACACAAAGAAAATAATTAAAAGGAGCAGGAGGCATCTTTTGGAGGTAATAGATATCTTTAACACCTGACGTGGTGGTGGTTTCGCACTCATCAAATGTATACTAGACATTACATGTGTCTAGTTTTTTGTATATCAATTATACCTCAATAAAGCTGTTTTTTAAAAAAAAATAGAAATAAAAGGGACAATGAATATCATAGGTGCTTCCCCAAAAGAAATACTCATGATGCAAACAGTTGAAAAATGACAAATATCACTCAGAATGAGAGATCAAAAAGCTTAATTACACATTGCTGGTGACACTGTAAGAAAGTCAGTTACCTTCATAGATTTTTTTTTTTGAGGGATCATGAATTGTTACAATGTGTATTAGGACCAAATTGCCAATATTTATCAAAATGTAATTTGCATGTATCTTCTGACTGAAATTCCACTTTTAGATATTTATCCTCCATTACACTTGTGTGCAAATGTGTGTACTTAAGAATATTCATTGCCTCATTGTTTGTAAAAGCAAATGATTATAAACTGAATGGAGATCAATATCAACTCATTACCTCAAAGATCTAGTCAACCTATACCTAGGAATACTATATCCTTAAAGGGTATGATCTCTAAGAAAACAAAGTGCTGACAGTGTTGTAGAATATGCTACCATTACTGTGAAGTAATGATGGTAATAATGATTATTATATATAAAATGTATGCTTGTATATGAATAAAATATCATTGAAAGTATACCCATGAACTGGACAACAGTTAATGCCCCTTGGAAGGGTACTTTAGTGGCTGAGGTCAGTGGTGAGAGGCTTACTTCTTAAACTGTCTCCTGTCAAATTTTGTATGATGCATATGTTTTACTTATTCCAAAAGTTAATTTTAAATTAATTAAGATCCCAATTCAAATCCTGTATCACTGTTTCCAACTTTGTGACCTTGAGCAAACTACACCCCACTTTCCCTCTCCATGGAGCAGGGATGATCATAATCCCCCTCCCAGGTTGTGATCACACTACATAAGGTCATCCTGGAGAAGCAGCCTGCACAGTGCCCAGCAATTGCATGTATTGCTTAGTGAATGTCATCCATATCTTTTCCCTGAGAGTTAAAGTAAGTCGCACATAACTATTGCAACTTAATAAGCTGCATGATTATGCTTTGCTATGTTTTAAATTTTCCTTGTCATACTTAAACATCTGCCTTCCTTAGACATAATTAAATTAGAGGGAGATCAGTATACTTCTTTCCCTGTTGTAAAAGTAACACCTTTTATTTCAAGAGGCAAGTCTAGATGTTAACCATTCTTTGGCACAACTTGAATAAAATTAAAAGGACTAAAGCTATGGAAGCACAATTATGTACTGGCCTTGGATTTCAGATTGCTGGGTCCAAATGCTGACTGCCTTCGAAGTCTTGATGGATGAATAGGGAGATGAAACAATGACTCAGATGACTAGAGTACCAAGCCACTTAGTAGTAGAAAGTGAAGTGAAGAGGGTAAGCAGGAGTAATAAAGAGTAATCACCAGTGACCTCGTGACCACATCAACTCACTGCAGAGGGAATACTGAGGAGGAGAAACCCCAGCATCGTGAGAGTCAGTCCTACACACTGCAAACCACCAGAATGCTCAGGAGGGTCTAAGGGCTGCTGGGAACAAGAAGAAAACTAGGGTGAGATTTAAAAAGTAACAGAAAGCAGAGACATTTTGAAATTCTCTGTTCTCACACAATACATGTGAATCTTTCCTGAGTCAAAAAAAATGCAAACTATATATACAACATTCACATTCACACACATACTCTTATTTGTTATTTTAGTTGTTGGAAAGCTTTAATGAAAATTCTCTTGCTTGCTCACACTCCCTTATATGCACACACACAAATACACACACATGCATACACCAGCACATACGCACATGCACACACACTCCACAGTGCTTCCTACAACTAACGGTAATTTGGTGGTCATGGTGAGAAACAATATGCACATGTGCACAAGCAAACACATGCACACTTATACAGGCATATGTGCACACACGCATGCACACTCCATGGTGCTTCCTACCATTAATGGAATTTGATGAAATCTTGGTGAGGAACAACACCTCCAACCACACCCCCGTGACAGGTCTCTTGGGACTCTCACACTCCAGGTAGCCAAGGCAGCATGCCAGCAGATGCAGCATTGCCTGCTCAGAGAAAGTGTCCGCAGAGAACACAGGAACAGTCCCCAAGCAATGCTCTCCTGAGCAGGCTTAAACCGGCATTCGATGTCCAGAAGGTCCCTGTCTAAATTCTTTTATAAGGAAGAAAAGTATCAACGAATTCGCACAATATAGTATTTTTTTTTTTTTATTTTAGGAAAAGAGGAGAATTCTAGAATTATGAGGCTGGAGATAGGTTTGTTAATGACCCTAATGAGTTGGCATAATTCAGAGTGTGGGAGCATTTTTGGGAAAGAGCATGCCAAGTGGGACATCTAAGTGAAGGAGGGACTTTGGGGGTATGAAGGGCCCACCACAGGGCAGTGGGCCCCTTGGTATGAAGAAGGAGGAACTGCCACACTGAGAGGGTAGGGGCGTGCCGGGCTGTCCCCTAAATGGGGTCATGAGGACTGCTCTGGGAGGATGTCATGGAACAGCCTTTCTTCTCACCACTTCGGACTATACAGCTTCCTGCCCTTCTCCATACAAGGAATTCGGAGGTCAGAGGCCACCGCGTCAAACTTCTGAGTTGCACAAAGACTCCCTCAGGGTGAACTATTAACTCCTCCTCGACTGTATCACGTATACTTGTGTTCTCCACAGCACCTGACACAGCAGGTACACAGTAAGTGTTAGCGAGGGGCTGACACTGTAGGTGCAAATGTTTCTCCAGCACTGAGAACCTTGCTAGGATCTGCCACTGGGATTACAACCCTATCTACTTCTCCCCTCTGTTATCAGCCTTTGTCTGAGAAAATGCATGCATTACATGCTCCCAGGTGTGTGTGACACACAGTCAGTGGGTGTTAGGGTGGCCCCACAGAAGGAACAACATTTTTACAAAAGAGCAGATTTTCCAACCCTCTCCTCTTTCCTTTGCATGTCTGTAATTTTGCGTACCTGGCTGCACCCTCCTCTGTAGGGTGCAGATGTAACTATGGGAGACATGTTTGAGAACCCGTGTGAGTCCCTTAGGCCATCAGCACCCTGAGCACTCACCAGCAGGAGGAAAGGTGGCACCCAAGGAGGAGGGCTGGCTTCTTAGCATACTTTTCCCTTTGCCGGAAATGCGGTTGGTAGGCTGAAAAGTCAAGGGTTTGTCATGTTTCCCTCTGGGTTTAATTCATCTGCTTGTAAGGGCATTAACTTTTCATATAGTTCAGCCAAGTGGGATTTCAAAATCCATATTAGTGACAGAATATTTCATTTCAGATCCACAGGGCCCACATCTAACCTTAATATTGCATGCTTGTCAGAACAAATTCTAAACCCTCTCAGAGCAACCCTGCATGGGACCCAGAGACACCTGAGCCAGATGAGGGTGACAGGGGTTCCATCTCAGCTTTCAACTCAACACCTGCAAGGTGACATTCTGAGGTGACATTTTTAAAGTTTTGGTGTGTTTCATCCTCCCAGACAACATGATAGTCTGCACTCTTTCCAAAGCCCCATGGTCTGCAGGGACCTTGGGGTGGGGCCTCCCCACTCCCAATTAATCAGCTTATCATAGAAGATGCAGGCCAGCAATGGCTCTCAGCTGAGTCCATCTGGAGGGTCAGTCTGCAAGGTATATGCTCAAGGCAGCCAACTGGCCCAGGATTCTGCTAGACACAGAGAGGTGGCCGCCTGGCCATAAGCAAAGGTCAGGAAGGCTCAAGAAGGAGATATGAGTCTCTCTGTTACTTTTTCCTGTAGTACGTGTACTGGCTTGCTGTGCTAAATTGTTCCCAGGCTTAAAACCGCCCTGTTATTCAAGAACATTGAGCTGTGTGCCCTTGGAGTTTGAACCCTTTCTTTACTGAGGGTATTCCTTGGTCAGAGAGGTGACCAGGCATTCAGATTTCATTTGCAGTCTGGTAATAAACAAAACAGGCTCGTTTATGCCCTCTCCTTTGCAAGATGGGACGGCCCAGCAAAGCTGTTATTACAGAGGATTGAATAGGATGACATAGTCATGGGAGATGCCTGTCTGGGACAGACGGCCTACAGAGCTGCATTGCCACTTGGTGTTGGACAGGGACTCCTGAGTTGGGGTTTCAAGGTTCATTTCATACCAAGGCTCCAAGGTCAATGGTGTACTGCTCTTTACTGTTCTCTGTCTCTCCGTTCCACTCACTCTTTCTTTATCCTTTTCTTTCACTGCTTCTGGGTGCTTGGGAGCACAGCATAAGTGATACCTCCCATGGCTTTGAGAAATGCTCTTTAAGGGCTACTCATCCTGGGCAGAGGAGAAGGAAAGTGTATCAAATTTATTATTATAACAAATACCAGTTTTGTTTTTCTTTGTGGGCTATTCAGATGAATGCTTCTTTTCCAGTTTGCGTTGAGAAAAAAAAGCCATTTTCCTTTGAGAAAAAAAAGCCATTTACAAATGTGAAATTATTCTGATTATCTAATCTCTGTCGCATTCCTCGGCAATGCAAAGAGTTAAATGATGCATGAAATCACCTGTCAGCTCACATTAGACCGGCCTGTGTTTACATACCCAGAGGCGGCCTGTGAATTATTTAATCCAGTGGACCCTTGGCTCAGCGTCTGGCTAGACACAGTTCAGCCTGAGTTACTTTGGAGGTGCCATTTGTGGCCCTGAGCTTCCACTTGGCTAAGGAAACTGTGACAGACACTGTGAGCTATTGCCAGCACCAGGTCTCCTTGAGAACAACTTGCACTAAGCTCCTACAGGCTCCAGATGGCTTGCAAACTACAGTGGAGTTTTGGAATCTTTGCCAAAAAAAAGAGTTAGCAATGTTTCAATCCAGGCGGTAGGTTTACCCTCATGCTGTGAACTCAAGCATTATTGTTGGGTTTTAGAGAGTCCATTTAATAACACCCCAAGTTCCCATCTGCATTCGGAACCAATGCGAGAGAGAAAGAGAAATGAGGCAGACAAAGATCAAAATATCGCCTTTATTAGCGATTGACCTGTGGAGAATATGAGACACTGGACATCCTGATTTGGAACTCCAGGAGGGAAGCACACTCACTTCCTTGCCCAGTGCTGGAAACCAGAAGCCTCATTCCATGGGGCACGGTCCTGGTTCATTTTACCCTGGGACGGGGAGCAGAGAGGAGCCATACTTTCTGCAAGCACCACATCCTGAGAAGCAGCATCCAGGAGCCAGTTCCATGGCTCATACTTGCCTTTCAGCTGAGTTTCTCCTCTCTCCTGTTGAGGAGTGGGTAGAGGCTATGGCAAAAGGCAGAGGCATCTGGGAACGAATCTTTCTCAGGGAAAACAGTATTCCATGTATGTCCAGTCTGTGGATCTGGAGGACAAAGTGTAGAGATTATAAACTGGAGAGGTTTTTAGAAGCCTTTGAAATCTTTTTATTAGCAGAAAGAAACTGAGGCACAGACTTGTTCGTGGTTATACAGCTAGTTAAGAGCAAGGCTGAGTTATATGTGGCACTTTATAGTTTAACCACTCCTTGCCCCACCCCTTAGGGTGTAAGGAACACCTGAAGGATGGGGCAGCAGAGAGCTTTTCACACCAGGATCTGACCGTGGGAAGCCACACTGCTTCTCGGTCCATAGTGGCTGCACCTCACTGTGCAACTCAGCCCACAATCCCACACCCACCTCATCTACCTTCCTTGGGAGTGGGATATGCTTAGAGGTTAAGTCAGCACAGTAATTTGACTGCTATTTGTAGCAAATTGTAATTTAGAATAAGTCTTTCTTAATATCATGAAATTGAATCAAATACAGGTCTTTGTCGATGCTCTGTCCCTGATCCTTTTTGGCTAAACAGACAGTTGGGAATGCAACCAGCTCCTGCCTGAGCCATGGGGGCAGGACAGCCAGCTTGGAAGATACAGGAAAGGGGCAGGGACCTAATCAGAGTGTCGCTGGGAGAAAGTTGTTGCCTTCCAGTTGGATGGGGGTCATTGTCACACCTGCCTCTGCACATGCTCAGAACTCGAGGTAGTTCTGTGGCTCCTTTCTGTCCTTTGGACACAATCCCCACTGCTATATTTACCTCCAGCAATTTCCACTGTGAAAACCATATTTCTCACTCACTGTGTTGCTAGATTTGTTCTCTGTCTTTTCTTCAGCTGGTGTTGGGGGCTTAAACTCCAAAGTGCTCTGGTCTAGGCTCCAGTGGAGCACCTACACCGTGTGCTAGAGATAGTAGGAAAGGGCCCTTCCCAGCATGCCTGGTGCCCTGGGGGAGGCCAGCACCTTTGCCATAACATTTTCCAAAAGCTCTGGTTCCCCTTCCTGGAAGTGACTGAAATCTCAACACCTACCAACTGAGTTTTATTTCCAGCTCTGCAAGGTAACAAGTTCATACACACACACACGCATGCACGCACGCCAGATTTCTATTCCCATCAAATCTCTGCATCCTAAAATGACCTACATGTTGGCAAAGGCTTTTTATCTGTCAGAAGTCATTATCAAATGGAAGTTCTCTCTCTCTCCACTGCACATGCATTACCACAAATGCAAGTTGTGCACTTTTCTCTCCATGTCGCCAGTTCTCTCCCCTAAACCCTCCGCCTGCCAATTCCCCAGGCTCTTGAATGCCCGTGGAGAATGTCCAAAGCCAGCATGTAATTGGTGTCCCAAAGGAGGCCCCTTAGGGACAAAAAGAACATTTTTAAGAGAGCTCCCCCATATTTTCAATGGTGCTGTCCTTTCACATAAGGCTCAGTGCTGGAAAGCCCCTTAACCATGCTAGAACCCCACACTCTGAGGCTCATGCTGAGCCCCACCTCTCTCCAGAGGCACTGGGCCTGGGTGCTGGGCCAGGTACAGCCCCTATCAACTCTTGAAAGAGCTACAACCTACATCGTTGGAATCTACACTAACCTGGGGAAGAGGCAAGAGAGGTGGCTCCGAGGTTAAAGCTGCAGGATAAGGAGGCAGGGAGCTCTTCTCCTTTCTAACTTCCCACTCCTTCCCCATGGGACCATCAGTGATCAAAGGCAGGAGGGAGGAGGAGTGTGGGTCTGGATTGGCCTAGAAACAACCAGCAACCCAGATAGCACCCACTCGGATTTTAGGGAAATGAGAAATGCCTGGCTTAAACATTTTCTGCAAAAGTGTGTTCCATGGAGGTGGAGCCCATCCAATTCATCCACGAGGAGACTGAGACCCTCAGAGGGGAAGAGATTTCCTTGTGGCAAAGCAAGGGTAAGAGTCAAATGCAGAAAAGCCACTCTGGGGGCTTTTTGAGGTGAGACCTTTACCACACCCCATTCAGCATCTCCCTTCCCTTCTAGACCTTCACTTTCTCTCCAGGACTTGGCGAGCTCAGGCTTCCCCTGGCTCTAGAGGGCCCAGTTTGTCCCACCTCCACCTATATCCCTTTCACTTGCAGCTCCCCATCTGGGCCTACTCACCTTAGAATCCAAGCCTCAGAAGCCACCCCTCCTCTTAGCCCCACCCCCACCCCATTTTGCTATTGTCAGTTTTTTAGGGTGGTCCTGTTCTCTGAGTTTTCTGGTGAGAGTTAGCTCTTCTGATAGACTAATTCATCCTAGGGAAGACGAGGCTAATAGGTTAAGTCAGGCTAATAGGTTAAGTCAGCCCTTCTGGGGTGACTTAGTTGCATTTTAAGGTACAAAATTGACTCCTAGTGGCCAGGCCTTAATTTAAGAAGTATTTCACGAGCTGGGCAGTGGCAGATCCAAAATCTCTATACAGAAAGGACCAACAGCTACAAGTCTTTGTTTGGAAGCTACATTTGTAGAGCAAGCACACTACTCGGACTATGATTTTATTTAAGTTGATATCTATTAGGAAAGAGGGACTAATTACTGCCCTGCCAACCTCTACCCTGCCATTTAATGCTTTCACAAGATCTAGGTCACTTGCTTTTATGCTCAGTACAGTTTGTGGGTATCCTCTGAAGTCTGGTGCCAGGAAAGAAGTTGGCATTCCTAAGAACAGCCTCACCAGTGCAGATAAGGGACCTATTACCTCCCTCATTCGGTGCACTATGTTTCTGGTAATGCATCCTAACATCAAATTAGCTTTCATTTATTTATTTTTTTGCTGCCATAGTATATTGGAAGTTTTCATTTGACTCAAATGCAAACTATCTTATATTTGGGATGCTCAATCATTTATCTCTCAAACTGTTTATGTGGTGTTCTGTGTATCTGCACCCTAAGTGTAGGAGTTTACACTTATTCTTTATTACAGATAGTTATAGAACAAACAAAGGACCAGCTCTAATAATGATACTCCTCACTTCTGATTCTGAGAAATAGTGTTTTCCTGACCCTCCTGGTTTTGAATCTCATCTATAAATCTGGTATCCATTGCCAGCCCTAATGGTAGACATAGTCTTGGCTTTAGGAAGCTGGAGCTTTGAAGTATTGGCTTCCTGGGAAATAGACAATACACAAGATGTCACATTAGTCAATTTGGCATGTGCAATACTTTCTAATCTGGAAATTAGTCAGAGAGAGAGAGAGAGAGAGAGAGAGAGAGAGAGAGAGAGAGAGAGAGAGAGAGA